>CM068367.1:1258262064-1258757064 GCA_034769895.1 Magicicada septendecula
ATATACGAGTTCTTTTTTTTCTTATAACCACATTTCTTTAACAAATTCCTCACTACACCTTATATATAAATATAACTAGCTCTCCACGTTTTTAGTGGTAGCTAACACGCATTTAAAAACTTAATACAAACATTTTTTTGAAGAGCCCTCGCTTGGAGGTGTTTACAGTCTGAACGCCGCATCGTAACTCTTGCATTGCTACAACAGGTAGATTGCAACGACGCGGAGTGAGTACTCCGCCATAATATAGTTCCAACTTTTTATTAAAATATACATTCTTATAGTCAGACAGAATAAACTATGTAGACTTATCTTGTTTACAGGGCTTTAAATTATTATTTATTTACATTACGATTTTCAGATATTTCTAAGTTACAGCCGGTTCGCTATGCACGTTGTGTCCGGAATTGGCAGGTCAACGCATGATAATTTACTAAAGGGTTAACTGTATTATTCTCAACTTTTTATATTACGATTTTTTTTATTACTTATTTAGTTAGATTTTCTTAATTTAATTCTCATAACTATTATGAGTTAGTTCAGGGGTATTTGGTTTAATCGTGCGAATAAAAGTACTTCCTTGCTTTCCATTTTTTTTTTTATATTTTTATTATTAATATTTTTTTATTACCATTTAAATCGTCACATATTCCGCCGCTTAAAGTCGACATGGGGAATTTTAATAAGGAAAATTCGAAAGTGGGGTTACTGGGAGTATGCTTGCCGTTACTGTGTGAAGTTAAATTTAGTACACGATTTGTTTTCTCTATCTCTCTTGAAATTTATTTATTTCTTGTCTTGTTCTCATTCATGAAATTCCCTTTATCTGGTTTCTTAATACGCTAACTTAGATTTTAATTCTTACTACTAATTTCCGTAACTCACAATACCGTGGCCCGACTGACATCGGCTTACTCTAACTACATCAGTTAGCTTTCAGCACTCTCTAATGATTACCTTGGCACACTCTAACTATATCAGTTAGCTTTCTGCACCATCATTACCCTTTTCAGTCGGCGCCGTTGTGACTATGTTACCTTACATATATAATTCTTAATTACCTCTAATATAACCTAAAGCGGATCCCATACTCCACTTTAGATTATTTCTAATCCTAATTTCTTACGCTACTGACAGAAGCGGAATTTCACGAAGATAATTTTTATTTACATTTAACTACCATCAGTTACAAACTGTGCGAGGGGACACACTTTACACAGGTGCATTGTATTATAAACGCGGTGGTTTACTTCGGTACCAGTTCATAACAATAGGGGGAGGGTGGCTGCTTACTACATTTCTCAACACGCTTTATTGTTCTCGAACAGGCCACGACCGGTTGTTTACACTATTCAACCACACTTTTATTATTATTTTCTTTTTGGTCTCTTTCTAAGAAACTTACCTTTTTCTTTATTTATTTATTATTTACTTTGGGGGAGATTTAAGAAACTTACTTAGAATTATTTCCTATTGAATTACCATATTTATTTAGGACACTTTATTTACTTAGTTTTCAGTTTAGGTCAGTTTAAAAGTTTAATATTTTGGGGCATGGGGTTTAACATTTTATCTAACAATGGAGGGTTAACTAAGTCATTTATTTATTTGAAATTTAAGTCACTATAAATACTTGCTCTACTACACTATACACAATTATTGCCTACACGTTTTAGTACCTGGCAAACCATTAGCATGAGTAGTAAGAGAATTACCTCTCTTCTAAGAGAAAGACAAAAATTCCACACAGACATCATTGTAATGTCAACGATCAGCTGTTCGCTGGAATGTAGGTCACAGTAGTTTTCTTCAAACAATGGCATACTTGTTGTATGCGTGGGAACGCGAGAAACACACTTGGGTGTTGTTCTATATAACAATAGCTCACGGCTATCTTTATCGACCGGTTTCTACTGGGGAAGCCAGTTTCAACAAGGGGTGAGTCCGATGCAATGGTACACGCTTTACAAGTTACACCCCGTAATAAGCTGAGTTTAGTTATTTATTGTCTTACGTTCTAATTTTAATTTCTGTAATTTTTTTTTTTTTTTTGTAGTAACAAAATTAATTTACGAATTTATTTACACGTAATTAACCTGGTCTACTTTAGTCAAGAGTTTATATATTTCACCGTGACGACAGACATACAATGCAGGCATATTCAGGAAACTACAGGTCTTGAATTGTCGCAATATAAACCTGTTAAAGACTGAACAGTTTGACAAGCACTAAAATTCATGTACGTACTTGCATTGGTGTAATACAATGATAGTTTGTATTATTTTGGGTATCTTAATTAAATTATACGCAAGTTCGTCCGTAATCTTATACAAAATAAATTCACAATTGTCAATTAATATAGTGTAAAAATCTAGTAATGGTAGCGACAGTATTAACCGCTAATACATGAAATACATTATGTAATTTAATATTAACATGAAATACATTAACTGAGTGCATAGATCGGCAGAGAGTTATCTATTTTATTTTACTACGTAACAATTATTTTACACGTGCAACTTTATACGTCACGATGCTTACAAACCTTTTTTTTTAACTTTAGCAGAGTGGCGCAACTTTATTACGTTCCGGGCTACGTTATAAATCCAGGGAACCCGATATAATCGACGCTAGCCAATTATACAGGCTGCCTACGTTGTAACAAACTGAAAATCAACACAACACATAGAACAATAATATTTACTCTAATTATTAGGACACAAGGGAAGGTATTTTCACTGATTTATGCACTCACTTCAATCTGTAATAAGATGACATCTCTTTATTAAAAAATTATATATATAGATCCCATTACATAAAAATTTTCTCATATTGAAATAGTTAAAAGGGGTTTTCTGTAAAACAAGGGATCAAATTGATCATGTAATTTACCTCGGATCCGAGTCTCTTTAAATCTAGTAAAGACGTCTGAATTTTACTTTACTTATCAAAAGCTTGCATGATTACATGAACACCGTTTGAAGAATGGTATTATTTAGTTAAGAGATTAAAACTTATATCTCAATATGAATGTTACAACGTATGATTTTAGAAATTACTGTTTACATTTCTTTTTGTTTTACTTAAAGCTTAGAGAAGATTATTGTCTTTTGAAAAGTCTCTGGCATGTATGAAAAGTTATATTTTAAATGTACATAATTCTCGGTAGGCAAGCCACCGAGTCACCTCTTAAATACGCTTTTGCTGTCCGTGTCCTGGGGCGTGAATCTTCGGAACTCTGGTAGTCGGGGTAGTCATCCGGGTCGTGTTTCCGGTGGAAGTCTTCTAGGTGTATTAATGAGGAGATGGATGTTATGCTGCGTGAAGTCGGGTTGATCCTCGGCGGTTCTGGTAAGTGTTGTATAGGTGGTAGTCGTCCGGATATGCAGTTGAGCACGTCACATATTCACTGGTAGAGTAGTACTGGAGTTGGTATCTTCTTTCCTTTTTGTTTTTACATTACTATCTGAATTACATCACTCGAACAATATGCGAGAGATCGTCTTTTAATTAACTTGAGACATCACCTTATATACGAGTTCTTTTTTTTCTTATAACCACATTTCTTTAACAAATTCCTCACTACACCTTATATATAAATATAACTAGCTCTCCACGTTTTTAGTGGTAGCTAACACGCATTTAAAAACTTAATACAAACATTTTTTTGAAGAGCCCTCGCTTGGAGGTGTTTACAGTCTGAACGCCGCATCGTAACTCTTGCATTGCTACAACAGCTAGATTGCAACGACGCGGAGTGAGTACTCCGCCATAATATAGTTCCAACTTTTTATTAAAATATACATTTTTATAGTCAGACAAAATAAACTATGTAGACTTATCTTGTTTACAGGGCTTTAAATTATTAATTATTTACATTACGATTTTCAGATATTTCTAAGTTACAGCCGGTTCGCTATGCACGTTGTGTCCGGAATTGGCAGGTCAACGCATGATAATTTACTAAAGGGTTAACTGTATTATTCTCAACTTTTTACATTACGATTATTTTTATTACTTATTTAGTTAGATTTTCTTAATTTAATTCTCATAACTATTATGAGTTAGTTCAGGGGTATTTGGTTTAATCGTGCGAATAAAAGTACTTCCTTGCTTTCCATTTTTTTTTTATATTTTTATTATTAATATTTTTTTATTACCATTTAAATCGTCACATACTCCGCCGCTTAAAATCGACATGGGGAATTTTAATAAGGAAAATTCGAAAGTGGGGTTACTGGGAGTATGCTTGCCGTTACTGTGTGAAGTTAAATTTAGTACACGATTTGTTTTCTCTATCTCTCTTGAAATTTATTTATTTCTTGTCTTGTTCTCATTCGTGAAATTCCCTTTATCTCGTTTCTTAATACGCTAACTTAGATATTAATTCTTAATACTAATTTCCGTAACTCACAATATCGTGGCCCGACTGACATCGGCTTACTCTAACTACATCAGTTAGCTTTCAGCACTCTCTAATGATTACCTTGGCACACTCTAACTATATCAGTTAGCTTTCTGCACCATCATTACCCTTTTCAGTCGGCGCCGTTGAGACTATGTTACGTTACATATATAATTCTTAATTACCTCTAATATAACCTAAAGCGGATCCCATACTCCACTTTAGATTATTTCTAATCCTAATTTCTTACGCTACTGAGAGAAGCGGAATTTCACGAAGATAATTTTTATTTACATTTAACTACCATCAGTTACAAACTGTGCGAGGGGACACACTTTACACAGGTGCATTGTATTATACACGCGGTGGTTTACTTCGGTACCAGTACATAACAATAGGGGGAGGGTGGCTGCTTACTACATTTCTCAACACGCTTTATTGTTCTCGAACAGGCCACGACCGGTTGTTTACACTATTCAACCACACTTTTATTATTATTTTCTTTTTGGTCTCTTTCTAAGAAACTTACCTTTTTCTTTATTTATTTATTATTTACTTTGGGGGAGATTTAAGAAACTTACATAGAATTATTTCCTATTGAATTACCATATTTATTTAGGACACTTTATTTACTTAGTTTTCAGTTTAGGTCAGTTTAAAAGTTTAATATTTGGGGCATGGGGTTTAACATTTTATCTAACAATGGAGGGTTAACTAAGTCATTTATTTATTTGAAATTTAAGTCACTATAAATACTTGCTCTACTACACTATACACAATTATTGCCTACACGTTTTAGTACCTGACAAACCATTAGCATGAGTAGTAAGAGAATTACCTCTCTTCTAAGAGAAAGACAAAAATTCCACACAGACATCATTGTAATGTCAACGATCAGCTGTTCGCTGGAATGTAGGTCACAGTAGGTTTCTTCAAACAATGGCATACTTGTTGTATGCGTGGGAACGCGAGAAACACACTTGGGTGTTGTTCTATAAAACAATAGCTCACGGCTATCTTTATCGACCGGTTTCTACTGGGGAAGCCAGTTTCAACAAGGGGTGAGTCCGATGCAATGATACACGCTTTACAAGTTACACCCCGTAATAAGCTGAGTTTAGTTATTTATTGTCTTACGTTCTAATTTTAATTTCTGTAATTTTTTTTTTTTTTTTTGTAGTAACAAAATTAATTTACGAATTTATTTACACGTAATTAACCTGGTCTTCTTTAGTCAAGAGTTTATATGTTTCACCGTGACGACAGACATACAATGCAGGCATATTCAGGAAACTACAGTTCTTGAATTGTCGCAATATAAACCTGTTAAAGACTGAACAGTTTGACAAGCACTAAAATTCATGTACGTACTTGCATTGGTGTAATACAATGATAGTTTGTATTATTTTGGGTATCTTAATTAAATTATACGCAAGTTCGTCCGTAATCTTATACAAAATAAATTCACAATTGTCAATTATATAGTGTAAAAATCTAGTAATGGTAGCGACAGTATTAACCGCTAGTACATGAAATACATTATGTAATATAATATTAACATGAAATACATTAACTGAGTGCATAGATCGGCAGAGAGTTATCTATTTTATTTTACTACGTAACAATTATTTTACACGCGCAACTTTATACGTCACGATGTTTACAAACCTTTTTTTTTTAACTTTAGCAGAGTGGCGCAACTTTATTACGTTCCGGGCTACGTTATAAATCCAGGGAACCCGATATAATCGACGCTAGCCAATTATACAGGCTGCCTACGTTGTAACAAACTGAAAATCAACACAACACATAGAACAATAATATTTACTCTAATTATTAGGACACAAGGGAAGGTATTTTCACTGATTTATGCACTCACTTCAATCTGTAATAAGATGACATCTCTTTATTTACAAATTATATATATAGATCCCATTACATAAAAATTTTCTCATATTGAAATAGTTAAAAGGGGTTTTCTGTAAAACAAGGGATCAAATTGATCATGTAATTTACCTCGGATCCGAGTCTCTTTAAATCTAGTAAAGACGTTTGAATTTTACTTTACTTATCAAAAGCTTGCATGATTACATGAACACCGTTTGAAGAATGGTATTATTTAGTTAAGGGATTAAAACTTATATCTCAAGATTAATGTTACAACGTATGATTTTAGAAATTACTGTTTACATTTCTTTTTGTTTTACTTAAAGCTTAGAGAAGATTATTGTCTTTTGAAAAGTCTCTGGGATGTATGAAAAGTTATATTTTAAATGTACATAATTCTCGGTAGGCAAGCCACCGAGTCACCTCTTAAATACGCTTTTGCTGTCCGTGTCCTGGGGCGTGAATCTTCGGAACTCTGGTAGTCGGGGTAGTCATCCGGGTCGTGTTTCCGGTGAAAGTCTTCTAGGTGTATTAATGAGGAGATGGATGTTATGCTGCGTGAAGTCGGGTTGATCCTCGGCGGTTCTGGTAAGTGTTGTATAGGTGGTAGTCGTCCGGATATGCAGTTGAGCACGTCACATATTCACTGGTAGAGTAGTACTGGAGTTGGTATCTTCTTTCCTTTTTGTTTTTACATTACTATCTGAATTACATCACTCGAACAATATGCGAGAGATCGTCTTTTAATTAACTTGAGACATCACCTTATATACGAGTTCTTTTTTTTCTTATAACCACATTTCTTTAACAAATTCCTCACTACACCTTATATATAAATATAACTAGCTCTCCACGTTTTTAGTGGTAGCTAACACGCATTTAAAAACTTAATACAAACATTTTTTTGAAGAGCCCTCGCTTGGAGGTGTTTACAGTCTGAACGCCGCATCGTAACTCTTGCATTGCTACAACAGGTAGATTGCAACGACGCGGAGTGAGTACTCCGCCATAATATAGTTCCAACTTTTTATTAAAATATACATTCTTATAGTCAGACAGAATAAACTATGTAGACTTATCTTGTTTACAGGGCTTTAAATTATTATTTATTTACATTACGATTTTCAGATATTTCTAAGTTACAGCCGGTTCGCTATGCACGTTGTGTCCGGAATTGGCAGGTCAACGCATGATAATTTACTAAAGGGTTAACTGTATTATTCTCAACTTTTTATATTACGATTTTTTTTATTACTTATTTAGTTAGATTTTCTTAATTTAATTCTCATAACTATTATGAGTTAGTTCAGGGGTATTTGGTTTAATCGTGCGAATAAAAGTACTTCCTTGCTTTCCATTTTTTTTTTTTATATTTTTATTATTAATATTTTTTTATTACCATTTAAATCGTCACATATTCCGCCGCTTAAAGTCGACATGGGGAATTTTAATAAGGAAAATTCGAAAGTGGGGTTACTGGGAGTATGCTTGCCGTTACTGTGTGAAGTTAAATTTAGTACACGATTTGTTTTCTCTATCTCTCTTGAAATTTATTTATTTCTTGTCTTGTTCTCATTCATGAAATTCCCTTTATCTGGTTTCTTAATACGCTAACTTAGATTTTAATTCTTACTACTAATTTCCGTAACTCACAATACCGTGGCCCGACTGACATCGGCTTACTCTAACTACATCAGTTAGCTTTCAGCACTCTCTAATGATTACCTTGGCACACTCTAACTATATCAGTTAGCTTTCTGCACCATCATTACCCTTTTCAGTCGGCGCCGTTGTGACTATGTTACCTTACATATATAATTCTTAATTACCTCTAATATAACCTAAAGCGGATCCCATACTCCACTTTAGATTATTTCTAATCCTAATTTCTTACGCTACTGACAGAAGCGGAATTTCACGAAGATAATTTTTATTTACATTTAACTACCATCAGTTACAAACTGTGCGAGGGGACACACTTTACACAGGTGCATTGTATTATAAACGCGGTGGTTTACTTCGGTACCAGTTCATAACAATAGGGGGAGGGTGGCTGCTTACTACATATCTCAACACGCTTTATTGTTCTCGAACAGGCCACGACCGGTTGTTTACACTATTCAACCACACTTTTATTATTATTTTCTTTTTGGTCTCTTTCTAAGAAACTTACCTTTTTCTTTATTTATTTATTATTTACTTTGGGGGAGATTTAAGAAACTTACTTAGAATTATTTCCTATTGAATTACCATATTTATTTAGGACACTTTATTTACTTAGTTTTCAGTTTAGGTCAGTTTAAAAGTTTAATATTTTGGGGCATGGGGTTTAACATTTTATCTAACAATGGAGGGTTAACTAAGTCATTTATTTATTTGAAATTTAAGTCACTATAAATACTTGCTCTACTACACTATACACAATTATTGCCTACACGTTTTAGTACCTGGCAAACCATTAGCATGAGTAGTAAGAGAATTACCTCTCTTCTAAGAGAAAGACAAAAATTCCACACAGACATCATTGTAATGTCAACGATCAGCTGTTCGCTGGAATGTAGGTCACAGTAGTTTTCTTCAAACAATGGCATACTTGTTGTATGCGTGGGAACGCGAGAAACACACTTGGGTGTTGTTCTATATAACAATAGCTCACGGCTATCTTTATCGACCGGTTTCTACTGGGGAAGCCAGTTTCAACAAGGGGTGAGTCCGATGCAATGATACACGCTTTACAAGTTACACCCCGTAATAAGCTGAGTTTAGTTATTTATTGTCTTACGTTCTAATTTTAATTTCTGTAATTTTTTTTTTTTTTTTTTGGTAGTAACAAAATTAATTTACGAATTTATTTACACGTAATTAACCTGGTCTTCTTTAGTCAAGAGTTTATATGTTTCACCGTGACGACAGACATACAATGCAGGCATATTCAGGAAACTAAAGTTCTTGAATTGTCGCAATATAAACCTGTTAAAGACTGAACAGTTTGACAAGCACTAAAATTCATGTACGTACTTGCATTGGTGTAATACAATGATAGTTTGTATTATTTTGGGTATCTTAATTAAATTATACGCAAGTTCGTCCGTAATCTTATACAAAATAAATTCACAATTGTCAATTATATAGTGTAAAAATCTAGTAATGGTAGCGACAGTATTAACCGCTAGTACATGAAATACATTATGTAATATAATATTAACATGAAATACATTAACTGAGTGCATAGATCGGCAGAGAGTTATCTATTTTATTTTACTACGTAACAATTATTTTACACGCGCAACTTTATACGTCACGATGTTTACAAACCTTTTTTTTTTTAACTTTAGCAGAGTGGCGCAACTTTATTACGTTCCGGGCTACGTTATAAATCCAGGGAACCCGATATAATCGACGCTAGCCAATTATACAGGCTGCCTACGTTGTAACAAACTGAAAATCAACACAACACATAGAACAATAATATTTACTCTAATTATTAGGACACAAGGGAAGGTATTTTCACTGATTTATGCACTCACTTCAATCTGTAATAAGATGACATCTCTTTATTTACAAATTATATATATAGATCCCATTACATAAAAATTTTCTCATATTGAAATAGTTAAAAGGGGTTTTCTGTAAAACAAGGGATCAAATTGATCATGTAATTTACCTCGGATCCGAGTCTCTTTAAATCTAGTAAAGACGTTTGAATTTTACTTTACTTATCAAAAGCTTGCATGATTACATGAACACCGTTTGAAGAATGGTATTATTTAGTTAAGGGATTAAAACTTATATCTCAAGATTAATGTTACAACGTATGATTTTAGAAATTACTGTTTACATTTCTTTTTGTTTTACTTAAAGCTTAGAGAAGATTATTGTCTTTTGAAAAGTCTCTGGGATGTATGAAAAGTTATATTTTAAATGTACATAATTCTCGGTAGGCAAGCCACCGAGTCACCTCTTAAATACGCTTTTGCTGTCCGTGTCCTGGGGCGTGAATCTTCGGAACTCTGGTAGTCGGGGTAGTCATCCGGGTCGTGTTTCCGGTGAAAGTCTTCTAGGTGTATTAATGAGGAGATGGATGTTATGCTGCGTGAAGTCGGGTTGATCCTCGGCGGTTCTGGTAAGTGTTGTATAGGTGGTAGTCGTCCGGATATGCAGTTGAGCACGTCACATATTCACTGGTAGAGTAGTACTGGAGTTGGTATCTTCTTTCCTTTTTGTTTTTACATTACTATCTGAATTACATCACTCGAACAATATGCGAGAGATCGTCTTTTAATTAACTTGAGACATCACCTTATATACGAGTTCTTTTTTTTCTTATAACCACATTTCTTTAACAAATTCCTCACTACACCTTATATATAAATATAACTAGCTCTCCACGTTTTTAGTGGTAGCTAACACGCATTTAAAAACTTAATACAAACATTTTTTTGAAGAGCCCTCGCTTGGAGGTGTTTACAGTCTGAACGCCGCATCGTAACTCTTGCATTGCTACAACAGGTAGATTGCAACGACGCGGAGTGAGTACTCCGCCATAATATAGTTCCAACTTTTTATTAAAATATACATTCTTATAGTCAGACAGAATAAACTATGTAGACTTATCTTGTTTACAGGGCTTTAAATTATTATTTATTTACATTACGATTTTCAGATATTTCTAAGTTACAGCCGGTTCGCTATGCACGTTGTGTCCGGAATTGGCAGGTCAACGCATGATAATTTACTAAAGGGTTAACTGTATTATTCTCAACTTTTTATATTACGATTTTTTTTATTACTTATTTAGTTAGATTTTCTTAATTTAATTCTCATAACTATTATGAGTTAGTTCAGGGGTATTTGGTTTAATCGTGCGAATAAAAGTACTTCCTTGCTTTCCATTTTTTTTTTTTATATTTTTATTATTAATATTTTTTTATTACCATTTAAATCGTCACATATTCCGCCGCTTAAAGTCGACATGGGGAATTTTAATAAGGAAAATTCGAAAGTGGGGTTACTGGGAGTATGCTTGCCGTTACTGTGTGAAGTTAAATTTAGTACACGATTTGTTTTCTCTATCTCTCTTGAAATTTATTTATTTCTTGTCTTGTTCTCATTCATGAAATTCCCTTTATCTGGTTTCTTAATACGCTAACTTAGATTTTAATTCTTACTACTAATTTCCGTAACTCACAATACCGTGGCCCGACTGACATCGGCTTACTCTAACTACATCAGTTAGCTTTCAGCACTCTCTAATGATTACCTTGGCACACTCTAACTATATCAGTTAGCTTTCTGCACCATCATTACCCTTTTCAGTCGGCGCCGTTGTGACTATGTTACCTTACATATATAATTCTTAATTACCTCTAATATAACCTAAAGCGGATCCCATACTCCACTTTAGATTATTTCTAATCCTAATTTCTTACGCTACTGACAGAAGCGGAATTTCACGAAGATAATTTTTATTTACATTTAACTACCATCAGTTACAAACTGTGCGAGGGGACACACTTTACACAGGTGCATTGTATTATAAACGCGGTGGTTTACTTCGGTACCAGTTCATAACAATAGGGGGAGGGTGGCTGCTTACTACATATCTCAACACGCTTTATTGTTCTCGAACAGGCCACGACCGGTTGTTTACACTATTCAACCACACTTTTATTATTATTTTCTTTTTGGTCTCTTTCTAAGAAACTTACCTTTTTCTTTATTTATTTATTATTTACTTTGGGGGAGATTTAAGAAACTTACTTAGAATTATTTCCTATTGAATTACCATATTTATTTAGGACACTTTATTTACTTAGTTTTCAGTTTAGGTCAGTTTAAAAGTTTAATATTTTGGGGCATGGGGTTTAACATTTTATCTAACAATGGAGGGTTAACTAAGTCATTTATTTATTTGAAATTTAAGTCACTATAAATACTTCCTCTACTACACTATACACAATTATTGCCTACACGTTTTAGTACCTGGCAAACCATTAGCATGAGTAGTAAGAGAATTACCTCTCTTCTAAGAGAAAGACAAAAATTCCACACAGACATCATTGTAATGTCAACGATCAGCTGTTCGCTGGAATGTAGGTCACAGTAGTTTTCTTCAAACAATGGCATACTTGTTGTATGCGTGGGAACGCGAGAAACACACTTGGGTGTTGTTCTATATAACAATAGCTCACGGCTATCTTTATCGACCGGTTTCTACTGGGGAAGCCAGTTTCAACAAGGGGTGAGTCCGATGCAATGATACACGCTTTACAAGTTACACCCCGTAATAAGCTGAGTTTAGTTATTTATTGTCTTACGTTCTAATTTTAATTTCTGTAATTTTTTTTTTTTTTTTTGGTAGTAACAAAATAATTTACGAATTTATTTACACGTAATTAACCTGGTCTTCTTTAGTCAAGAGTTTATATGTTTCACCGTGACGACAGACATACAATGCAGGCATATTCAGGAAACTAAAGTTCTTGAATTGTCGCAATATAAACCTGTTAAAGACTGAACAGTTTGACAAGCACTAAAATTCATGTACGTACTTGCATTGGTGTAATACAATGATAGTTTGTATTATTTTGGGTATCTTAATTAAATTATACGCAAGTTCGTCCGTAATCTTATACAAAATAAATTCACAATTGTCAATTATATAGTGTAAAAATCTAGTAATGGTAGCGACAGTATTAACCGCTAGTACATGAAATACATTATGTAATATAATATTAACATGAAATACATTAACTGAGTGCATAGATCGGCAGAGAGTTATCTATTTTATTTTACTACGTAACAATTATTTTACACGCGCAACTTTATACGTCACGATGTTTACAAACCTTTTTTTTTTTAACTTTAGCAGAGTGGCGCAACTTTATTACGTTCCGGGCTACGTTATAAATCCAGGGAACCCGATATAATCGACGCTAGCCAATTATACAGGCTGCCTACGTTGTAACAAACTGAAAATCAACACAACACATAGAACAATAATATTTACTCTAATTATTAGGACACAAGGGAAGGTATTTTCACTGATTTATGCACTCACTTCAATCTGTAATAAGATGACATCTCTTTATTTACAAATTATATATATAGATCCCATTACATAAAAATTTTCTCATATTGAAATAGTTAAAAGGGGTTTTCTGTAAAACAAGGGATCAAATTGATCATGTAATTTACCTCGGATCCGAGTCTCTTTAAATCTAGTAAAGACGTTTGAATTTTACTTTACTTATCAAAAGCTTGCATGATTACATGAACACCGTTTGAAGAATGGTATTATTTAGTTAAGGGATTAAAACTTATATCTCAAGATTAATGTTACAACGTATGATTTTAGAAATTACTGTTTACATTTCTTTTTGTTTTACTTAAAGCTTAGAGAAGATTATTGTCTTTTGAAAAGTCTCTGGGATGTATGAAAAGTTATATTTTAAATGTACATAATTCTCGGTAGGCAAGCCACCGAGTCACCTCTTAAATACGCTTTTGCTGTCCGTGTCCTGGGGCGTGAATCTTCGGAACTCTGGTAGTCGGGGTAGTCATCCGGGTCGTGTTTCCGGTGAAAGTCTTCTAGGTGTATTAATGAGGAGATGGATGTTATGCTGCGTGAAGTCGGGTTGATCCTCGGCGGTTCTGGTAAGTGTTGTATAGGTGGTAGTCGTCCGGATATGCAGTTGAGCACGTCACATATTCACTGGTAGAGTAGTACTGGAGTTGGTATCTTCTTTCCTTTTTGTTTTTACATTACTATCTGAATTACATCACTCGAACAATATGCGAGAGATCGTCTTTTAATTAACTTGAGACATCACCTTATATACGAGTTCTTTTTTTTCTTATAACCACATTTCTTTAACAAATTCCTCACTACACCTTATATATAAATATAACTAGCTCTCCACGTTTTTAGTGGTAGCTAACACGCATTTAAAAACTTAATACAAACATTTTTTTGAAGAGCCCTCGCTTGGAGGTGTTTACAGTCTGAACGCCGCATCGTAACTCTTGCATTGCTACAACAGGTAGATTGCAACGACGCGGAGTGAGTACTCCGCCATAATATAGTTCCAACTTTTTATTAAAATATACATTCTTATAGTCAGACAGAATAAACTATGTAGACTTATCTTGTTTACAGGGCTTTAAATTATTATTTATTTACATTACGATTTTCAGATATTTCTAAGTTACAGCCGGTTCGCTATGCACGTTGTGTCCGGAATTGGCAGGTCAACGCATGATAATTTACTAAAGGGTTAACTGTATTATTCTCAACTTTTTATATTACGATTTTTTTTATTACTTATTTAGTTAGATTTTCTTAATTTAATTCTCATAACTATTATGAGTTAGTTCAGGGGTATTTGGTTTAATCGTGCGAATAAAAGTACTTCCTTGCTTTCCATTTTTTTTTTTTATATTTTTATTATTAATATTTTTTTATTACCATTTAAATCGTCACATATTCCGCCGCTTAAAGTCGACATGGGGAATTTTAATAAGGAAAATTCGAAAGTGGGGTTACTGGGAGTATGCTTGCCGTTACTGTGTGAAGTTAAATTTAGTACACGATTTGTTTTCTCTATCTCTCTTGAAATTTATTTATTTCTTGTCTTGTTCTCATTCATGAAATTCCCTTTATCTGGTTTCTTAATACGCTAACTTAGATTTTAATTCTTACTACTAATTTCCGTAACTCACAATACCGTGGCCCGACTGACATCGGCTTACTCTAACTACATCAGTTAGCTTTCAGCACTCTCTAATGATTACCTTGGCACACTCTAACTATATCAGTTAGCTTTCTGCACCATCATTACCCTTTTCAGTCGGCGCCGTTGTGACTATGTTACCTTACATATATAATTCTTAATTACCTCTAATATAACCTAAAGCGGATCCCATACTCCACTTTAGATTATTTCTAATCCTAATTTCTTACGCTACTGACAGAAGCGGAATTTCACGAAGATAATTTTTATTTACATTTAACTACCATCAGTTACAAACTGTGCGAGGGGACACACTTTACACAGGTGCATTGTATTATAAACGCGGTGGTTTACTTCGGTACCAGTTCATAACAATAGGGGGAGGGTGGCTGCTTACTACATATCTCAACACGCTTTATTGTTCTCGAACAGGCCACGACCGGTTGTTTACACTATTCAACCACACTTTTATTATTATTTTCTTTTTGGTCTCTTTCTAAGAAACTTACCTTTTTCTTTATTTATTTATTATTTACTTTGGGGGAGATTTAAGAAACTTACTTAGAATTATTTCCTATTGAATTACCATATTTATTTAGGACACTTTATTTACTTAGTTTTCAGTTTAGGTCAGTTTAAAAGTTTAATATTTTGGGGCATGGGGTTTAACATTTTATCTAACAATGGAGGGTTAACTAAGTCATTTATTTATTTGAAATTTAAGTCACTATAAATACTTCCTCTACTACACTATACACAATTATTGCCTACACGTTTTAGTACCTGGCAAACCATTAGCATGAGTAGTAAGAGAATTACCTCTCTTCTAAGAGAAAGACAAAAATTCCACACAGACATCATTGTAATGTCAACGATCAGCTGTTCGCTGGAATGTAGGTCACAGTAGTTTTCTTCAAACAATGGCATACTTGTTGTATGCGTGGGAACGCGAGAAACACACTTGGGTGTTGTTCTATATAACAATAGCTCACGGCTATCTTTATCGACCGGTTTCTACTGGGGAAGCCAGTTTCAACAAGGGGTGAGTCCGATGCAATGATACACGCTTTACAAGTTACACCCCGTAATAAGCTGAGTTTAGTTATTTATTGTCTTACGTTCTAATTTTAATTTCTGTAATTTTTTTTTTTTTTTTTTGTAGTAACAAAATTAATTTACGAATTTATTTACACGTAATTAACCTGGTCTTCTTTAGTCAAGAGTTTATATGTTTCACCGTGACGACAGACATACAATGCAGGCATATTCAGGAAACTAAAGTTCTTGAATTGTCGCAATATAAACCTGTTAAAGACTGAACAGTTTGACAAGCACTAAAATTCATGTACGTACTTGCATTGGTGTAATACAATGATAGTTTGTATTATTTTGGGTATCTTAATTAAATTATACGCAAGTTCGTCCGTAATCTTATACAAAATAAATTCACAATTGTCAATTATATAGTGTAAAAATCTAGTAATGGTAGCGACAGTATTAACCGCTAGTACATGAAATACATTATGTAATATAATATTAACATGAAATACATTAACTGAGTGCATAGATCGGCAGAGAGTTATCTATTTTATTTTACTACGTAACAATTATTTTACACGCGCAACTTTATACGTCACGATGTTTACAAACCTTTTTTTTTTTAACTTTAGCAGAGTGGCGCAACTTTATTACGTTCCGGGCTACGTTATAAATCCAGGGAACCCGATATAATCGACGCTAGCCAATTATACAGGCTGCCTACGTTGTAACAAACTGAAAATCAACACAACACATAGAACAATAATATTTACTCTAATTATTAGGACACAAGGGAAGGTATTTTCACTGATTTATGCACTCACTTCAATCTGTAATAAGATGACATCTCTTTATTTACAAATTATATATATAGATCCCATTACATAAAAATTTTCTCATATTGAAATAGTTAAAAGGGGTTTTCTGTAAAACAAGGGATCAAATTGATCATGTAATTTACCTCGGATCCGAGTCTCTTTAAATCTAGTAAAGACGTTTGAATTTTACTTTACTTATCAAAAGCTTGCATGATTACATGAACACCGTTTGAAGAATGGTATTATTTAGTTAAGGGATTAAAACTTATATCTCAAGATTAATGTTACAACGTATGATTTTAGAAATTACTGTTTACATTTCTTTTTGTTTTACTTAAAGCTTAGAGAAGATTATTGTCTTTTGAAAAGTCTCTGGGATGTATGAAAAGTTATATTTTAAATGTACATAATTCTCGGTAGGCAAGCCACCGAGTCACCTCTTAAATACGCTTTTGCTGTCCGTGTCCTGGGGCGTGAATCTTCGGAACTCTGGTAGTCGGGGTAGTCATCCGGGTCGTGTTTCCGGTGAAAGTCTTCTAGGTGTATTAATGAGGAGATGGATGTTATGCTGCGTGAAGTCGGGTTGATCCTCGGCGGTTCTGGTAAGTGTTGTATAGGTGGTAGTCGTCCGGATATGCAGTTGAGCACGTCACATATTCACTGGTAGAGTAGTACTGGAGTTGGTATCTTCTTTCCTTTTTGTTTTTACATTACTATCTGAATTACATCACTCGAACAATATGCGAGAGATCGTCTTTTAATTAACTTGAGACATCACCTTATATACGAGTTCTTTTTTTTCTTATAACCACATTTCTTTAACAAATTCCTCACTACACCTTATATATAAATATAACTAGCTCTCCACGTTTTTAGTGGTAGCTAACACGCATTTAAAAACTTAATACAAACATTTTTTTGAAGAGCCCTCGCTTGGAGGTGTTTACAGTCTGAACGCCGCATCGTAACTCTTGCATTGCTACAACAGGTAGATTGCAACGACGCGGAGTGAGTACTCCGCCATAATATAGTTCCAACTTTTTATTAAAATATACATTCTTATAGTCAGACAGAATAAACTATGTAGACTTATCTTGTTTACAGGGCTTTAAATTATTATTTATTTACATTACGATTTTCAGATATTTCTAAGTTACAGCCGGTTCGCTATGCACGTTGTGTCCGGAATTGGCAGGTCAACGCATGATAATTTACTAAAGGGTTAACTGTATTATTCTCAACTTTTTATATTACGATTTTTTTTATTACTTATTTAGTTAGATTTTCTTAATTTAATTCTCATAACTATTATGAGTTAGTTCAGGGGTATTTGGTTTAATCGTGCGAATAAAAGTACTTCCTTGCTTTCCATTTTTTTTTTTTATATTTTTATTATTAATATTTTTTTATTACCATTTAAATCGTCACATATTCCGCCGCTTAAAGTCGACATGGGGAATTTTAATAAGGAAAATTCGAAAGTGGGGTTACTGGGAGTATGCTTGCCGTTACTGTGTGAAGTTAAATTTAGTACACGATTTGTTTTCTCTATCTCTCTTGAAATTTATTTATTTCTTGTCTTGTTCTCATTCATGAAATTCCCTTTATCTGGTTTCTTAATACGCTAACTTAGATTTTAATTCTTACTACTAATTTCCGTAACTCACAATACCGTGGCCCGACTGACATCGGCTTACTCTAACTACATCAGTTAGCTTTCAGCACTCTCTAATGATTACCTTGGCACACTCTAACTATATCATGATAGTTTGTATTATTTTGGGTATCTTAATTAAATTATACGCAAGTTCGTCCGTAATCTTATACAAAATAAATTCACAATTGTCAATTAATATAGTGTAAAAATCTAGTAATGGTAGCGACAGTATTAACCGCTAATACATGACATACATTATGTAATTTAATATTAACATGAAATACATTAACTGAGTGCATAGATCGGCAGAGAGTTATCTATTTTATTTTACTACGTAACAATTATTTAACACGCGCAACTTTATACGTCACGATGCTTACAAACCTTTTTTTTTAACTTTAGCAGAGTGGCGCAACTTTATTACGTTCCGGGCTACGTTATAAATCCAGGGAACCCGATATAATCGACGCTAGCCAATTATACAGGCTGCCTACGTTGTAACAAACTGAAAATCAACACAACACATAGAACAATAATATTTACTCTAATTATTAGGACACAAGGGAAGGTATTTTCACTGATTTATGCACTCACTTCAATCTGTAATAAGATGACATCTCTTTATTAACAAATTATATATATAGATCCCATTACATAAAAATTTTCTCATATTGAAATAGTTAAAAGGGGTTTTCTGTCAAACAAGGGATCAAGTTGATCATGTAATTTACCTCGGATCCGAGTCTCTTTAAATCTAGTAAAGACGTCTGAATTCTACTTTACTTATCAAAAGCTTGCATGATTACATGAACACCGTTTTGAAGAATGGTATTATTTAGTTAAGAGATTAAAACTTATATCTCAAAATTAATGTTACAACGTATGATTTTAGAAATTACTGTTTACATTTCTTTTTGTTTTACTTAAAGCTTAGAGAAGATTATTGTCTTTTGAAAAGTCTCTGGCATGTATGAAAAGTTATATTTTAAATGTACATAATTCTCGGTAGGCAAGCCACCGAGTCACCTCTTAAATACGCTTTTGCTGTCCGTGTCCTGGGGCGTGAATCTTCGGAACTCTGGTAGTCGGGGTAGTCATCCGGGTCGTGTTTCCGGTGAAAGTCTTCTAGGTGTATTAATGAGGAGATGGATGTTATGCTGCGTGAAGTCGGGTTGATCCTCGGCGGTTCTGGTAAGTGTTGTATAGGTGGTAGTCGTCCGGATATGCAGTTGAGCACGTCACATATTCACTGGTAGAGTAGTACTGGAGTTGGTATCTTCTTTCCTTTTTGTTTTTACATTACTATCTGAATTACATCACTCGAACAATATGCGAGAGATCGTCTTTTAATTAACTTGAGACATCACCTTATATACGAGTTCTTTTTTTTCTTATAACCACATTTCTTTAACAAATTCCTCACTACACCTTATATATAAATATAACTAGCTCTCCACGTTTTTAGTGGTAGCTAACACGCATTTAAAAACTTAATACAAACATTTTTTTTAAGAGATCTCGCTTGGAGGTGTTTACAGTCTGAACGCCGCATCGTAACTCTTGCATTGCTACAACATGTAGATTGCAACGACGCGGAGTGAGTACTCCGCCATAATATAGTTCCAACTTTTTATTAAAATATACATTCTTATAGTCAGACAAAATAAACTATGTAGACTTATCTTGTTTACAGGGCTTTAAATTATTAATTATTTACATTACGATTTTCAGATATTTCTAAGTTACAGCCGGTTCGCTATGCACGTTGTGTCCGGAATTGGCAGGTCAACGCATGATAATTTACTAAAGGGTTAACTGTATTATTCTCAACTTTTTACATTACGATTTTTTTTATTACTTATTTAGTTAGATTTTCTTAATTTAATTCTCATAACTATTATGAGTTAGTTCAGGGGTATTTGGTTTAATCGTGCGATTTAAAGTACTTCCTTGCTTTCCATTTTTTTTTATATTTTTATTATTAATATTTTTTTATTACCATTTAAATCGTCACATCCTCCGCCGCTTAAAATCGACATGGGGAATTTTAATAAGGAAAATTCGAAAGTGGGGTACTGGGAGTATGCTTGCCGTTACTGTGTGAAGTTAAATTTAGTACACTATTTGTTTTCTCTATCTCTCTTGAAATTTATTTATTTCTTGTCTTGTTCTCATTCGTGAAATTCCCTTTATCTCGTTTCTTAATACGCTAACTTAGATTTTAATTTTTAATACTAATTTCCGTAACTCACAATATCGTGGCCCGACTGACATCGGCTTACTCTAACTACATCAGTTAGCTTTCAGCACTCTCTAATGATTACCTTGGCACACTCTAACTATATCAGTTAGCTTTCTGCACCATCATTACCCTTTTCAGTCGGCGCCGTTGTGACTATGTTACCTTACATATATAATTCTTAATTACCTCTAATATAACCTAAAGCGGATCCCATACTCCACTTTAGATTATTTCTAATCCTAATTTCTTACGCTACTGAGAGAAGCGGAATTTAACGAAGATAATTTTTATTTACATTTAACTACCATCAGTTACAAACTATGTGAGGTGACACACTTTACACAGGTGCATTGTATTATACACGCAGTCGTTTATTTCGGTACCAGTACATAACAATAGGGGGAGGGGGGCTGCTTACTACATTTCTCAACACGCTTTATTGTTCTCGAACAGGTCACGACCGGTTGTTTACACTATTCAACCACATTTTTATTATTATTTTCTTTTTGGTCTCTTTCTAAGAAACTTACCTTTTTCTTTATTTATTTATTATTTACTGTGGGGGAGATTTAAGAAACTTACTTAGAATTATTTCCTATTGAATTACCATATTTATTTAGGACACTTTATTTACTTAGTTTTCAGTTTAGGTCAGTTTAAAAGTTTAATATTTGGGGCATGGGGTTTAACATTTTATCTAACAATGGAGGGTTAACTAAGTCATTTATTTATTTGAAATTTAAGTCACTATAAATACTTGCTCTACTACACTATACACAATTATTGCCTACACGTTTTAGTACCTGGCAAACCATTAGCATGGGTAGTAAGAGAATTACCTCTCTTCTAAGAGAAAGACAAAAATTCCACACAGACATCATTGTAATGTCAACGATCAGCTGTTCGCTGGAATGTAGGTCACAGTAGTTTTCTTCAAACAATGGCATACTTGTTGTATGCGTGGGAACGCGAGAAACACACTTGGGTGTTGTTCTATATAACAATAGCTCACGGCTATCTTTATCGACCGGTTTCTACTGGGGAAGCCAGTTTCAACAAGGGGTGAGTCCGTTGCAATGATACACGCTTTACAAGTTACACCCCGTAATAAGCTGAGTTTAGTTATTTATTGTCTTACGTTCTAATTTTAATTTCTGTAATTTTTTTTTTTTTTTTGTAGTAACAAAATTAATTTACGAATTTATTTACACGTAATTAACCTGGTCTACTTTAGTCAAGAGTTTATATATTTCACCGTGACGACAGACATACAATGCAGGCATATTCAGGAAACTACAGTTCTTGAATTGTCGCAATATAAACCTGTTAAAGACTGAACAGTTTGACAAGCACTAAAATTCATGTACGTACTTGCATTAGTGTAATACAATGATAGTTTGTATTATTTTGGGTATCTTAATTAAATTATACGCAAGTTCGTCCGTAATCTTATACAAAATAAATTCACAATTGTCAATTAATATAGTGTAAAAATCTAGTAATGGTAGCGACAGTATTAACCGCTAATACATGACATACATTATGTAATTTAATATTAACATGAAATACATTAACTGAGTGCATAGATCGGCAGAGAGTTATCTATTTTATTTTACTACGTAACAATTATTTTACACGCGCAACTTTATACGTCACGATGCTTACAAACCTTTTTTTTTTAATTTTAGCAGAGTGGCGCAACTTTATTACGTTCCGGGCTACGTTATAAATCCAGGGAACCCGATATAATCGACGCTAGCCAATTATACAGGCTGCCTACGTTGTAACAAACTGAAAATCAACACAACACATAGAACAATAATATTTACTCTAATTATTAGGACACAAGGAAAGGTATTTTCACTGATTTATGCACTCACTTCAATCTGTAATAAGATGACATCCCTTTATTAACAAATTATATATATAGATCCCATTACATAAAAATTTTCTCATATTGAAATAGTTAAAAGGGGTTTTCTGTCAAACAAGGGATCAAGTTGATCATGTAATTTACCTCGGATCCGAGTCTCTTTAAATCTAGTAAAGACGTCTGAATTTTACTTTACTTATCAAAAGCTTGCATGATTACATGAACACCGTTTGAAGAATGGTATTATTTAGTTAAGAGATTAAAACTTATATCTCAAGATTAATGTTACAACGTATGATTTTAGAAATTACTGTTTACATTTCTTTTTGTTTTCCTTAAAGCTTAGAGAAGATTATTGTCTTTTGAAAAGTCTCTGGCATGTATGAAAAGTTATATTTTAAATGTACATAATTCTCGGTAGGCAAGCCACCGAGTCACCTCTTAAATACGCTTTTGCTGTCCGTGTCCTGGGGCGTGAATCTTCGGAACTCTGGTAGTCGGGGTAGTCATCCGGGTCGTGTTTCCGGTGAAAGTCTTCTAGGTGTATTAATGAGGAGATGGATGTTATGCTGCGTGAAGTCGGGTTGATCCTCGGCGGTTCTGGTAAGTGTTGTATAGGTGGTAGTCGTCCGGATATGAAGTTGAGCACGTCACATATTCACTGGTAGAGTAGTACTGGAGTTGGTATCTTCTTTCCTTTTTGTTTTTACATTACTATCTGAATTACATCACTCGAACAATATGCGAGAGATCGTCTTTTAATTAACTTGAGACATCACCTTATATACGAGTTCTTTTTTTTCTTATAACCACATTTCTTTAACAAATTCCTCACTACACCTTATATATAAATATAACTAGCTCTCCACGTTTTTAGTGGTAGCTAACACGCATTTAAAAACTTAATACAAACATTTTTTTGAAGAGCCCTCGCTTGGAGGTGTTTACAGTCTGAACGCCGCATCGTAACTCTTGCATTGCTACAACAGGTAGATTGCAACGACGCGGAGTGAGTACTCCGCCATAATATAGTTCCAACTTTTTATTAAAATATACATTCTTATAGTCAGACAAAATAAACTATGTAGACTTATCTTGTTTACAGGGCTTTAAATTATTAATTATTTACATTACGATTTTCAGATATTTCTAAGTTACAGCCGGTTCGCTATGCACGTTGTGTCCGGAATTGGCAGGTCAACGCATGATAATTTACTAAAGGGTTAACTGTATTATTCTCAACTTTTTACATTACGATTTTTTTTATTACTTATTTAGTTAGATTTTCTTAATTTAATTCTCGTAACTATTATGAGTTAGTTCAGGGGTATTTGGTTTAATCGTGCGAATAAAAGTACTTCCTTGCTTTCCATTTTTTTTTTATATATTTTTATTATTAATATTTTTTTATTACCATTTAAATCGTCACATACTCCGCCGCTTAAAATCGACATGGGGAATTTTAATAAGGAAAATTCGAAAGTGGGGTACTGGGAGTATGCTTGCCGTTACTGTGTGAAGTTAAATATAGTACACGATTTGTTTTCTCTATCTCTCTTGAAATTTATTTATTTCTTGTCTTGTTCTCATTCGTGAAATTCCCTTTATCTCGTTTCTTAATACGCTAACTTAGATTTTAATTCTTAATACTAATTTCCGTAACTCACAATATCGTGGCCCGACTGACATCGGCTTACTCTAACTACATCAGTTAGCTTTCAGCACTCTCTAATGATTACCTTGGCACACTCTAACTATATCAGTTAGCTTTCTGCACCATCATTACCCTTTTCAGTCGGCGCCGTTGTGACTATGTTACGTTACATATATAATTCTTAATTACCTCTAATATAACCTAAAGCGGATCCCATACTCCACTTTAGATTATTTATAATCCTAATTTCTTACGCTACTGAGAGAAGCGGAATTTAACGAAGATAATTTTTATTTACATTTAACTACCATCAGTTACAAACTATGCGAGGGGACACACTTTACACAGGTGCATTGTATTATACACGCGGTGGTTTACTTCGGTACCAGTACATAACAATAGGGGGAGGATGGCTGCTTACTACATTTCTCAACACGCTTTATTGTTCTCGAACAGGCCACGACCGGTTGTTTACACTATTCAACCACACTTTTATTATTATTTTCTTTTTGGTCTCTTTCTAAGAAACTTACCTTTTTCTTTATTTATTTATTATTTACTTTGGGGAGATTTAAGAAACTTACTTAGAATTATTTCCTATTGAATTACCATATTTATTTAGGACACATTATTTACTTAGTTTTCAGTTTAGGTCAGTTTAAAAGTTTAATATTTGGGGCATGGGGTTTAACATTTTATCTAACAATGGAGGGTTAACTAAGTCATTTATTTATTTGAAATTTAAGTCACTATAAATACTTGCTCTACTACACTATACACAATTATTGCCTACACGTTTTAGTACCTGGCAAACCATTAGCATGAGTAGTAAGAGAATTACCTCGCTTCTAAGAGAAAGACAAAAATTCCACACAGACATCATTCTAATGTCAACGATCAGCTGTTCGCTGGAATGTAGGTCACAGTAGTTTTCTTCAAACAATGGCATACTTGTTGTATTCGTGGGAACGCGAGAAACACACTTGGGTGTTGTTCTATATAACAATAGCTCACGGCTATCTTTATCGACCGGTTTCAACTGGGGAAGCCAGTTTCAACAAGGGGTGAGTCCGATGCAATGATACACGCTTTACAAGTTACACCCCGTAATAAGCTGAGTTAAGTTATTTATTGTCTTACGTTCTAATTTTAATTTCTGTAATTTTTTTTTTTTTTTTTTTTTTTTTTAGTAACAAAATTAAGTTACGAATTTATTTACACGTAATTAACCTGGTCTACTTTAGTCAAGAGTTTATATGTTTCACCGTGACGACAGACATACAATGCAGGCATATTCAGGAAACTACAGGTCTTGAATTGTCGCAATATAAACCTGTTAAAGACTGAACAGTTTGACAAGCACTAAAATTCATGTACGTACTTGCATTGGTGTAATACAATGATAGTTTGTATTATTTTGGGTATCTTAATTAAATTATACGCAAGTTCGTCCGTAATCTTATACAAAATAAATTCACAATTGTCAATTAATATAGTGTAAAAATCTAGTAATGTTAGCGACAGTATTAACCGCTAATACATGAAATACATTATGTAATTTAATATTAACATGAAATACATTAACTGAGTGCATAGATCGGCAGAGAGTTATCTATTTTATTTTACTACGTAACAATTATTTTACACGCGCAACTTTATACGTCACGATGCTTACAAACCTTTTTTTTTAACTTTAGCAGAGTGGCGCAACTTTATTACGTTCCGGGCTACGTTATAAATCCAGGGAACCCGATATAATCGACGCTAGCCAATTATACAGGCTGCCTACGTTGTAACAAACTGAAAATCAACACAACACATAGAACAATAATATTTACTCTAATTATTAGAACACAAGGGAAGGTATTTTCACTGATTTATGCACTCACTTCAATCTGTAATAAGATGACATCTCTTTATTAACAACTTATATATATAGATCCCATTACATAAAAATTTTCTCATATTGAAATAGTTAAAAGGGGTTTTCTGTCAAACAAGGGATCAAGTTGATCATGTAATTTACCTCGGATCCGAGTCTCTTTAAATCTAGTAAAGACGTCTGAATTTTACTTTACTTATCAAAAGCTTGCATGATTACATGAACACCGTTTGAAGAATGGTATTATTTAGTTAAGAGATTAAAACTTATATCTCAAGATTAATGTTACAACGTTTGATTTTAGAAATTACTGTTTACATTTCTTTTTGTTTTACTTAAAGCTTAGAGAAGATTATTGTCTTTTGAAAAGTCTCTGGCATGTATGAAAAGTTATATTTTAAATGTACATAATTCTCGGTAGGCAAGCCACCGAGTCACCTCTTAAATACGCTTTTGCTGTCCGTGTCCTGGGGCGTGAATCTTCGGAACTCTGGTAGTCGGGGTAGTCATCCGGGTCGTGTTTCCGGTGAAAGTCTTCTAGGTGTATTAATGAGGAGATGGATGTTATGCTGCGTGAAGTCGGGTTGATCCTCGGCGGTTCTGGTAAGTGTTGTATAGGTGGTAGTCGTCCGGATATGCAGTTGAGCACGTCACATATTCACTGGTAGAGTAGTACTGGAGTTGGTATCTTCTTTCCTTTTTGTTTTTACATTACTATCTGAATTACATCACTCGAACAATATGCGAGAGATCGTCTTTTAATTAACTTGAGACATCACCTTATATACGAGTTCTTTTTTTTCTTATAACCACATTTCTTTAACAAATTCCTCACTACACCTTATATATAAATATAACTAGCTCTCCACGTTTTTAGTGGTAGCTAACACGCATTTAAAAACTTAATACAAACATTTTTTTGAAGAGCCCACGCTTGGAGGTGTTTACAGTCTGAACGCCGCATCGTAACTCTTGCATTGCTACAACAGGTAGATTGCAACGACGCGGAGTGAGTACTCCGCCATAATATAGTTCCAACTTTTTATTAAAATATACATTCTTATAGTCAGACAAAATAAACTATGTAGACTTATCTTGTTTACAGGGCTTTAAATTATTAATTATTTACATTACGATTTTCAGATATTTCTAAGTTACAGCCGGTTCGCTATGCACGTTGTGTCCGGAATTGGCAGGTCAACGCATGATAATTTACTAAAGGGTTAACTATATTATTCTCAACTTTTTACATTACGATTTTTTTTATTACTTATTTAGTTAGATTTTCTTAATTTAATTCTCATAACTATTATGAGTTAGTTCAGGGGTATTTGGTTTAATCGTGCGAATAAAAGTACTTCCTTGCTTTCCATTTTTTTTTTATATATTTTTATTATTAATATTTTTTTATTACCATTTAAATCGTCACATACTCCGCCGCTTAAAATCGACATGGGGAATTTTAATAAGGAAAATTCGAAAGTGGGGTACTGGGAGTATGCTTGCCGTTACTGTGTGAAGTTAAATTTAGTACACTATTTGTTTTCTCTATCTCTCTTGAAATTTATTTATTTCTTGTCTTGTTCTCATTCGTGAAATTCCCTTTATCTCGTTTCTTAATACGCTAACTTAGATTTTAATTCTTAATACTAATTTCCGTAACTCACAATATCGTGGCCCGACTGACATCGGCTTACTCTAACTACATCAGTTAGCTTTCAGCACTCTCTAATGATTACCTTGCCACACTCTAACTATATCAGTTAGCTTTCTGCACCATCATTACCCTTTTCAGTCGGCGCCGTTGTGACTATGTTACGTTACATATATAATTCTTAATTACCTCTAATATAACCTAAAGCGGATCCCATACTCCACTTTAGATTATTTATAATCCTAATTTCTTACGCTACTGAGAGAAGCGGAATTTAACGAAGATAATTTTTATTTACATTTAACTACCATCAGTTACAAACTATGCGAGGGGACACACTTTACACAGGTGCATTGTATTATACACGCGGTGGTTTACTTCGGTACCAGTACATAACAATAGGGGGAGGATGGCTGCTTACTACATTTCTCAACACGCTTTATTGTTCTCGAACAGGCCACGACCGGTTGTTTACACTATTCAACCACACTTTTATTATTATTTTCTTTTTGGTCTCTTTCTAAGAAACTTACCTTTTTCTTTATTTATTTATTATTTACTTTGGGGGAGATTTAAGAAACTTACTTAGAATTATTTCCTATTGAATTACCATATTTATTTAGGACACATTATTTACTTAGTTTTCAGTTTAGGTCAGTTTAAAAGTTTAATATTTGGGGCATGGGGTTTAACATTTTATCTAACAATGGAGGGTTAACTAAGTCATTTATTTATTTGAAATTTAAGTCACTATAAATACTTGCTCTACTACACTATACACAATTATTGCCTACACGTTTTAGTACCTGGCAAACCATTAGCATGAGTAGTAAGAGAATTACCTCTCTTCTAAGAGAAAGACAAAAATTCCACACAGACATCATTGTAATGTCAACGATCAGCTGTTCGCTGGAATGTAGGTCACAGTAGTTTTCTTCAAACAATGGCATACTTGTTGTATTCGTGGGAACGCGAGAAACACACTTGGGTGTTGTTCTATATAACAATAGCTCACGGCTATCTTTATCGACCGGTTTCTACTGGGGAAGCCAGTTTAAACAAGGGGTGAGTCCGATGCAATGATACACGCTTTACAAGTTACACCCCGTAATAAGCTGAGTTTAGTTATTTATTGTCTTACGTTCTAATTTTAATTTCTGTAATTTTTTTTTTTTTTTGTAGTAACAAAATTAATTTACGAATTTATTTACACGTAATTAACCTGGTCTACTTTAGTCAAGAGTTTATATATTTCACCGTGACGACAGACATACAATGCAGGCATATTCAGGAAACTACAGGTCTTGAATTGTCGCAATATATACCTGTTAAAGACTGAACAGTTTGACAAGCACTAAAATTCATGTACGTACTTGCATTGGTGTAATACAATGATAGTTTGTATTATTTTGGGTATCTTAATTAAATTATACGCAAGTTCGGCCGTAATCTTATACAAAATAAATTCACAATTGTCAATTAATATAGTGTAAAAATCTAGTAATGGTAGCGACAGTATTAACCGCTTATACATGACATACATTATGTAATTTAATATTAACATGAAATACATTAACTGAGTGCATAGATCGGCAGAGAGTTATCTATTTTATTTTACTACGTAACAATTATTTTACACGCGCAACTTTATACGTCACGATGCTTACAAACCTTTTTTTTTTAACTTTAGCAGAGTGGCGCAACTTTATTACGTTCCGGGCTACGTTATAAATCCAGGGAACCCGATATAATCGACGCTAGCCAATTATACAGGCTGCCTACGTTGTAACAAACTGAAAATCAACACAACACATAGAACAATAATATTTACTCTAATTATTAGGACACAAGGGAAGGTATTTTCACTGATTTATGCACTCACTTCAATCTGTAATAAGATGACATCTCTTTATTAACAAATTATATATATAGATCCCATTACATAAAAATTTTCTCATATTGAAATAGTTAAAAGGGGTTTTCTGTCAAACAAGGGATCAAGTTGATCATGTAATTTACCTCGGATCCGAGTCTCTTTAAATCTAGTAAAGACGTCTGAATTCTACTTTACTTATCAAAAGCTTGCATGATTACATGAACACCGTTTGAAGAATGGTATTATTTAGTTAAGAGATTAAAACTTATATCTCAAAATTAATGTTAAAACGTATGATTTTAGAAATTACTGTTTACATTTCTTTTTGTTTTACTTAAAGCTTAGAGAAGATTATTGTCTTTTGAAAAGTCTCTGGCATGTATGAAAAGTTATATTTTAAATGTACATAATTCTCGGTAGGCAAGCCACCGAGTCACCTCTTAAATACGCTTTTGCTGTCCGTGTCCTGGGGCGTGAATCTTCGGAACTCTGGTAGTCGGGGTAGTCATCCGGGTCGTGTTTCCGGTGAAAGTCTTCTAGGTGTATTAATGAGGAGATGGATGTTATGCTGCGTGAAGTCGGGTTGATCCTCGGCGGTTCTGGTAAGTGTTGTATAGGTGGTAGTCGTCCGGATATGCAGTTGAGCACGTCACATATTCACTGGTAGAGTAGTACTGGAGTTGGTATCTTCTTTCCTTTTTGTTTTTACATTACTATCTGAATTACATCACTCGAACAATATGCGAGAGATCGTCTTTTAATTAACTTGAGACATCACCTTATATACGAGTTCTTTTTTTTCTTATAACCACATTTCTTTAACAAATTCCTCACTACACCTTATATATAAATATAACTAACTCTCCACGTTTTTAGTGGTAGCTAACACGCATTTAAAAACTTAATACAAACATTTTTTTTAAGAGATCTCGCTTGGAGGTGTTTACAGTCTGAACGCCGCATCGTAACTCTTGCATTGCTACAACATGTAGATTGCAACGACGCGGAGTGAGTACTCCGCCATAATATAGTTCCAACTTTTTATTAAAATATACATTCTTATAGTCAGACAAAATAAACTATGTAGACTTATCTTGTTTACAGGGCTTTAAATTATTAATTATTTACATTACGATTTTCAGATATTTCTAAGTTACAGCCGGTTCGCTATGCACGTTGTGTCCGGAATTGGCAGGTCAACGCATGATAATTTACTAAAGGGTTAACTGTATTATTCTCAACTTTTTACATTACGATTTTTTTTATTACTTATTTAGTTAGATTTTCTTAATTTAATTCTCATAACTATTATGAGTTAGTTCAGGGGTATTTGGTTTAATCGTGCGATTTAAAGTACTTCCTTGCTTTCCATTTTTTTTTTTATTTTTATTATTAATATTTTTTTATTACCATTTAAATCGTCACATACTCCGCCGCTTAAAATCGACATGGGGAATTTTAATAAGGAAAATTCGAAAGTGGGGTACTGGGAGTATGCTTGCCGTTACTGTGTGAAGTTAAATTTAGTACACTATTTGTTTTCTCTATCTCTCTTGAAATTTATTTATTTCTTGTCTTGTTCTCATTCGTGAAATTCCCTTTATCTCGTTTCTTAATACGCTAACTTAGATTTTAATTCTTAATACTAATTTCCGTAACTCACAATATCGTGGCCCGACTGACATCGGCTTACTCTAACTACATCAGTTAGCTTTCAGCACTCTCTAATGATTACCTTGCCACACTCTAACTATATCAGTTAGCTTTCTGCACCATCATTACCCTTTTCAGTCGGCGCCGTTGTGACTATGTTACGTTACATATATAATTCTTAATTACCTCTAATATAACCTAAAGCGGATCCCATACTCCACTTTAGATTATTTCTAATCCTAATTTCTTACGCTACTGAGAGAAGCGGAATTTAACGAAGATAATTTTTATTTACATTTAACTACCATCAGTTACAAACTATGTGAGGTGACACACTTTACACAGGTGCATTGTATTATACACGCAGTCGTTTACTTCGGTACCAGTACATAACAATAGGCGGAGGGGGGCTGCTTACTACATTTCTCAACACGCTTTATTGTTCTCGAACAGGCCACGACCGGTTGTTTACACTATTCAACCACATTTTTATTATTATTTTCTTTTTGGTCTCTTTCTAAGAAACTTACCTTTTTCTTTATTTATTTATTATTTACTTTGGGGGAGATTTAAGAAACTTACTTAGAATTATTTCCTATTGAATTACCATATTTATTTAGGACACTTTATTTACTTAGTTTTCAGTTTAGGTCAGTTTAAAAGTTTAATATTTGGGGCATGGGGTTTAACATTTTATCTAACAATGGAGGGTTAACTAAGTCATTTATTTATTTGAAATTTAAGTCACTATAAATACTTGCTCTACTACACTATACACAATTATTGCCTACACGTTTTAGTACCTGGCAAACCATTAGCATGGGTAGTAAGAGAATTACCTCTCTTCTAAGAGAAAGATAAAAATTCCACACAGACATCATTGTAATGTCAACGATCAGCTGTTCGCTGGAATGTAGGTCACAGTAGTTTTCTTCAAACAATGGCATACTTGTTGTATGCGTGGGAACGCGAGAAACACACTTGGGTGTTGTTCTATATAACAATAGCTCACGGCTATCTTTATCGACCGGTTTCTACTGGGGAAGCCAGTTTCAACAAGGGGTGAGTCCGATGTAATGATACACGCTTTACAAGTTACACCCCGTAATAAGCTGAGTTTAGTTATTTATTGTCTTACGTTCTAATTTTAATTTCTGTAATTTTTTTTTTTTTTTTTGTAGTAACAAAATTAATTTACGAATTTATTTACACGTAATTAACCTGGTCTACTTTAGTCAAGAGTTTATATATTTCACCGTGACGACAGACATACAATGCAGGCATATTCCGGAAACTACAGTTCTTGAATTGTCGCAATATAAACCTGTTAAAGACTGAACAGTTTGACAAGCACTAAAATTCATGTACGTACTTGCATTAGTGTAATACAATGATAGTTTGTATTATTTTGGGTATCTTAATTAAATTATACGCAAGTTCGTCCGTAATCTTATACAAAATAAATTCACAATTGTCAATTAATATAGTGTAAAAATCTAGTAATGGTAGCGACAGTATTAACGGCTAATACATGAAATACATTATGTAATTTAATATTAACATGAAATACATTAACTGAGTGCATAGATCGGCAGAGAGTTATCTATTTTATTTTACTACGTAACAATTATTTTACACGCGCAACTTTATACGTCACGATGCTTACAAACCTTTTTTTTTTAACTTTAGCAGAGTGGCGCAACTTTATTACGTTCCGGGCTACGTTATAAATCCAGGGAACCCGATATAATCGACGCTAGCCAATTATACAGGCTGCCTACGTGGTAACAAACTGAAAATCAACACAACACATAGAACAATAATATTTACTCTAATTATTAGGACACAAGGGAAGGTATTTTCACTGATTTATGCACTCACTTCAATCTGTAATAAGATGACATCCCTTTATTAACAAATTATATATATAGATCCCATTACATAAAAATTTTCTCATATTGAAATAGTTAAAAGGGGTTTTCTGTCAAACAAGGGATCAAGTTGATCATGTAATTTACCTCGGATCCGAGTCTCTTTATATCTAGTAAAGACGTCTGAATTTTACTTTACTTATCAAAAGCTTGCATGATTACATGAACACCGTTTGAAGAATGGTATTATTTAGTTAAGAGATTAAAACTTATATCTCAAGATTAATGTTACAACGTATGATTTTAGAAATTACTGTTTACATTTCTTTTTGTTTTACTTAAAGCTTAGAGAAGATTATTGTCTTTTGAAAAGTCTCTGGCATGTATGAAAAGTTATATTTTAAATGTACATAATTCTCGGTAGGCAAGCCACCGAGTCACCTCTTAAATACGCTTTTGCTGTCCGTGTCCTGGGGCGTGAATCTTCGTAACTCTGGTAGTCGGGGTAGTCATCCGGGTCGTGTTTCCGGTGAAAGTCTTCTAGGTGTATTAATGAGGAGATGGATGTTATGCTGCGTGAAGTCGGGTTGATCCTCGGCGGTTCTGGTAAGTGTTGTATAGGTGGTAGTCGTCCGGATATGAAGTTGAGCACGTCACATATTCACTGGTAGAGTAGTACTGGAGTTGGTATCTTCTTTCCTTTTTGTTTTTACATTACTATCTGAATTACATCACTCGAACAATATGCGAGAGATCGTCTTTTAATTAACTTGAGACATCACCTTATATACGAGTCCTTTTTTTTCTTATAACCACATTTCTTTAACAAATTCCTCACTACACCTTATATATAAATATAACTAGCTCTCCACGTTTTTAGTGGTAGCTAACACGCATTTAAAAACTTAATACAAACATTTTTTTGAAGAGCCCTCGCTTGGAGGTGTTTACAGTCTGAACGCCGCATCGTAACTCTTGCATTGCTACAACAGGTAGATTGCAACGACGCGGAGTGAGTACTCCGCCATAATATAGTTCCAACTTTTTATTAAAATATACATTCTTATAGTCAGACAAAATAAACTATGTAGACTTATCTTGTTTACAGGGCTTTAAATTATTAATTATTTACATTACGATTTTCAGATATTTCTAAGTTACAGCCGGTTCGCTATGCACGTTGTGTCCGGAATTGGCAGGTCAACGCATGATAATTTACTAAAGGGTTAACTGTATTATTCTCAACTTTTTACATTACGATTTTTTTTATTACTTATTTAGTTAGATTTTCTTAATTTAATTCTCATAACTATTATAAGTTAGTTCAGGGGTATTTGGTTTAATCGTGCGAATAAAAGTACTTCCTTGCTTTCCATTTTTTTTTTATATATTTTTATTATTAATATTTTTTTATTACCATTTAAATCGTTACATACTCCGCCGCTTAAAATCGACATGGGGAATTTTAATAAGGAAAATTCGAAAGTGGGGTACTGGGAGTATGCTTGCCGTTACTGTGTGAAGTTAAATTTAGTACACGATTTGTTTTCTCTATCTCTCTTGAAATTTATTTATTTCTTGTCTTGTTCTCATTCGTGAAATTCCCTTTATCTCGTTTCTTAATACGCTAACTTAGATTTTAATTCTTAATACTAATTTCCGTAACTCACAATATCGTGGCCCGACTGACATCGGCTTACTCTAACTACATCAGTTAGCTTTCAGCACTCTCTAATGATTACCTTGGCACACTCTAACTATATCAGTTAGCTTTCTGCACCATCATTACCCTTTTCAGTCGGCGCCGTTGTGACTATGTTACGTTACATATATAATTCTTAATTACCTCTAATATAACCTAAAGCGGATCCCATACTCCACTTTAGATTATTTATAATCCTAATTTCTTACGCTACTGAGAGAAGCGGAATTTAACGAAGATAATTTTTATTTACATTTAACTACCATCAGTTACAAACTATGCGAGGGGACACACTTTACACAGGTGCATTGTATTATACACGCGGTGGTTTACTTCGGTACCAGTACATAACAATAGGGGGAGGATGGCTGCTTACTACATTTCTCAACACGCTTTATTGTTCTCGAACAGGCCACGACCGGTTGTTTACACTATTCAACCACACTTTTATTATTATTTTCTTTTTGGTCTCTTTCTAAGAAACTTACCTTTTTCTTTATTTATTTATTATTTACTTTGGGGGAGATTTAAGAAACTTACTTAGAATTATTTCCTATTGAATTACCATATTTATTTAGGACACATTATTTACTTAGTTTTCAGTTTAGGTCAGTTTAAAAGTTTAATATTTGGGGCATGGGGTTTAACATTTTATCTAACAATGGAGGGTTAACTAAGTCATTTATTTATTTGAAATTTAAGTCACTATAAATACTTGCTCTACTACACTATACACAATTATTGCCTACACGTTTTAGTACCTGGCAAACCATTAGCATGAGTAGTAAGAGAATTACCTCTCTTCTAAGAGAAAGACAAAAATTCCACACAGACATCATTGTAATGTCAACGATCAGCTGTTCGCTGGAATGTAGGTCACAGTAGTTTTCTTCAAACAATGGCATACTTGTTGTATTCGTGGGAACGCGAGAAACACACTTGGGTGTTGTTCTATATAACAATAGCTCACGGCTATCTTTATCGACCGGTTTCAACTGGGGAAGCCAGTTTCAACAAGGGGTGAGTCCGATGCAATGATACACGCTTTACAAGTTACACCCCGTAATAAGCTGAGTTAAGTTATTTATTGTCTTACGTTCTAATTTTAATTTCTGTAATTTTTTTTTTTTTTTTTTTTTTAGTAACAAAATTAAGTTACGAATTTATTTACACGTAATTAACCTGGTCTACTTTAGTCAAGAGTTTATATGTTTCACCGTGACGACAGACATACAATGCAGGCATATTCAGGAAACTAAAGGTCTTGAATTGTCGCAATATAAACCTGTTAAAGACTGAACAGTTTGACAAGCACTAAAATTCATGTACGTACTTGCATTGGTGTAATACAATGATAGTTTGTATTATTTTGGGTATCTTAATTAAATTATACGCAAGTTCGTCCGTAATCTTATACAAAATAAATTCACAATTGTCAATTAATATAGTGTAAAAATCTAGTAATGTTAGCGACAGTATTAACCGCTAATACATGAAATACATTATGTAATTTAATATTAACATGAAATACATTAACTGAGTGCATAGATCGGCAGAGAGTTATCTATTTTATTTTACTACGTAACAATTATTTTACACGCGCAACTTTATACGTCACGATGCTTACAAACCTTTTTTTTTAACTTTAGCAGAGTGGCGCAACTTTATTACGTTCCGGGCTACGTTATAAATCCAGGGAACCCGATATAATCGACGCTAGCCAATTATACAGGCTGCCTACGTTGTAACAAACTGAAAATCAACACAACACATAGAACAATAATATTTACTCTAATTATTAGGACACAAGGGAAGGTATTTTCACTGATTTATGCACTCACTTCAATCTGTAATAAGATGACATCTCTTTATTAACAATTTATATATATAGATCCCATTACATAAAAATTTTCTCATATTGAAATAGTTAAAAGGGGTTTTCTGTCAAACAAGGGATCAAGTTGATCATGTAATTTACCTCGGATCCGAGTCTCTTTAAATCTAGTAAAGACGTCTGAATTTTACTTTACTTATCAAAAGCTTGCATGATTACATGAACACCGTTTGAAGAATGGTATTATTTAGTTAAGAGATTAAAACTTATATCTCAAGATTAATGTTACAACGTTTGATTTTAGAAATTACTGTTTACATTTCTTTTTGTTTTACTTAAAGCTTAGAGAAGATTATTGTCTTTTGAAAAGTCTCTGGCATGTATGAAAAGTTATATTTTAAATGTACATAATTCTCGGTAGGCAAGCCACCGAGTCACCTCTGAAATACGCTTTTGCTGTCCGTGTCCTGGTGCGTGAATCTTCGTAACTCTGGCAGTCGGGGTAGTCATCCGGGTCGTGTTTCCGGTGAAAGTCTTCTAGGTGTATTAATGAGGAGATGGATGTTATGCTGCGTGAAGTCGGGTTGATCCTCGGCGGTTCTGGTAAGTGTTGTATAGGTGGTAGTCGTCCGGATATGCAGTTGAGCACGTCACATATTCACTGGTATAGTAGTACTGGAGTTGGTATCTTCTTTCCTTTTTGTTTTTACATTACTATCTGAATTACATCACTCGAACAATATGCGAGAGATCGTCTTTTAATTAACTTGAGACATCACCTTATATACGAGTTCTTTTTTTTCTTATAACCACATTTCTTTAACAAATTCCTCACTACACCTTATATATAAATATAACTAGCTCTCCACGTTTTTAGTGGTAGCTAACACGCATTTAAAAACTTAATACAAACATTTTTTTGAAGAGCCCTCGCTTGGAGGTGTTTACAGTCTGAACGCCGCATCGTAACTCTTGCATTGCTACAACAGGTAGATTGCAACGACGCGGAGTGAGTACTCCGCCATAATATAGTTCCAACTTTTTATTAAAATATACATTCTTATAGTCAGACAAAATAAACTATGTAGACTTATCTTGTTTACAGGGCTTTAAATTATTAATTATTTACATTACGATTTTCAGATATTTCTAAGTTACAGCCGGTTCGCTATGCACGTTGTGTCCGGAATTGGCAGGTCAACGCATGATAATTTACTAAAGGGTTAACTGTATTATTCTCAACTTTTTACATTACGATTTTTTTTATTACTTATTTAGTTAGATTTTCTTAATTTAATTCTCATAACTATTATGAGTTAGTTCAGGGGTATTTGGTTTAATCGTGCGAATAAAAGTACTTCCTTGCTTTCCATTTTTTTTTTATATATTTTTATTATTAATATTTTTTTATTACCATTTAAATCGTCACATACTCCGCCGCTTAAAATCGACATGGGGAATTTTAATAAGGAAAATTCGAAAGTGGGGTACTGGGAGTATGCTTGCCGTTACTGTGTGAAGTTAAATTTAGTACACGATTTGTTTTCTCTATCTCTCTTGAAATTTATTTATTTCTTGTCTTGTTCTCATTCGTGAAATTCCCTTTATCTCGTTTCTTAATACGCTAACTTAGATTTTAATTCTTAATACTAATTTCCGTAACTCACAATATCGTCGCCCGACTGACATCGGCTTACTCTAACTATATCAGTTAGCTTTCAGCACTCTCTAATGATTACCTTGGCACACTCTAACTATATCAGTTAGCTTTCTGCACCATCATTACCCTTTTCAGTCGGCGCCGTTGTGACTATGTTACGTTACATATATAATTCTTTATTACCTCTAATATAACCTAAAGCGGATCCCATACTCCACTTTAGATTATTTATAATCCTAATTTCTTACGCTACTGAGAGAAGCGGAATTTAACGAAGATAATTTTTATTTACATTTAACTACCATCAGTTACAAACTATGCGAGGGGACACACTTTACACAGGTGCATTGTATTATACACGCGGTGGTTTACTTCGGTACCAGTACATAACAATAGGGGGAGGATGGCTGCTTACTACATTTCTCAACACGCTTTATTGTTCTCGAACAGGCCACGACCGGTTGTTTACACTATTCAACCACACTTTTATTATTATTTTCTTTTTGGTCTCTTTCTAAGAAACTTACCTTTTTCTTTATTTATTTATTATTTACTTTGGGGGAGATTTAAGAAACTTACTTAGAATTATTTCCTATTGAATTACCATATTTATTTAGGACACATTATTTACTTAGTTTTCAGTTTAGGTCAGTTTAAAAGTTTAATATTTGGGGCATGGGGTTTAACATTTTATCTAACAATGGAGGGTTAACTAAGTCATTTATTTATTTGAAATTTAAGTCACTATAAATACTTGCTCTACTACACTATACACAATTATTGCCTACACGTTTTAGTACCTGGCAAACCATTAGCATGAGTAGTAAGAGAATTACCTCTCTTCTAAGAGAAAGACAAAAATTCCACACAGACATCATTGTAATGTCAACGATCAGCTGTTCGCTGGAATGTAGGTCACAGTAGTTTTCTTCAAACAATGGCATACTTGTTGTATTCGTGGGAACGCGAGAAACACACTTGGGTGTTGTTCTATATAACAATAGCTCACGGCTATCTTTATCGACCGGTTTCAACTGGGGAAGCCAGTTTCAACAAGGGGTGAGTCCGATGCAATGATACACGCTTTACAAGTTACACCCCGTAATAAGCTGAGTTAAGTTATTTATTGTCTTACGTTCTAATTTTAATTTCTGTAATTTTTTTTTTTTTTTTTTTTTTTAGTAACAAAATTAAGTTACGAATTTATTTACACGTAATTAACCTGGTCTACTTTAGTCAAGAGTTTATATGTTTCACCGTGACGACAGACATACAATGCAGGCATATTCAGGAAACTAAAGGTCTTGAATTGTCGCAATATAAACCTGTTAAAGACTGAACAGTTTGACAAGCACTAAAATTCATGTACGTACTTGCATTGGTGTAATACAATGATAGTTTGTATTATTTTGGGTATCTTAATTAAATTATACGCAAGTTCGTCCGTAATCTTATACAAAATAAATTCACAATTGTCAATTAATATAGTGTAAAAATCTAGTAATGTTAGCGACAGTATTAACCGCTAATACATGAAATACATTATGTAATTTAATATTAACATGAAATACATTAACTGAGTGCATAGATCGGCAGAGAGTTATCTATTTTATTTTACTACGTAACAATTATTTTACACGCGCAACTTTATACGTCACGATGCTTACAAACCTTTTTTTTTAACTTTAGCAGAGTGGCGCAACTTTATTACGTTCCGGGCTACGTTATAAATCCAGGGAACCCGATATAATCGACGCTAGCCAATTATACAGGCTGCCTACGTTGTAACAAACTGAAAATCAACACAACACATAGAACAATAATATTTACTCTAATTATTAGGACACAAGGGAAGGTATTTTCACTGATTTATGCACTCACTTCAATCTGTAATAAGATGACATCTCTTTATTAACAATTTATATATATAGATCCCATTACATAAAAATTTTCTCATATTGAAATAGTTAAAAGGGGTTTTCTGTCAAACAAGGGATCAAGTTGATCATGTAATTTACCTCGGATCCGAGTCTCTTTAAATCTAGTAAAGACGTCTGAATTTTACTTTACTTATCAAAAGCTTGCATGATTACATGAACACCGTTTGAAGAATGGTATTATTTAGTTAAGAGATTAAAACTTATATCTCAAGATTAATGTTACAACGTTTGATTTTAGAAATTACTGTTTACATTTCTTTTTGTTTTACTTAAAGCTTAGAGAAGATTATTGTCTTTTGAAAAGTCTCTGGCATGTATGAAAAGTTATATTTTAAATGTACATAATTCTCGGTAGGCAAGCCACCGAGTCACCTCTGAAATACGCTTTTGCTGTCCGTGTCCTGGTGCGTGAATCTTCGTAACTCTGGCAGTCGGGGTAGTCATCCGGGTCGTGTTTCCGGTGAAAGTCTTCTAGGTGTATTAATGAGGAGATGGATGTTATGCTGCGTGAAGTCGGGTTGATCCTCGGCGGTTCTGGTAAGTGTTGTATAGGTGGTAGTCGTCCGGATATGCAGTTGAGCACGTCACATATTCACTGGTATAGTAGTACTGGAGTTGGTATCTTCTTTCCTTTTTGTTTTTACATTACTATCTGAATTACATCACTCGAACAATATGCGAGAGATCGTCTTTTAATTAACTTGAGACATCACCTTATATACGAGTTCTTTTTTTTCTTATAACCACATTTCTTTAACAAATTCCTCACTACACCTTATATATAAATATAACTAGCTCTCCACGTTTTTAGTGGTAGCTAACACGCATTTAAAAACTTAATACAAACATTTTTTTGAAGAGCCCTCGCTTGGAGGTGTTTACAGTCTGAACGCCGCATCGTAACTCTTGCATTGCTACAACAGGTAGATTGCAACGACGCGGAGTGAGTACTCCGCCATAATATAGTTCCAACTTTTTATTAAAATATACATTCTTATAGTCAGACAAAATAAACTATGTAGACTTATCTTGTTTACAGGGCTTTAAATTATTAATTATTTACATTACGATTTTCAGATATTTCTAAGTTACAGCCGGTTCGCTATGCACGTTGTGTCCGGAATTGGCAGGTCAACGCATGATAATTTACTAAAGGGTTAACTGTATTATTCTCAACTTTTTACATTACGATTTTTTTTATTACTTATTTAGTTAGATTTTCTTAATTTAATTCTCATAACTATTATGAGTTAGTTCAGGGGTATTTGGTTTAATCGTGCGAATAAAAGTACTTCCTTGCTTTCCATTTTTTTTTTATATATTTTTATTATTAATATTTTTTTATTACCATTTAAATCGTCACATACTCCGCCGCTTAAAATCGACATGGGGAATTTTAATAAGGAAAATTCGAAAGTGGGGTACTGGGAGTATGCTTGCCGTTACTGTGTGAAGTTAAATTTAGTACACGATTTGTTTTCTCTATCTCTCTTGAAATTTATTTATTTCTTGTCTTGTTCTCATTCGTGAAATTCCCTTTATCTCGTTTCTTAATACGCTAACTTAGATTTTAATTCTTAATACTAATTTCCGTAACTCACAATATCGTCGCCCGACTGACATCGGCTTACTCTAACTATATCAGTTAGCTTTCAGCACTCTCTAATGATTACCTTGGCACACTCTAACTATATCAGTTAGCTTTCTGCACCATCATTACCCTTTTCAGTCGGCGCCGTTGTGACTATGTTACGTTACATATATAATTCTTTATTACCTCTAATATAACCTAAAGCGGATCCCATACTCCACTTTAGATTATTTATAATCCTAATTTCTTACGCTACTGAGAGAAGCGGAATTTAACGTAGATAATTTTTATTTACATTTAACTACCATCAGTTACAAACTATGCGAGGGGACACACTTTACACAGGTGCATTGTATTATACACGCGGTGGTTTACTTCGGTACCAGTACATAACAATAGGGGGAGGATGGCTGCTTACTACATTTCTCAACACGCTTTATTGTTCTCGAACAGGCCACGACCGGTTGTTTACACTATTCAACCACACTTTTATTATTATTTTCTTTTTGGTCTCTTTCTAAGAAACTTACCTTTTTCTTTATTTATTTATTATTTACTTTGGGGGAGATTTAAGAAACTTACTTAGAATTATTTCCTATTGAATTACCATATTTATTTAGGACACATTATTTATTTAGTTTTCAGTTTAGGTCAGTTTAAAAGTTTAATATTTGGGGCATGGGGTTTAACATTTTATCTAACAATGGAGGGTTAACTAAGTCATTTATTTATTTGAAATTTAAGTCACTATAAATACTTGCTCTACTACACTATACACAATTATTGCCTACACGTTTTAGTACCTGGCAAACCATTAGCATGAGTAGTAAGAGAATTACCTCTCTTCTAAGAGAAAGACAAAAATTCCACACAGACATCATTGTAATGTCAACGATCAGCTGTTCGCTGGAATGTAGGTCACAGTAGTTTTCTTCAAACAATGGCATACTTGTTGTATGCGTGGGAACGCGAGAAACACACTTGGGTGTTGTTCTATATAACAATAGCTCACGGCTATCTTTATCGACCGGTTTCTACTAAGGAAGCCAGTTTCAACAAGGGGTGAGTCCGATGCAATGATACACGCTTTACAAGTTACACCCCGTAGTAAGCTGAGTTAAGTTATTTATTGTCTTACGTTCTAATTTTAATTTCTGTAATTTTTTTTTTTTTTTTTTTTTTTAGTAACAAAATTAAGTTACGAATTTATTTACACGTAATTAACCTGGTCTACTTTAGTCAAGAGTTTATATATTTCACCGTGACGACAGACATACAATGCAGGCATATTCCGGAAACTACAGTTCTTGAATTGTCGCAATATAAACCTGTTAAAGACTGAACAGTTTGACAAGCACTAAAATTCATGTACGTACTTGCATTAGTGTAATACAATGATAGTTTGTATTATTTTGGGTATCTTAATTAAATTATACGCAAGTTCGTCCGTAATCTTATACAAAATAAATTCACAATTGTCAATTAATATAGTGTAAAAATCTAGTAATGTTAGCGACAGTATTAACCGCTAATACATGAAATACATTATGTAATTTAATATTAACATGAAATACATTAACTGAGTTAATAGATCGGCAGAGAGTTATCTATTTTATTTTACTACGTAACAATTATTTTACACGCGCAACTTTATACGTCACGATGCTTACAAACCTTTTTTTTTAACTTTAGCAGAGTGGCGCAACTTTATTACGTTCCGGGCTACGTTATAAATCCAGGGAACCCGATATAATCGACGCTAGCCAATTATACAGGCTGCCTACGTTGTAACAAACTGAAAATCAACACAACACATAGAACAATAATATTTACTCTAATTATTAGGACACAAGGGAAGGTATTTTCACTGATTTATGCACTCACTTCAATCTGTAATAAGATGACATCTCTTTATTAACAACTTATATATATAGATCCCATTACATAAAAATTTTCTCATATTGAAATAGTTAAAAGGGGTTTTCTGTCAAACAAGGGATCAAGTTGATCATGTAATTTACCTCGGATCCGAGTCTCTTTAAATCTAGTAAAGACGTCTGAATTTTACTTTACTTATCAAAAGCTTGCATGATTACATGAACACCGTTTGAAGAATGGTATTATTTAGTTAAGAGATTAAAACTTATATCTCAAGATTAATGTTACAACGTATGATTTTAGAAATTACTGTTTACATTTCTTTTTGTTTTACTTAAAGCTTAGAGAAGATTATTGTCTTTTGAAAAGTCTCTGGCATGTATGAAAAGTTATATTTTAAATGTACATAATTCTCGGTAGGCAAGCCACCGAGTCACCTCTTAAATACGCTTTTGCTGTCCGTGTCCTGGGGCGTGAATCTTCGTAACTCTGGTAGTCGGGGTAGTCATCCGGGTCGTGTTTCCGGTGAAAGTCTTCTAGGTGTATTAATGAGGAGATGGATGTTATGCTGCGTGAAGTCGGGTTGATCCTCGGCGGTTCTGGTAAGTGTTGTATAGGTGGTAGTTGTCCGGATATGCAGTTGAGCACGTCACATATTCACTGGTATAGTAGTACTGGAGTTGGTATCTTCTTTCCTTTTTGTTTTTACATTACTATCTGAATTACATCACTCGAACAATATGCGAGAGATCGTCTTTTAATTAACTTGAGACATCACCTTATATACGAGTTCTTTTTTTTCTTATAACCACATTTCTTTAACAAATTCCTCACTACACCTTATATATAAATATAACTAGCTCTCCACGTTTTTAGTGGTAGCTAACACGCATTTAAAAACTTAATACAAACATTTTTTTGAAGAGCCCTCGCTTGGAGGTGTTTACAGTCTGAACGCCGCATCGTAACTCTTGCATTGCTACAACAGGTAGATTGCAACGAAGCGGAGTGAGTACTCCGCCATAATATAGTTCCAACTTTTTATTAAAATATACATTCTTATAGTCAGACAAAATAAACTATGTAGACTTATCTTGTTTACAGGGCTTTAAATTATTAATTATTTACATTACGATTTTCAGATATTTCTAAGTTACAGCCGGCTCGCTATGCACGTTGTGTCCGGAATTGGCAGGTCAACGCATGATAATTTACTAAAGGGTTAACTGTTTTATTCTCAACTTTTTACATTACGATTTTTTTTATTACTTATTTAGTTAGATTTTCTTAATTTAATTCTCATAACTATTATGAGTTAGTTCAGGGGTATTTGGTTTAATCGTGCGATTTATAGTACTTCCTTGCTTTCCATTTTTTTTTTATATATTTTTATTATTAATATTTTTTATTACCATTTAAATCGTCACATACTCCGCCGCTTAAAATCGACATGGGGAATTTTAATAAGGAAAATTCGAAAGTGGGGTACTGGGAGTATGCTTGCCGTTACTGTGTGAAGTTAAATTTAGTACACAATTTGTTTTCTCTATCTCTCTTGAAATTTATTTATTTCTTGTCTTGTTCTCATTCGTGAAATTCCCTTTATCTCGTTTCTTAATACGCTAACTTAGACTTTAATTCTTAATACTAATTTCCGTAACTCACAATATCGTGGCCCGACTGACATCGGCTTACTTTAACTACATCAGTTAGCTTTCAGCACTCTCTAATGATTACCTTGGCACACTCTAACTATATCAGTTAGCTTTCTGCACCATCATTACCCTTTTCAGTCGGCGCCGTTGTGACTATGTTACGTTACATATATAATTCTTAATTACCTCTAATATAACCTAAAGCGGATCCCATACTCCACTTTAGATTATTTATAATCCTAATTTCTTACGCTACTGAGAGAAGCGGAATTTAACGAAGATAATTTTTATTTACATTTAACTACCATCAGTTACAAACTATGCGAGGGGACACACTTTACACAGGTGCATTGTATTATACACGCGGTGGTTTACTTCGGTACCAGTACATAACAATAGGGGGAGGATGGCTGCTTACTACATTTCTCAACACGCTTTATTGTTCTCGAACAGGCCACGACCGGTTGTTTACACTATTCAACCACACTTTTATTATTATTTTCTTTTTGGTCTCTTTCTAAGAAACTTACCTTTTTCTTTATTTATTTATTATTTACTTTGGGGGAGATTTAAGAAACTTACTTAGAATTATTTCCTATTTAATTACCATATTTATTTAGGACACTTTATTTACTTAGTTTTCAGTTTAGGTCAGTTTAAAAGTTTAATATTTGGGGCATGGGGTTTAACATTTTATCTAACAATGGAGGGTTAACTAAGTCATTTATTTATTTGAAATTTAAGTCACTATAAATACTTGCTCTACTACACTATACACAATTATTGCCTACACGTTTTAGTACCTGGCAAACCATTAGCATGAGTAGTAAGGGAATTACCTCTCTTCTAAGAGAAAGACAAAAATTCCACACAGACATCATTGTAATGTCAACGATCAGCTGTTCGCTGGAATGTAGGTCACAGTAGTTTTCTTCAAACAATGGCATAATTGTTGTATTCGTGGGAACGCGAGAAACACACTTGGGTGTTGTTCTATATAACAATAGCTCACGGCTATCTTTATCGACCGGTTTCAACTGGGGAAGCCAGTTTCAACAAGGGGTGAGTCCGATGCAATGATACACGCTTTACAAGTTACACCCCGTAATAAGCTGAGTTAAGTTATTTATTGTCTTACGTTCTAATTTTAATTTCTGTAATTTTTTTTTTTTTTTTTTTTTAGTAACAAAATTAAGTTACGAATTTATTTACACGTAATTAACCTGGTCTACTTTAGTCAAGAGTTTATATGTTTCACCGTGACGACAGACATACAATGCAGGCATATTCAGGAAACTACAGGTCTTGAATTGTCGCAATATAAACCTGTTAAATGAGCCTCCAGGTGGTCTAGTGGCTAACGCGGGTGATTGATGCGCTCGTGGTCCCGGGTTCAATTCCCGGTGGAGGTTCCGTACGGCGTGCACTCAGCGTCGTGAGGCAAACTGAGTAGGCGCTGAGATAACAGCGCCGCCTCCTGGCTGTGAATACCGCAACTAGCGGCTGGTGGCGCGTAGTACTAGCCATACACCGTCACACTAACACAAAAAGCCGTGCGGTACGCCTTGGTCCTTAACGGACTGTTGAGCGGAGGTTTAATTTTAATTTTTTAAACCTGTTAAAGACTGAACAGTTTGACAAGCACTAAAATTCATGTACGTACTTGCATTGGTGTAATACAATGATAGTTTGTATTATTTTGGGTATCTTAATTAAATTATACGCAAGTTCGTCCGTAATTTTATACAAAATAAATTCACAATTGTCAATTAATATAGTGTAAAAATCTAGTAATGTTAGCGACAGTATTAACCGCTAATACATGAAATACATTATGTAATTTAATATTAACATGAAATACATTAACTGAGTGCATAGATCGGCAGAGAGTTATCTATTTTATTTTACTACGTAACAATTATTTTACACGCGCAACTTTATACGTCACGATGCTTACAAACCTTTTTTTTTAACTTTAGCAGAGTGGCGCAACTTTATTACGTTCCGGGCTACGTTATAAATCCAGGGAACCCGATATAATCGACGCTAGCCAATTATACAGGCTGCCTACGTTGTAACAAACTGAAAATCAACACAACACATAGAACAATAATATTTACTCTAATTATTAGGACACAAGGGAAGGTATTTTCACTGATTTATGCACTCACTTCAATCTGTAATAAGATGACATCTCTTTATTAACAACTTATATATATAGATCCCATTACATAAAAATTTTCTCATATTGAAATAGTTAAAAGGGGTTTTCTGTCAAACAAGGGATCAAATTGATCATGTAATTTACCTCGGATCCGAGTCTCTTTAAATCTAGTAAAGACGTCTGAATTTTACTTTACTTATCAAAAGCTTGCATGATTACATGAACACCGTTTGAAGAATGGTATTATTTAGTTAAGGGATTAAAACTTATATCTCAAGATTAATGTTACAACGTATGATTTTAGAAATTACTGTTTACATTTCTTTTTGTTTTACTTAAAGCTTAGAGAAGATTATTGTCTTTTGAAAAGTCTCTGGCATGTATGAAAAGTTATATTTTAAATGTACATAATTCTCGGTAGGCAAGCCACCGAGTCACCTCTTAAATACGCTTTTGCTGTCCGTGTCCTGGGGCATGAATCTTCGGAACTCTGGTAGTCGGGGTAGTCATCCGGGTCGTGTTTCCGGTGAAAGTCTTCTAGGTGTATTAATGAGGAGATGGATGTTATGCTGCGTGAAGTCGGGTTGATCCTCGGCGGTTCTGGTAAGTGTTGTATAAGTGGTAGTCGTCCGGATATGCAGTTGAGCACGTCACATATTCACTGGTAGAGTAGTACTGGAGTTGGTATCTTCTTTCCTTTTTGTTTTTACATTACTATCTGAATTACATCACTCGAACAATATTGGAGAGATCGTCTTTTAATTAACTTGAGACATCACCTTATATACGAGTTCTTTTTTTCCTTATAACCACATTTCTTTAACAAATTCCTCACTACATCTTATATATAAATATAACTAGCTCTCCACGTTTTTAGTGGTAGCTAACACGCATTTAAAAACTTAATATAAACATTTTTTTGAAGAGCCCTCGCTTGGAGGTGTTTACAGTCTGAACGCCGCATCGTAACTCTTGCATTGCTACAACAGGTAGATTGCAACGACGCGGAGTGAGTACTCCGCCATAATATAGTTCCAGCTTTTTATTAAAATATACATTCTTATAGTCAGACAAAATAAACTATGTAGACTTATCTTGTTTACAGGGCTTTAAATTATTAATTATTTACATTACGATTTTCAGATATTTCTAAGTTACAGCCGGTTCGCTATGCACGTTGTGTCCGGAATTGGCAGGTCAACGCATGATAATTTACTAAAGGGTTAACTGTATTATTCTCAGCTTTTTACATTACGATTTTTTTTATTACTTATTTAGTTAGATTTTCTTAATTTAATTCTCATAACTATTATGAGTTAGTTCAGGGGTATTTGGTTTAATCGTGCGAATAAAAGTACTTCCTTGCTTTCCATTTTTTTTTTATATATTTTTATTATTAATATTTTTTTATTACCATTTAAATCGTCACATACTCCGCCGCTTAAAATCGACATGGGGAATTTTAATAAGGAAAATTCGAAAGTGGGGTACTGGGAGTATGCTTGCCGTTACTGTGTGAAGTTAAATTTAGTACACGATTTGTTTTCTCTATCTCTCTTGAAATTTATTTATTTCTTGTCTTGTTCTCATTCGTGAAATTCCCTTTATCTCGTTTCTTAATACGCTAACTTAGATTTTAATTCTTAATACTAATTTCCGTAACTCACAATATCGTGGCCCGACTGACATCGGCTTACTCTAACTACATCAGTTAGCTTTCAGCACTCTCTAATGATTACCTTGGCACACTCTAACTATATCAGTTAGCTTTCTGCACCATCATTACCCTTTTCAGTCGGCGCCGTTGTGACTATGTTACGTTACATATATAATTCTTAATTACCTCTAATATAACCTAAAGCGGATCCCATACTCCACTTTAGATTATTTATAATCCTAATTTCTTACGCTACTGAGAGAAGCGGAATTTAACGAAGATAATTTTTATTTACATTTAACTACCATCAGTTACAAACTATGCGAGGGGACACACTTTACACAGGTGCATTGTATTATACACCCGGTGGTTTACTTCGGTACCAGTACATAACAATAGGGGGAGGATGGCTGCTTACTACATTTCTCAACACGCTTTATTGTTCTCGAACAGGCCACGACCGGTTGTTTACACTATTCAACCACACTTTTATTATTATTTTCTTTTTGGTCTCTTTCTAAGAAACTTACCTTTTTCTTTATTTATTTATTATTTACTTTGGGGGAGATTTAAGAAACTTACTTAGAATTATTTCCTATTGAATTACCATATTTATTTAGGACACATTATTTACTTAGATTTCAGTTTAGGTCAGTTTAAAAGTTTAATATTTGGGGCATGGGGTTTAACATTTTATCTAACAATGGAGGGTTAACTAAGTCATTTATTTATTTGAAATTTAAGTCACTATAAATACTTGCTCTACTACACTATACACAATTATTGCCTACACGTTTTAGTACCTGGCAAACCATTAGCATGAGTAGTAAGAGAATTACCTCTCTTCTAAGAGAAAGACAAAAATTCCACACAGACATCATTGTAATGTCAACGATCAGCTGTTCGCTGGAATGTAGGTCACAGTAGTTTTCTTCAAACAATGGCATACTTGTTGTATTCGTGGGAACGCGAGAAACACACTTGGGTGTTGTTCTATATAACAATAGCTCACGGCTATCTTTATCGACCGGTTTCTACTGGGGAAGCCAGTTTAAACAAGGGGTGAGTCCGATGCAATGATACACGCTTTACAAGTTACACCCCGTAATAAGCTGAGTTTAGTTATTTATTGTCTTACGTTCTAATTTTAATTTCTGTAATTTTTTTTTTTTTTTTTTTTTTTTTAGTAACAAAATTAAGTTACGAATTTATTTACACGTAATTAACCTGGTCTACTTTAGTCAAGAGTTTATATGTTTCACCGTGACGACAGACATACAATGCAGGCATATTCAGGAAACTACAGGTCTTGAATTGTCGCAATATAAACCTGTTAAAGACTGAACAGTTTGACAAGCACTAAAATTCATGTACGTACTTGCATTGGTGTAATACAATGATAGTTTGTATTATTTTGGGTATCTTAATTAAATTATACGCAAGTTCGTCCGTAATCTTATACAAAATAAATTCACAATTGTCAATTAATATAGTGTAAAAATCTAGTAATGTTAGCGACAGTATTAACCGCTAATACATGAAATACATTATGTAATTTAATATTAACATGAAATACATTAACTGAGCGCATAGATCGGCAGAGAGTTATCTATTTTATTTTACTACGTAACAATTATTTTACACGCGCAACTTTATACGTCACGATGCTTACAAACCTTTTTTTTTAACTTTAGCAGAGTGGCGCAACTTTATTACGTTCCGGGCTACGTTATAAATCCAGGGAACCCGATATAATCGACGCTAGCCAATTATACAGGCTGCCTACGTTGTAACAAACTGAAAATCAACACAACACATAGAACAATAATATTTACTCTAATTATTAGGACACAAGGGAAGGTATTTTCACTGATTTATGCACTCACTTCAATCTGTAATAAGATGACATCTCTTTATTAACAACTTATATATATAGATCCCATTACATAAAAATTTTCTCATATTGAAATAGTTAAAAGGGGTTTTCTGTCAAACAAGGGATCAAATTGATCATGTAATTTACCTCGGATCCGAGTCTCTTTAAATCTAGTAAAGACGTCTGAATTTTACTTTACTTATCAAAAGCTTGCATGATTACATGAACACCGTTTGAAGAATGGTATTATTTAGTTAAGGGATTAAAACTTATATCTCAAGATTAATGTTACAACGTATGATTTTAGAAATTACTGTTTACATTTCTTTTTGTTTTACTTAAAGCTTAGAGAAGATTATTGTCTTTTGAAAAGTCTCTGGCATGTATGAAAAGTTATATTTTAAATGTACATAATTCTCGGTAGGCAAGCCACCGAGTCACCTCTTAAATACGCTTTTGCTGTCCGTGTCCTGGGGCATGAATCTTCGGAACTCTGGTAGTCGGGGTAGTCATCCGGGTCGTGTTTCCGGTGAAAGTCTTCTAGGTGTATTAATGAGGAGATGGATGTTATGCTGCGTGAAGTCGGGTTGATCCTCGGCGGTTCTGGTAAGTGTTGTATAAGTGGTAGTCGTCCGGATATGCAGTTGAGCACGTCACATATTCACTGGTAGAGTAGTACTGGAGTTGGTATCTTCTTTCCTTTTTGTTTTTACATTACTATCTGAATTACATCACTCGAACAATATTGGAGAGATCGTCTTTTAATTAACTTGAGACATCACCTTATATACGAGTTCTTTTTTTCCTTATAACCACATTTCTTTAACAAATTCCTCACTACATCTTATATATAAATATAACTAGCTCTCCACGTTTTTAGTGGTAGCTAACACGCATTTAAAAACTTAATATAAACATTTTTTTGAAGAGCCCTCGCTTGGAGGTGTTTACAGTCTGAACGCCGCATCGTAACTCTTGCATTGCTACAACAGGTAGATTGCAACGACGCGGAGTGAGTACTCCGCCATAATATAGTTCCAACTTTTTATTAAAATATACATTCTTATAGTCAGACAAAATAAACTATGTAGACTTATCTTGTTTACAGGGCTTTAAATTATTAATTATTTACATTACGATTTTCAGATATTTCTAAGTTACAGCCGGTTCGCTATGCACGTTGTGTCCGGAATTGGCAGGTCAACGCATGATAATTTACTAAAGGGTTAACTGTATTATTCTCAACTTTTTACATTACGATTTTTTTTATTACTTATTTAGTTAGATTTTCTTAATTTAATTCTCATAACTATTATGAGTTAGTTCAGGGGTATTTGGTTCAATCGTGCGATTTAAAGTACTTCCTTGCTTTCCATTTTTTTTTATATTTTTATTATTAATATTTTTTTATTACCATTTAAATCGTTACATACTCCGCCGCTTAAAATCGACATGGGGAATTTTAATAAGGAAAATTCGAAAGTGGGGTACTGGGAGTATGCTTGCCGTTACTGTGTGAAGTTAAATTTAGTACACGATTAGTTTTCTCTATCTCTCATGAAATTAATTTATTTCTTGTCTTGTACTCATTTTTAAAAATTCCCTTTACCTCGTTTCTTAATACGCTAACTTAGATTTTAATTCTTAGTACTAATTTCCGTAACTCACAATATCGTGGCCCGACTGACATCGGCTTACTCTAACTACATCAGTTAGCTTTCAGCACTCTCTAATGATTACCTTGGCGCACTCTAACTATATCAGTTAGCTTTCTGCACCATCATTACCCTTTTCAGTCGGCGCCGTTGTGACTATGTTACGTTACATATATAATTCTTAATTACCTTTAATATAACCTAAAGCGGATCCCATACTCCACTTTAGATTATTTCTAATCCTAATTTCTTACGCTACTGAGAGAAGCGGAATTTCACGAAGATAATTTTTATTTACATTTAACTACCATCAGTTACAAACTATGCGAGGGGACACACTTTACACAGGTGCATTGTATTATACACGCGGTGGTTTACTTCGGTACCAGTACATAACAATAGTGGGAGGGTGGCTGCTTACTACATTTCTCAACACGCTTTATTGTTCTCGAACAGGCCACGACCGGTTGTTTACACTATTCAACAACATTTTTATTATTATTTTCTTTTTGGTCTCTTTCTAAGAAACTTACCTTTTTCTTTATTTATTTATTATTTACTTTGGGGGAGATTTAAGAAACTTACTTAGAATTATTTCCTATTGAATTACCATATTTATTTAGGACACTTTATTTACTTAGTTTTCAGTTTAGGTCAGTTTAAAAGTTTAATATTTGGGGCATGGGGTTTAACATTTTATCTAACAATGGAGGGTTAACTAAGTCATTTATTTATTTGAAATTTAAGTCACTATAAATACTTGCTCTACTACACTATACACAATTATTGCCTACACGTTTTAGTACCTGGCAAACCATTAGCATGAGTAGTAAGAGAATTACCTCTCTTCAAAGGAAAGACAAAAATTCCACACAGACATCATTGTAATGTCAACGATCAGCTGTTCGCTGGAATGTAGGTCACAGTAGTTTTCTTCAAACAATGGCATACTTGTTGTATGCGTGGGAGCGCGAGAAACACGCTTGGGTGTTGTTCTATATAACAATAGCTCACGGCTATCTTTATCGACCGGTTTCTACTGGGGAAGCCAATTTCAACAAGGGGTGAGTCCGATGCAATGATACACGCTTTACAAGTTACACCCCGTAATAAGCTGAGTTTAGTTATTTATTGTCTTACGTTCTAATTTTAATTTCTGTAATTTTTTTTTTTTTTTTTTTTAGTAACAAAATTAAGTTACGAATTTATTTACACGTAATTAACCTGGTCTGCTTTAGTCAAGAGTTTATATATTTCACCGTGACGATAGACATACAATGCAGGCATATTCAGGAAACTACAGGTCTTGAATTGTCGCAATATAAACCTGTTAAAGACTGAACAGTTTGACAAGCACTAAAATTCATGTACGTACTTGCATTGGTGTAATACAATGATAGTTTGTATTATTTTGGGTATCTTAATTAAATTATACGCAAGTTCGTCCGTAATCTTATACAAAATAAATTCACAATTGTCAATTAATATAGTGTAAAAATCTAGTAATGGTAGCGACAGTATTAACCGCTAATACATGAAATACATTATGTAATTTAATATTAACATGAAATACATTAACTGAGTGCATAGATCGGCAGAGAGTTATCTATTTTATTTTACTACGTAACAATTATTTTACACGCACAACTTTATACGTCACGATGCTTACAAACCTTTTTTTTTTAACTTTAGCAGAGTGGCGCAACTTAATAACGTTTCGGGCTACGTTATAAATCCACGGAACCCGATATAATCGACGCTAGCCAATTATACAGGCTGCCTACGTTGTAACAAACTGAAAATCAACACAACACATAGAACAATAATATTTACTCTAATTATTAGGACACAAGGGAAGGTATTTTCACTGATTTATGCACTCACTTCAATCTGTAATAAGATGAAATCCCTTTATTAACAAATTATATATATAGATCCCATTACATAAAAATTTTCTCATATTGAAATAGTTAAAAGGGGTTTTCTGTCAAACAAGGGATCAAGTTGATCATGTAATTTACCTCGGATCCGAGTCTCTTTAAATCTAGTAAAGACGTCTGAATTTTACTTTACTTATCAAAAGCTTGCATGATTACATGAACACCGTTTGAAGAATGGTATTATTTAGTTAAGAGATTAAAACTTATATCTCAAAATTAATGTTACAACGTATGATTTTAGAAATTACTGTTTACATTTCTTTTTGTTTTACTTAAAGCTTAGAGAAGATTATTGTCTTTTGAAAAGTCTCTGGCATGTATGAAAAGTTATATTTTAAATGTACATAATTCTCGGTAGGCAAGCCACCGAGTCACCTCTTAAATACGCTTTTGCTGTCCGTGTCCTAGGGCGTGAATCTTCGGAACTCTGGTAGTCGGGGTAGTCATCCGGGTCGTGTTTCCGGTGAAAGTCTTCTAGGTGTATTAATGAGGAGATGGATGTTATGCTGCGTGAAGTCGGGTTGATCCTCGGCGGTTCTGGTAAGTGTTGTATAGGTGGTAGTCGTCCGGATATGCAGTTGAGCACGTCACATATTCACTGCTAGAGTAGTACTGGAGCTGGTATCTTCTTTCCTTTTTGTTTTTACATTACTATCTGAATTACATCACTCGAACAATATGCGAGAGATCGTCTTTTAATTAACTTGAGACATCACCTTATATACGAGTTCTTTTTTTTCTTATAACCACATTTCTTTAACAAATTCCTCACTACACCTTATATATAAATATAACTAGCTCTCCACGTTTTTAGTGGTAGCTAACACGCATTTAAAAACTTAATACAAACATTTTTTTGAAGAGATCTCGCTTGGAGGTGTTTACAGTCTGAACGCCGCATCGTAACTCTTGCATTGCTACAACAGATAGAATGCAACGACGCGGAGTGAGTATTCCGCCATAATATAGTTCCAACTTTTTATTAAAATATACATTCTTATAGTCAGACAAAATAAACTATGTAGACTTATCTTGTTTACAGGGCTTTAAATTATTAATTATTTACATTACGATTTTCAGATATTTCTAAGTTACAGCCGGTTCGCTATGCACGTTGTGTCCGGAATTGGCAGGTCAACGCATGATAATTTACTAAAGGGTTAACTGTATTATTCTCAACTTTTTACATTACGATTTTTTTTATTACTTATTTAGTTAGATTTTCTTAATTTAATTCTCATAACTATTATGAGTTAGTTCAGGGGTATTTGGTTTAATCGTGCGATTTAACGTACTTCCTTGCTTTCCATTTTTTTTTAATATTTTTATTATTAATATTTTTTTATTACCATTTAAATCGTTACATACTCCGCCGCTTAAAATCGACATGGGGAATTTTAATAAGGAAAATTCGAAAGTGGGGTACTGGGAGTATGCTTGCCGTTACTGTGTGAAGTTAAATTTAGTACACGATTTGTTTTCTCTATCTCTCTTGAAATTTATTTATTTCTTGTCTTGTACTCATTCGTAAAAATTCCCTTTACCTCGTTTCTTAATACGCTAACTTAGATTTTAATTCTTAGTACTAATTTCCGTAACTCACAATATCGTGGCCCGACTGACATCGGCTTACTCTAACTACATCAGTTAGCTTTCAGCACTTTCTAATGATTACCTTGGCACACTCTAACTATATCAGTTAGCTTTCTGCACCATCATTACCCTTTTCAGTCGGCGCCGTTGTGACTATGTTACGTTACATATATAATTCTTAATTACCTCTAATATAACCTAAAGCGGATCCCATACTCCACTTTAGATTATTTCTAATCCTAATTTCTTACGCTACTGAGAGAAGCGGAATTTAACGAAGATAATTTTTATTTACATTTAACTACCATCAGTTACAAACTATGCGAGGGGACACACTTTACACAGGTGCATTGTATTATACACGTGGTGGTTTACTTCGGTACCAGTACATAACAATAGTGGGAGGGTGGCTGCTTACTACATTTCTCAACACGCTTTATTGTTCTCGAACAGGCCACGACCGGTTGTTTACACTATTCAACCACATTTTTATTATTATTTTCTTTTTGGTCTATTTCTAAGAAACTTACCTTTTTCTTTATTTATTTATTATTTACTTTGAGGGAGATTTAAGAAACTTACTTAGAATTATTTCCTATTGAATTACCATATTTATTTAGGACACTTTATTTACTTAGTTTTCAGTTTAGGTCAGTTTAAAAGTTTAATATTTGGGGCATGGGGTTTAACATTTTATCTAACAATGGAGGGTTAACTAAGTCATTTATTTATTTGAAATTTAAGTCACTATAAATACTTGCTCTACTACACTATACACAATTATTGCCTACACGTTTTAGTACCTGGCAAACCATTAGCATGAGTAGTAAGAGAATTACCTCTCTTCAAAGGAAAGACAAAAATTCCACACAGACATCATTGTAATGTCAACGATCAGCTGTTCGCTGGAATGTAGGTCACAGTAGTTTTCTTCAAACAATGGCATACTTGTTATATGCGTGGGAGCGCGAAAAACACGCTTGGGTGTTGTTCTATATAACAATAGCTCACGGCTATCTTTATCGACCGGTTTCTACTGGGGAAGCCAGTTTCAACAAGGGGTGAGTCCGATGCAATGATACACGCTTTACAAGTTACACCCCGTAATAAGCTGAGTTTAGTTATTAATTGTCTTACGTTCTAATTTTAATTTCTGTAATTTTTTTTTTTTAGTAACAAAATTAAGTTACGAATTTATTTACACGTAATTAACCTGGTCTGCTTTAGTCAAGAGTTTATATATTTCACCGTGACGACAGACATACAATGCAGGCATATTCCGGAAACTACAGGTCTTGAATTGTCGCAATATAAACCTGTTAAAGACTGAACAGTTTGACAAGCACTAAAATTCATGTACGTACTTGCATTGGTGTAATACAATGATAGTTTGTATTATTTTGGGTATCTTAATTTAATTATACGCAAGTTCGTCCGTAATCTTATACAAAATAAATTCACAATTGTCAATTAATATAGTGTAAAAATCTAGTAATGGTAGCGACAGTATTAACCGCTAATACATGAAATACATTATGTAATTTAATATTAACATGAAATACATTAACTGAGTGCATAGATCGGCAGAGAGTTATCTATTTTATTTTACTACGTAACAATTATTTTACACGCGCAACTTTATACGTTACGATGCTTACAAACCTTTTTTTTTTTAACTTTAGCAGAGTGGCGCAACTTTATAACGTTTCGGGCTACGTTATAAATCCAGGGAACCCGATATAATGGACGCTAGCCAATTATACAGGCTGCCTACGTTGTAACAAACTGAAAATCAACACAACACATAGAACAATAATATTTACTCTAATTATTAGGACACAAGGGAAGATATTTTCACTGATTTATGCACTCACTTCAATCTGTAATAAGATGAAATCCCTTTATTAACAAATTATATATATAGATCCCATTACATAAAAATTTTCTCATATTGAAATAGTTAAAAGGGGTTTTCTGTCAAACAAGGGATCAAGTTGATCATGTAATTTACCTCGGATCCGAGTCTCTTTAAATCTAGTAAAGACGTCTGAATTTTACTTTACTTATCAAAAGCTTGCATGATTACATGAACACCGTTTGAAGAATGGTATTATTTAGTTAAGAGATTAAAACTTATATCTCAAAATTAATGTTACAACGTATGATTTTAGAAATTACTGTTTACATTTCTTTTTGTTTTACTTAAAGCTTAGAGAAGATTATTGTCTTTTGAAAAGTCTCTGGCATGTATGAAAAGTTATATTTTAAATGTACATAATTCTCGGTAGGCAAGCCACCGAGTCACCTCTTAAATACGCTTTTGCTGTCCGTGTCCTAGGGCGTGAATCTTCGGAACTCTGGTAGTCGGGGTAGTCATCCGGGTCGTGTTTCCGGTGAAAGTCTTCTAGGTGTATTAATGAGGAGATGGATGTTATGCTGCGTGAAGTCGGGTTGATCCTCGGCGGTTCTGGTAAGTGTTGTATAGGTGGTAGTCGTCCGGATATGCAGTTGAGCACGTCACATATTCACTGCTAGAGTAGTACTGGAGCTGGTATCTTCTTTCCTTTTTGTTTTTACATTACTATCTGAATTACATCACTCGAACAATATGCGAGATATCGTCTTTTAATTAACTTGAGACATCACCTTATATACGAGTTCTTTTTTTTCTTATAACCACATTTCTTTAACAAATTCCTCACTACACCTTATATATAAATATAACTAGCTCTCCACGTTTTTAGTGGTAGCTAACACGCATTTAAAAACTTAATACAAACATTTTTTTGAAGAGATCTCGCTTGGAGGTGTTTACAGTCTGAACGCCGCATCGTAACTCTTGCATTGCTACAACAGGTAGATTGCAACGACGCGGAGTGAGTACTCCGCCATAATATAGTTCCAACTTTTTATTAAAATATACATTCTTATAGTCAGACAAAATAAACTATGTAGACTTATCTTGTTTACAGGGCTTTAAATTATTAATTATTTACATTAAGATTTTCAGATATTTCTAAGTTACAGCCGGTTCGCTATGCACGTTGTGTCCGGAATTGGCAGGTCAACGCATGATAATTTACTAAAGGTTTAACTGTATTATTCTCAACTTTTTACATTACGATTTTTTTTATTACTTATTTAGTTAGATTTTCTTAATTTAATTCTCATAACTATTATGAGTTAGTTCAGGGGTATTTGGTTTAATCGTGCGATTTAAAGTACTTCCTTGCTTTTCATTTTTTTTTATATTTTTATTATTAATATTTTTTTATTACCATTTAAATCGTCACATACTCCGCCGCTTAAAATCGACATGGGGAATTTTAATAAGGAAAATTCGAAATTGGGGTACTGGGAGTATGCTTGCCGTTACTGTGTGAAGTTAAATTTAGTACACGATTTGTTTTCTCTATCTCTCTTGAAATTTATTTATTTTTTGTCTTGTTCTCATTCGTGAAATTCCCTTTATCTCGTTTCTTAATACGCTAACTTAGATTTTAATTCTTAATACTAATTTCCGTAACTCACAATATCGTGGCCCGACTGACATCGGCTTACTCTAACTACATCAGTTAGCTTTCAGCACTCTCTAAAGATTACCTTGCCACACTCTAACTATATCAGTTAGCTTTCTGCACCATCATTACCCTTTTCAGTCGGCGCCGTTGTGACTATGTTACGTTACATATATAATTCTTAATTACCTCTAATATAACCTAAAGCGGATCCCATACTCCACTTTAGATTATTTCTAATCCTAATTTCTTACGCTACTGAGAGAAGCGGAATTTAACGAAGATAATTTTTATTTACATTTAACTACCATCAGTTACAAACTATGTGAGGTGACACACTTTACACAGGTGCATTGTATTATACACGCGGTGGTTTACTTCGGTACCAGTACATAACAATAGGGGGAGGGGGGCTGCTTACTACATTTCTCAACACGCTTTATTGTTCTCGAACAGGCCACGACCGGTTGTTTACACTATTCAACCACACTTTTATTATTATTTTCTTTTTGGTCTCTTTCTAAGAAACTTACCTTTTTCTTTATTTATTTATTATTTACTTTGGGGGAGATTTAAGAAACTTACTTAGAATTATTTCCTATTGAATTACCATATTTATTTAGGACACTTTATTTACTTAGTTTTCACTTTAGGTCAGTTTAAAAGTTTAATATTTGGGGCATGGGGTTTAACATTTTATCTAACAATGGAGGATTAACTAAGTCATTTATTTATTTGAAATTTAAGTCACTATAAATACTTGCTCTACTACACTATACACAATTATTGCCTACACGTTTTAGTACCTGGCAAACCATTAGCATGGGTAGAAAGAGAATTACCTCTCTTCTAAGAGAAAGACAAAAATTCCACACAGACATCATTGTAATGTCAACGATCAGCTGTTCGCTGGAATGTAGGTCACAGTAGTTTTCTTCAAACAATGGCATACTTGTTGTATGCGTGGGAACGCGAGAAACACACTTGGGTGTTGTTCTATATAACAATAGCTCACGGCTATCTTTATCGACCGGTTTCTACTGGGGAAGCCAGTTTCAACAAGGGGTGAGTCCGATGCAATGATACACGCTTTACAAGTTACACCCCGTAATAAGCTGAGTTTAGTTATTTATTGTCTTACGTTCTAATTTTAATTTCTGTAATTTTTTTTTTTTTGTAGTAACAAAATTAATTTACGAATTTATTTACACGTAATTAACCTGGTCTACTTTAGTCAAGAGTTTATATATTTCACCGTGACGACAGACATACAATGCAGGCATATTCAGGAAACTACAGGTCTTGAATTGTCGCAATATAAACCTGTTAAAGACTGAACAGTTTGACAAGCACTAAAATTCATGTACGTACTTGCATTGGTGTAATACAATGATAGTTTGTATTATTTTGGGTATCTTAATTAAATTATACGCAAGTTCGTCCGTAATCTTATACAAAATAAATTCACAATTGTCAATTAATATAGTGTAAAAATCTAGTAATGGTAGCGACAGTATTAACCGCTAATACATGAAATACATTATGTAATTTAATATTAACATGAAATACATTAACTGAGTGCATAGATCGGCAGAGAGTTATCTATTTTATTTTACTACGTAACAATTATTTTACACGCGCAACTTTATACGTCACGATGCTTACAAACCTTTTTTTTTAACTTTAGCAGAGTGGCGCAACTTTATTACGTTCCTGGCTACGTTATAAATCCAGGGAACCCGATATAATCGACGCTAGCCAATTATACAGGCTGCCTACGTTGTAACAAACTGAAAATCAACACAACACATAGAACAATAATATTTACTCTAATTATTAGGACACAAGGGAAGGTATTTTCACTGATTTATGCACTCACTTCAATCTGTAATAAGATGACATCTCTTTATTAACAAATTATATATATAGATCCCATTACATAAAAATTTTCTCATATTGAAATAGTTAAAAGGGGTTTTCTGTCAAACAAGGGATCAAGTTGATCATGTAATTTACCTCTGATCCGAGTCTCTTTAAATCTAGTAAATACGTCTGAATTTTACTTTACTTTTCAAAAGCTTGCATGATTACATGAACACCGTTTGAAGAATGGTATTATTTAGTTAAGAGATTACAACTTAAAATTAATGTTACAACGTATGATTTTAGAAATTACTGTTTACATTTCTTTTTGTTTTACTTAAAGCTTAGAGAAGATTATTGTCTTTTGAAAAGTCTCTGGCATGTATGAAAAGTTATATTTTAAATGTACATAATTCTCGGTAGGCAAGCCACCGAGTCACCTCTTAAATACGCTTTTGCTGTCCGTGTCCTGGGGCGTGAATCTTCGGAACTCTGGTAGTCGGGGTAGTCATCCGGGTCGTGTTTCCGGTGAAAGTCTTCTAGGTGTATTAATGAGGAGATGGATGTTATGCTGCGTGAAGTCGGGTTGATCCTCGGCGGTTCTGGTAAGTGTTGTATAGGTGGTAGTCGTCCGGATATGCAGTTGAGCACGTCACATATTCACTGGTAGAGTAGTACTGGAGTTGGTATCTTCTTTCCTTTTTGTTTTTACATTACTATCTGAATTACATCACTCGAACAATATGCGAGAGATCGTCTTTTAATTAACTTGAGACATCACCTTATATACGAGTTCTTTTTTTTCTTATAACCACATTTCTTTAACAAATTCCTCACTACACCTTATATATAAATATAACTAGCTCTCCACGTTTTTAGTGGTAGCTAACACGCATTTAAAAACTTAATACAAACATTTTTTTGAAGAGATCTCGCTTGGAGGTGTTTACAGTCTGAACGCCGCATCGTAACTCTTGCATTGCTACAACAGGTAGACTGCAACGACGCGGAGTGAGTACTCCGCCATAATATAGTTCCAACTTTTTATTAAAATATACATTCTTATAGTCAGACAAAATAAACTATGTAGACTTATCTTGTTTACAGGGCTTTAAATTATTAATTATTTACATTACGATTTTCAGATATTTCTAAGTTACAGCCGGTTCGCTATGCACGTTGTGTCCGGAATTGGCAGGTCAACGCATGATAATTTACTAAAGGGTTAACTGTATTATTCTCAACTTTTTACATTACGATTTTTTTTATTACTTATTTAGTTAGATTTTCTTAATTTAATTCTCATAACTATTATGAGTTAGTTCAGGGGTATTTGGTTTAATCGTGCGATTTAAAGTATTTCCTTGCTTTCCATTTTTTTTTATATTTTTATTATTAATATTTTTTTATTACCATTTAAATCGTCACATACTCCGCCGCTTAAAATCGACATGGGGAATTTTAATAAGGAAAATTCGAAAGTGGGGTACTGGGAGTATGCTTGCCGTTACTGTGTGAAGTTAAATTTAGTACACGATTTGTTTTCTCTATCTCTCTTGAAATTTATTTATTTCTTGTCTTGTTCTCATTCGTGAAATTCCCTTTATCTCGTTTCTTAATACGCTAACTTAGATTTTAATTCTTAATACTAATTTCCGTAACTCACAATATCGTGGCCCGACTGACATCGGCTTACTCTAACTACATCAGTTAGCTTTCAGCACTCTCTAAAGATTACCTTGCCACACTCTAACTATATCAGTTAGCTTTCTGCACCATCATTACCCTTTTCAGTCGGCGCCGTTGTGACTATGTTACGTTACATATATAATTCTTAATTACCTCTAATATAACCTAAAGCGGATCCCATACTCCACTTTAGATTATTTCTAATCCTAATTTCTTACGCTACTGAGAGAAGCGGAATTTAACGAAGATAATTTTTATTTACATTTAACTACCATCAGTTACAAACTATGTGAGGTGACACACTTTACACAGGTGCATTGTATTATACACGCGGTGGTTTACTTCGGTACCAGTACATAACAATAGGGGGAGGATGGCTGCTAACTACATTTCTCAACACGCTTTATTGTTCTCGAACAGGCCACGACCGGTTGTTTACACTATTCAACCACACTTTTATTATTATTTTCTTTTTGGTCTCTTTCTAAGAAACTTACCTTTTTCTTTATTTATTTATTATTTACTTTGGGGGAGATTTAAGAAACTTACTTAGAATTATTTCCTATTGAATTACCATATTTATTTAGGACACTTTATTTACTTAGTTTTCAGTTTAGGTCAGTTTAAAAGTTTAATATTTGGGGCATGGGGTTTAACATTTTATCTAACAATGGAGGGTTAACTAAGTCATTTATTTATTTGAAATTTAAGTCACTATAAATACTTGCTCTACTACACTATACACAATTATTGCCTACACGTTTTAGTACCTGGCAAACCATTAGCATGGGTAGTAAGAGAATTACCTCTCTTCTAAGAGAAAGACAAAAATTCCACACAGACATCATTGTAATGTCAACGATCAGCTGTTCGCTGGAATGTAGGTCACAGTAGTTTTCTTCAAACAATGGCATACTTGTTGTATGCGTGGGAACGCTTGAAAAACACTTGGGTGTTGTTCTATATAACAATAGCTCACGGCTATCTTTATCGACCGGTTTCTACTGGGGAAGCCAGTTTCAACAAGGGGTGAGTCCGATGCAATGATACACGCTTTACAAGTTACACCCCGTAATAAGCTGAGTTTAGTTATTTATTGTCTTACGTTCTAATTTTAATTTCTGTAATTTTTTTTTTTTTTGTAGTAACAAAATTAATTTACGAATTTATTTACACGTAATTAACCTGGTCTACTTTAGTCAAGAGTTTATATATTTCACCGTGACGACAGACATACAATGCAGGCATATTCAGGAAACTACAGTTCTTGAATTGTCGCAATATAAACCTGTTAAAGGCTGAACAGTTTGACAAGCACTAAAATTCATGTACGTACTTGCATTGGTGTAATACAATGATAGTTTGTATTATTTTGGGTATCTTAATTAAATTATACGCAAGTTCGTCCGTAATCTTATACAAAATAAATTCACAATTGTCAATTAATATAGTGTAAAAATCTAGTAATGGTAGCGACAGTATTAACCGCTAATACATGAATTACATTATGTAATTTAATATTAACATGAAATACATTAACTGAGTGCATAGATCGGCAGAGAGTTATCTATTTTATTTTACTACGTAACAATTATTTTACACGCGCAACTTTATACGTCACGATGCTTACAAACCTTTTTTTTTAACTTTAGCAGAGTGGCGCAACTTTATTACGTTCCTGGCTACGTTATAAATCCAGGGAACCCGATATAATCGACGCTAGCCAATTATACAGGCTGCCTACGTTGTAACAAACTGAAAATCAACACAACACATAGAACAATAATATTTACTCTAATTATTAGGACACAAGGGAAGGTATTTTCACTGATTTATGCACTCACTTCAATCTGTAATAAGATGACACCTCTTTATTAACAAATTATATATATAGATCCCATTACATAAAAATTTTCTCATATTGAAATAGTTAAAAGGGGTTTTCTGTCAAACAAGGGATCAAGTTGATCATGTAATTTACCTCGGATCCGAGTCTCTTTAAATCTAGTAAAGACGTCTGAATTTTACTTTACTTATCAAAAGCTTGCATGATTACATGAACACCGTTTGAAGAATGGTATTATTTAGTTAAGAGATTAAAACTTATATCTCAAGATTAATGTTACAACGTATGATTTTAGAAATTACTGTTTACATTTCTTTTTGTTTTACTTAAAGCTTAGAGAAGATTATTGTCTTTTGAAAAGTCTCTGGCATGTATGAAAAGTTATATTTTAAATGTACATAATTCTCGGTAGGCAAGCCACCGAGTCACCTCTTAAATACGCTTTTGCTGTCCGTGTCCTGGGGCGTGAATCTTCGGAACTCTGGTAGTCGGGGTAGTCATCCGGGTCGTGTTTCCGGTGAAAGTCTTCTAGGTGTATTAATGAGGAGATGGATGTTATGCTGCGTGAAGTCGGGTTGATCCTCGGCGGTTCTGGTAAGTGTTGTATAGGTGGTAGTCGTCCGGATATGCAGTTGAGCACGTCACATATTCACTGGTAGAGTAGTACTGGAGTTGGTATCTTCTTTCCTTTTTGTTTTTACATTACTATCTGAATTACATCACTCGAACAATATTCGAGAGATCGTCTTTTAATTAACTTGAGACATCACCTTATATACGAGTTCTTTTTTTCCTTATAACCACATTTCTTTAACAAATTCCTCACTACACCTTATATATAAATATAACTAGCTCTCCACGTTTTTAGTGGTAGCTAACACGCATTTAAAAACTTAATACAAACATTTTTTTGAAGAGATCTCGCTTGGAGGTGTTTACAGTCTGAACGCCGCATCGTAACTCTTGCATTGCTACAACAGGTAGATTGCAACGACGCGGAGTGAGTACTCCGCCATAATATAGTTCCAACTTTTTATTAAAATATACATTCTTATAGTCAGACAAAATAAACTATGTAGACTTATCTTGTTTACAGGGCTTTAAATTATTAATTATTTACATTACGATTTTCAGATATTTCTAAGTTACAGCCGGTTCGCTATGCACGTTGTGTCCGGAATTGGCAGGTCAACGCATGATAATTTACTAAAGGGTTAACTGTATTATTCTCAACTTTTTACATTACGATTTTTTTTATTACTTATTTAGTTAGATTTTCTTAATTTAATTCTCATAACTATTATGAGTTAGTTCAGGGGTATTTGGTTTAATCGTGCGATTTAAAGTACTTCCTTGCTTTCCATTTTTTTTTATATTTTTATTATTAATATTTTTTTATTAACATTTAAATCGTGACATACTCCGCCGCTTAAAATCGACATGGGGAATTTTAATAAGGAAAATTCGAAAGTGGGGTACTGGGAGTATGCTTGCCGTTACTGTGTGAAGTTAAATTTAGTACACGATTTGTTTTCTCTATCTCTCTTGAAATTTATTTATTTCTTGTCTTGTTCTCATTCGTGAAATTCCCTTTATCTCGTTTCTTAATACGCTAACTTAGATTTTAATTCTTAATACTAATTTCCGTAACTCACAATATCGTGGCCCGACTGACATCGGCTTACTCTAACTACATCAGTTAGCTTTCAGCACTCTCTAAAGATTACCTTGCCACACTCTAACTATATCAGTTAGCTTTCTGCACCATCATTACCCTTTTCAGTCGGCGCCGTTGTGACTATGTTACGTTACATATATAATTCTTAATTACCTCTAATATAACCTAAAGCGGATCCCATACTCCACTTTAGATTATTTCTAATCCTAATTTCTTACGCTACTGAGAGAAGCGGAATTTAACGAAGATAATTTTTATTTACATTTAACTACCATCAGTTACAAACTATGTGAGGTGACACACTTTACACAGGTGCATTGTATTATACACGCGGTGGTTTACTTCGGTACCAGTACATAACAATAGGGGGAGGGGGGCTGCTTACTACATTTCTCAACACGCTTTATTGTTCTCGAACAGGCCACGACCGGTTGTTTACACTATTCAACCACACTTTTATTATTATTTTCTTTTTGGTCTCTTTCTAAGAAACTTACCTTTTTCTTTATTTATTTATTATTTACTTTGGGGGAGATTTAAGAAACTTACTTAGAATTATTTCCTATTGAATTACCATATTTATTTAGGACACTTTATTTACTTAGTTTTCAGTTTAGGTCAGTTTAAAAGTTTAATATTTGGGGCATGGGGTTTAACATTTTATCTAACAATGGAGGGTTAACTAAGTCATTTATTTATTTGAAATTTAAGTCACTATAAATACTTGCTCTACTACACTATACACAATTATTGCCTACACGTTTTAGTACCTGGCAAACCATTAGCATGGGTAGTAAGAGAATTACCTCTCTTCTAAGAGAAAGACAAAAATTCCACACAGACATCATTGTAATGTCAACGATCAGCTGTTCGCTGGAATGTAGGTCACAGTAGTTTTCTTCAAACAATGGCATACTTGTTGTATGCGTGGGAACGCGAGAAACACACTTGGGTGTTGTTCTATATAACAATAGCTCACGGCTATCTTTATCGACCGGTTTCTACTGGGGAAGCCAGTTTCAACAAGGGGTGAGTCCGATGCAATGATACACGCTTTACAAGTTACACCCCGTAATAAGCTGAGTTTAGTTATTTATTGTCTTACGTTCTAATTTTAATTTCTGTAATTTTTTTTTTTTTTTTGTAGTAACAAAATTAATTTACGAATTTATTTACATGTAATTAACCTGGTCTACTTTAGTCAAGAGTTTATATATTTCACCGTGACGACAGACATACAATGCAGGCATATTCAGGAAACTACAGGTCTTGAATTGTCGCAATATAAACCTGTTAAAGACTGAACAGTTTGACAAGCACTAAAATTCATGTACGTACTTGCATTGGTGTAATACAATGATAGTTTGTATTATTTTGGGTATCTTAATTAAATTATACGCAAGTTCGTCCGTAATCTTATACAAAATAAATTCACAATTGTCAATTAATATAGTGTAAAAATCTAGTAATGGTAGCGACAGTATTAACCGCTAATACATGAATTACATTATGTAATTTAATATTAACATGAAATACATTAACTGAGTGCATAGATCGGCAGAGAGTTATCTATTTTATTTTACTACGTAACAATTATTTTACACGCGCAACTTTATACGTCACGATGCTTACAAACCTTTTTTTTTTAACTTTAGCAGAGTGGCGCAACTTTATTACGTTCCTGGCTACGTTATAAATCCAGGGAACCCGATATAATCGACGCTAGCCAATTATACAGGCTGCCTACGTTGTAACAAACTGAAAATCAACACAACACATAGAACAATAATATTTACTCTAATTATTAGGACACAAGGGAAGGTATTTTCACTGATTTATGCACTCACTTCAATCTGTAATAAGATGACATCTCTTTATTAACAAATTATATATATAGATCCCATTACATAAAAATTTTCTCATATTGAAATAGTTAAAAGGGGTTTTCTGTCAAACAAGGGATCAAGTTGATCATGTAATTTACCTCGGATCCGAGTCTCTTTAAATCTAGTAAAGACGTCTGAATTTTACTTTACTTATCAAAAGCTTGCATGATTACATGAACACCGTTTGAAGAATGGTATTATTTAGTTAAGAGATTAAAACTTATATCTCAAGATTAATGTTACAACGTATGATTTTAGAAATTACTGTTTACATTTCTTTTTGTTTTACTTAAAGCTTAGAGAAGATTATTGTCTTTTGAAAAGTCTCTGGCATGTATGAAAAGTTATATTTTAAATGTACATAATTCTCGGTAGGCAAGCCACCGAGTCACCTCTTAAATACGCTTTTGCTGTCCGTGTCCTGGGGCGTGAATCTTCGGAACTCTGGTAGTCGGGGTAGTCATCCGGGTCGTGTTTCCGGTGAAAGTCTTCTAGGTGTATTAATGAGGAGATGGATGTTATGCTGCGTGAAGTCGGGTGGATCCTCGGCGGTTCTGGTAAGTGTTGTATAGGTGGTAGTCGTCCGGATATGCAGTTGAGCACGTCACATATTCACTGGTAGAGTAGTACGGGAGTTGGTATCTTCTTTCCTTTTTGTTTTTACATTACTATCTGAATTACATCACTCGAACAATATTCGAGAGATCGTCTTTTAATTAACTTGAGACATCACCTTATATACGAGTTCTTTTTTTCCTTATAACCACATTTCTTTAACAAATTCCTCACTACACCTTATATATAAATATAACTAGCTCTCCACGTTTTTAGTGGTAGCTAACACGCATTTAAAAACTTAATACAAACATTTTTTTGAAGAGATCTCGCTTGGAGGTGTTTACAGTCTGAACGCCGCATCGTAACTCTTGCATTGCTACAACAGGTAGATTGCAACGACGCGGAGTGAGTACTCCGCCATAATATAGTTCCAACTTTTTATTAAAATATACATTCTTATAGTCAGACAAAATAAACTATGTAGACTTATCTTGTTTACAGGGCTTTAAATTATTAATTATTTACATTACGATTTTCAGATATTTCTAAGTTACAGCCGGTTCGCTATGCACGTTGTGTCCGGAATTGGCAGGTCAACGCATGATAATTTACTAAAGGGTTAACTGTATTATTCTCAACTTTTTACATTACGATTTTTTTTATTACTTATTTAGTTAGATTTTCTTAATTTAATTCTCATAACTATTATGAGTTAGTTCAGGGGTATTTGGTTTAATCGTGCGATTTAAAGTACTTCCTTGCTTTCCATTTTTTTTTATATTTTTATTATTAATATTTTTTTATTACCATTTAAATCGTGACATACTCCGCCGCTTAAAATCGACATGGGGAATTTTAATAAGGAAAATTCGAAAGTGGGGTACTGGGAGTATGCTTGCCGTTACTGTGTGAAGTTAAATTTAGTACACGATTTGTTTTCTCTATCTCTCTTGAAATTTATTTATTTCTTGTCTTGTTCTCATTCGTGAAATTCCCTTTATCTCGTTTCTTAATACGCTAACTTAGATTTTAATTCTTAATACTAATTTCCGTAACTCACAATATCGTGGCCCGACTGACATCGGCTTACTCTAACTACATCAGTTAGCTTTCAGCACTCTCTAAAGATTACCTTGCCACACTCTAACTATATCAGTTAGCTTTCTGCACCATCATTACCCTTTTCAGTCGGCGCCGTTGTGACTATGTTACGTTACATATATAATTCTTAATTACCTCTAATATAACCTAAAGCGGATCCCATACTCCACTTTAGATTATTTCTAATCCTAATTTCTTACGCTACTGAGAGAAGCGGAATTTAACGAAGATAATTTTTATTTACATTTAACTACCATCAGTTACAAACTATGTGAGGTGACACACTTTACACAGGTGCATTGTATTATACACGCGGTGGTTTACTTCGGTACCAGTACATAACAATAGGGGGAGGGGGGCTGCTTACTACATTTCTCAACACGCTTTATTGTTCTCGAACAGGCCACGACCGGTTGTTTACACTATTCAACCACATTTTTATTATTATTTTCTTTTTGGTCTCTTTCTAAGAAACTTACCTTTTTCTTTATTTATTTATTATTTACTTTGGGGGAGATTTAAGAAACTTACTTAGAATTATTTCCTATTGAATTACCATATTTATTTAGGACACTTTATTTACTTAGTTTTCAGTTTAGGTCAGTTTAAAAGTTTAATATTTGGGGCATGGGGTTTAACATTTTATCTAACAATGGAGGGTTAACTAAGTCATTTATTTATTTGAAATTTAAGTCACTATAAATACTTGCTCTACTACACTATACACAATTATTGCCTACACGTTTTAGTACCTGGCAAACCATTAGCATGGGTAGTAAGAGAATTACCTCTCTTCTAAGAGAAAGACAAAAATTCCACACAGACATCATTGTAATGTCAACGATCAGCTGTTCGCTGGAATGTAGGTCACAGTAGTTTTCTTCAAACAATGGCATACTTGTTGTATGCGTGGGAACGCGAGAAAAACACTTGGGTGTTGTTCTATATAACAATAGCTCACGGCTATCTTTATCGACCGGTTTCTACTGGGGAAGCCAGTTTCAACAAGGGGTGAGTCCGATGCAATGATACACGCTTTACAAGTTACACCCCGTAATAAGCTGAGTTTAGTTATTTATTTTCTTACGTTCTAATTTTAATTTCTGTAATTTTTTTTTTTTTTTTGTAGTAACAAAATTAATTTACGAATTTATTTACACGTAATTAACCTGGTCTACTTTAGTCAAGAGTTTATATATTTCACCGTGACGACAGACATACAATGCAGGCATATTCAGGAAACTACAGGTCTTGAATTGTCGCAATATAAACCTGTTAAAGACTGAACAGTTTGACAAGCACTAAAATTCATGTACGTACTTGCATTGGTGTAATACAATGATAGTTTGTATTATTTTGGGTATCTTAATTAAATTATACGCAAGTTCGTCCGTAATCTTATACAAAATAAATTCACAATTGTCAATTAATATAGTGTAAAAATCTAGTAATGGTAGCGACAGTATTAACCGCTAATACATGAATTACATTATGTAATTTAATATTAACATGAAATACATTAACTGAGTGCATAGATCGGCAGAGAGTTATCTATTTTATTTTACTACGTAACAATTATTTTACACGCGCAACTTTATACGTCACGATGCTTACAAACCTTTTTTTTTTAACTTTAGCAGAGTGGCGCAACTTTATTACGTTCCTGGCTACGTTATAAATCCAGGGAACCCGATATAATCGACGCTAGCCAATTATACAGGCTGCCTACGTTGTAACAAACTGAAAATCAACACAACACATAGAACAATAATATTTACTCTAATTATTAGGACACAAGGGAAGGTATTTTCACTGATTTATGCACTCACTTCAATCTGTAATAAGATGACATCTCTTTATTAACAAATTATATATATAGATCCCATTACATAAAAATTTTCTCATATTGAAATAGTTAAAAGGGGTTTTCTGTCAAACAAGGGATTAAATTGATCATGTAATTTACCTCGGATCCGAGTCTCTTTAAATCTAGTAAAGACGTCTGAATTTTACTTTACTTATCAAAAGCTTGCATGATTACATGAACACCGTTTGAAGAATGGTATTATTTAGTTAAGGGATTAAAACTTATATCTCAAGATTAATGTTACAACGTATGATTTTAGAAATTACTGTTTACATTTCTTTTTGTTTTACTTAAAGCTTAGAGAAGATTATGTCTTTTGAAAAGTCTCTGGCATGTATGAAAATTTATATTTTAAATGTACATAATTCTCGGTAGGCTAGCCACCGAGTCACCTCTTAAATACGCTTTTGCTGTCCGTGTCCTGAGGCGTGAATCTTCGGAACTCTGGTAGTCGGGGTAGTCATCCGGGTCGTGTTTCCGGTGAAAGTCTTCTAGGTGTATTAATGAGGAGATGGATGTTATGCTGCGTGAAGTCGGGTTGATCCTCGGCGGTTCTGGTAAGTGTTGTATAGGTGGTAGTCGTCCGGATATGCAGTTGAGCACGTCACATATTCACTGGTAGAGTAGTACTGGAGTTGGTATCTTCTTTCCTTTTGTTTTTACATTACTATCTGAATTACATCACTCGAACAATATTCGAGAGATCGTCTTTTAATTAACTTGAGACATCACCTTATATACGAGTTCTTTTTTTTCTTATAACCACATTTCTTTAACAAATTCCTCACTACACCTTATATATAAATATAACTAGCTCTCCACGTTTTTAGTGGTAGCTAACACGCATTTAAAAACTTAATACAAACATTTTTTTTAAGAAATCTCGCTTGGAGGTGTTTACAGTCTGAACGCCGCATCGTAACTCTTGCATTGCTACAACAGGTAGATTGCAACGACGCGGAGTGAGTACTCCGCCATAATATAGTTCCAACATTTTATTAAAATATACATTCTTATAGTCAGACAAAATAAACTATGTAGACTTATCTTGTTTACAGGGCTTTAAATTATTAATTATTTACATTACGATTTTCAGATATTTCTAAGTTACAGCCGGTACGCTATGCACGTTGTGTCCGGAATTGGCAGGTCAACGCATGATAATTTACTAAAGGGTTAACTGTATTATTCTCAACTTTTTACATTACGATTTTTTTTATTACTTATTTAGTTAGATTTTCTTAATTTAATTCTCATAACTATTATGAGTTAGTTCAGGGGTATTTGGTTTAATCGTGCGATTTAAAGTACTTCCTTGCTTTCCTTTTTTTTTTATATTTTTATTATTAATTTTTTTTTATTACCATTTAAATCGTCACATACTCCGCCGCTTAAAATCGACATGGGGAATTTTAATAAGGAAAATTCGAAAGTGGGGTACTGGGAGTATGCTTGCCGTTACTGTGTGAAGTTAAATTTAGTACACGATTTGTTTTCTCTATCTCTCTTGAAATTTATTTATTTCTTGTCTTGTTCTCATTCGTGAAATTCCCTTTATCTCGTTTCTTAATACGCTAACTTAGATTTTAATTCTTAATACTAATTTCCGTAACTCACAATATCGTGGCCCGACTGACATCGGCTTACTCTAACTACATCAGTTAGCTTTCAGCACTCTCTAAAGATTACCTTGCCACACTCTAACTATATCAGTTAGCTTTCTGCACCATCATTACCCTTTTCAGTCGGCGCCGTTGTGACTATGTTACGTTACATATATAATTCTTAATTACCTCTAATATAACCTAAAGCGGATCCCATACTCCACTTTAGATTATTTCTACTCCTAATTTCTTACGCTACTGAGAGAAGCGGAATTTAACGAAGATAATTTTTATTTACATTTAACTACCATCAGTTACAAACTATGTGAGGTGACACACTTTACACAGGTGCATTTTATTATACACGCGGTGGTTTACTTCGGTACCAGTACATAACAATAGGGGGAGGGGGGCTGCTTACTACATTTCTCAACACGCTTTATTGTTCTCGAACAGGCCACGACCGGTTGTTTACACTATTCAACCACACTTTTATTATTATTTTCTTTTTGGTCTCTTTCTAAGAAACTTACCTTTTTCTTTATTTATTTATTATTTACTTTGGGGGAGATTTAAGAAACTTACTTAGAATTATTTCCTATTGAATTACCATATTTATTTAGGACACTTTATTTACTTAGTTTTCAGTTTAGGTCAGTTTAAAAGTTTAATATTTGGGGCATGGGGTTTAACATTTTATCTAACAATGGAGGGTTAACTAAGTCATTTATTTATTTGAAATTTAAGTCACTATAAATACTTGCTCTACTACACTATACACAATTATTGCCTACACGTTTTAGTACCTGGCAAACCATTAGCATGGGTAGTAAGAGAATTACCTCTCTTCTAAGAGAAAGACAAAAATTCCACACAGACATCATTGTAATGTCAACGATCAGCTGTTCGCTGGAATGTAGGTCACAGTAGTTTTCTTCAAACAATGGCATACTTGTTGTATGCGTGGGAACGCGAGAAACACACTTGGGTGTTGTTCTATATAACAAGAGCTCACGGCTATCTTTATCGACCGGTTTCTACTGGGGAAGCCAGTTTCAACAAGGGGTGAGTCCGATGCAATGATACACGCTTTACAAGTTACACCCCGTAATAAGCTGAGTTTAGTTATTTATTGTCTTACGTTCTAATTTTAATTTCTGTAATTTTTTTTTTTTTTTTGTAGTAACAAAATTAATTTACGAATTTATTTACACGTAATTAACCTGGTCTACTTTAGTCAAGAGTTTATATATTTCACCGTGACGACAGACATACAATGCAGGCATATTCAGGAAACTACAGGTCTTGAATTGTCGCAATATAAACCTGTTAAAGACTGAACAGTTTGACAAGCACTAAAATTCATGTACGTACTTGCATTGGTGTAATACAATGATAGTTTGTATTATTTTGGGTATCTTAATTAAATTATACGCAAGTTCGTCCGTAATCTTATACAAAATAAATTCACAATTGTCAATTAATATAGTGTAAAAATCTAGTAATGGTAGCGATAGTATTAACCGCTAATACATGAAATACATTATGTAATTTAATATTAACATGAAATACATTAACTGAGTGCATAGATCGGCAGAGAGTTATCTATTTTATTTTACTACGTAACAATTATTTTACACGCGCAACTTTATACGTCACGATGCTTACAAACCTTTTTTTTTTAACTTTAGCAGAGTGGCGCAACTTTATTACGTTCCTGGCTACGTTATAAATCCAGGGAACCCGATATAATCGACGCTAGCCAATTATACAGGCTGCCTACGTTGTAACAAACTGAAAATCAACACAACACATAGAACAATAATATTTACCCTAATTATGAGGACACAAGGGAAGGTATTTTCACTGATTTATGCACTCACTTCAATCTGTAATAAGATGACATCTCTTTATTAACAAATTATATATATAGATCCCATTACATAAAAATTTTCTCATATTGAAATAGTTAAAAGGGGTTTTCTGTCAAACAAGGGATCAAGTTGATCATGTAATTTACCTCGGATCCGAGTCTCTTTAAATCTAGTAAAGACGTCTGAATTTTACTTTACTTATCAAAAGCTTGCATGATTACATGAACACCGTTTGAAGAATGGTATTATTTAGTTAAGAGATTAAAACTTATATCTCAAAATTAATGTTACAACGTATGATTTTAGAAATTACTGTTTACATTTATTTTTGTTTTACTTAAAGCTTAGAGAAGATTATTGTCTTTTGAAAAGTCTCTGGCATGTATGAAAAGTTATATTTTAAATGTACATAATTCTCGGTAGGCAAGCCACCGAGTCACCTCTTAAATACGCTTTTGCTGTCCGTGTCCTGGGGCGTGAATCTTCGGAACTCTGGTAGTCGGGGTAGTCATCCGGGTCGTGTTTCCGGTGAAAGTCTTCTAGGTGTATTAATGAGGAGATGGATGTTATGCTGCGTGAAGTCGGGTTGATCCTCGGCGGTTCTGGTAAGTGTTGTATAGGTGGTAGTCGTCCGGATATGCAGTTGAGCACGTCACATATTCACTGGTAGAGTAGTACTGGAGTTGGTATCTTCTTTCCTTTTTGTTTTTACATTACTATCTGAATTACATCACTCGAACAATATGCGAGAGATCGTCTTTTAATTAACTTGAGACATCACCTTATATACGAGTTCTTTTTTTTCTTATAACAACATTTCTTTAACAAATTCCTCACTACACCTTATATATAAATATAACTAGCTCTCCACGTTTTTAGTGGTAGCTAACACGCATTTAAAAACTTAATACAAACATTTTTTTGAACAGCCCTCGCTTGGAGGTGTTTACAGTCTGAACGCCGCATCGTAACTCTTGCATTGCTACAACAGGTAGATTGCAACGACGCGGAGTGAGTACTCCGCCATAATATAGTTCCAACTTTTTATTAAAATATACATTCTTATAGTCAGACAAAATAAACTATGTAGACTTATCTTGTTTACAGGGCTTTAAATTATTAATTATTTACATTACGATTTTCAGATATTTCTAAGTTACAGCCGGTTCGCTATGCACGTTGTGTCCGGAATTGGCAGGTCAACACATGATAATTTACTAAAGGGTTAACTGTATTATTCTCAACTTTTTACATTACGATTTTTTTTATTACTTATTTAGTTAGATTTTCTTAATTTAATTCTCGTAACTATTATGAGTTAGTTCAGGGGTATTTGGTTTAATCGTGCGATTTAAAGTACTTCCTTGCATTCCAATTTTTTTTTTATATTTTTATTATTAATATTTTTTTATTACCATTTAAATCGTCACATACTCCGCCGCTTAAAATCGACATGGGGAATTTTAATAAGGAAAATTCGAAAGTGGGGTACTGGGAGTATGCTTGCCGTTACTGTGTGAAGTTAAATTTATTACACGATTTGTTTTCTCTACTTCTCTTGAAATTTATTTATTTCTTGTCTTGTTCTCATTCGTGAAATTCCCTTTATCTCGTTTCTTAATACGCTAACTTAGATTTTAATTCTTAATACTAATTTCCGTAACTCACAATATCGTGGCCCGACTGACATCGGCTTACTCTAACTACATCAGTTAGCTTTCAGCACTCTCTAATGATTACCTTGGCACACTCTAACTATATCAGTTAGCTTTCTGCACCATCATTACCCTTTTCAGTCGGCGCCGTTGTGACTATGTTACGTTACATATATAATTCTTAATTACCTCTAATATAACCTAAAGCGGATCCCATACTCCACTTTATATTATTTCTAATCCTAATTTCTTACGCTACTGAGAGAAGCGGAATTTCACGAAGATAATTTTTATTTACATTTAACTACCATCAGTTACAAACTATGCGAGGGGACACACTTTACACAGGTGCATTGTATTATACACGTGGTGGTTTACTTCGGTACCAGTACGTAACAATAGTGGGAGGGTGGCTGCTTACTACATTTCTCAACACGCTTTATTGTTCTCGAACAGGCCACGACCGGTTGTTTACACTATTCAACCACACTTTTATTATTATTTTCTTTTTGGTCTCTTTCTAAGAAACTTACCTTTTTCTTTATTTATTTGTTATTTACTTTGGGGGAGATTTAAGAAACTTACTTAGAATTATTTCCTATTGAATTACTATATTTATTTAGGACACTTTATGTACTTAGTTTTCAGTTTAGGTCAGTTTAAAAGTTTAATATTTGGGGCATGGGGTTTAACATTTTATCTAACAATGGAGGGTTAACAAAGTCATTTATTTATTTGAAATTTAAGTCACTATAAATACTTGTTCTACTACACTATACACAATTATTGCCTACACGTTTTAGTACCTGGCAAACCATTAGCATGGGTAGTAAGAGAATTACCTCTCTTCTAAGAGAAAGACAAAAATTCCACACAGACATCATTGTAATGTCAACGATCAGCTGTTCGCTGGAATGTAGGTCACAGTAGTTTTCTTTAAACAATGGCATACTTGTTGTATGCGTGGGAACGCGAGAAACACACTTGGGTGTTGTTCTATATAACAATAGCTCACGGCTATCTTTATCGACCGGTTTCAACTGGGGAAGCCAGTTTCAACAAGGGGTGAGTCCGATGCAATGATACACGCTTTACAAGTTACACCCCGTAATAAGCTGAGTTTAGTTATTTATTGTCTTACGTTCTAATTTTAATTTCTGTAATTTTTTTTTTTTTTGTAGTAACAAATTTAATTTACGAATTTATTTACACGTAATTAACCTGGTCTACTTTAGTCAAGAGTTTATATGTTTCACCGTGACGACAGACATACAATGCAGGCATATTCAGGAAACTACAGGTCTTGAATTGTCGCAATATAAACCTGTTAAAGACTGAACAGTTTGACAAGCACTAAAATTCATGTACGTACTTGCATTGGTGTAATACAATGATAGTTTGTATTATTTTGGGTATCTTAATTAAATTATACGCAAGTTCGTCCGTAATCTTATACAAAATAAATTCACAATTGTCAATTAATATAGTGTAAAAATCTAGTAATGTTAGCGACAGTATTAACCGCTAATACATGAAATACATTATGTAATTTAATATTAACATGAAATACATTAACTGAGTGCATAGATCGGCAGAGAGTTATCTATTTTATTTTACTACGTAACAATTATTTTACACGCGCAACTTTATACGTCACGATGCTTACAAACCTTTTTTTTTTTTAACTTTAGCAGAGTGGCGCAACTTTATTACGTTCCGGGCTACGTTATAAATCCAGGGAACCCGATATAATCGACGCTAGCCAATTATACAGGCTGCCTACGTTGTAACAAACTGAAAATCAACACAACACATAGAACAATAATATTTACTCTAATTATTAGGACACAAGGGAAGGTATTTTCACTGATTTATGCACTCACTTCAATCTGTAATAAGATGACATCTCTTTATTAACAAATTATATATATAGATCCCATTACATAAAAATTTTCTCATATTGAAATAGTTAAAAGGGGTTTTCTGTCAAACAAGGGATCAAATTGATCATGTAATTTACCTCGGATCCGAGTCTCTTTAAATCTAGTAAAGACGTCTGAATTTTACTTTACTTATCAAAAGCTTGCATGATTACATGAACACCGTTTGAAGAATGGTATTATTTAGTTAAGGGATTAAAACTTATATCTCAAGATTAATGTTACAACGTATGATTTTAGAAATTACTGTTTACATTTCTTTTTGTTTTACTTAAAGCTTAGAGAAGATTATTGTCTTTTGAAAAGTCTCTGGCATGTATGAAAAGTTATATTTTAAATGTACATAATTCTCGGTAGGCAAGCCACCGAGTCACCTCTTAAATACGCTTTTGCTGTCCGTGTCCTGGGGCATGAATCTTCGGAACTCTGGTAGTCGGGGTAGTCATCCGGGTCGTGTTTCCGGTGAAAGTCTTCTAGGTGTATTAATGAGGAGATGGATGTTATGCTGCGTGAAGTCGGGTTGATCCTCGGCGGTTCTGGTAAGTGTTGTATAGGTGGTAGTCGTCCGGATATGCAGTTGAGCACGTCACATATTCACTGGTAGAGTAGTACTGGAGTTGGTATCTTCTTTCCTTTTTGTTTTTACATTACTATCTGAATTACATCACTCGAACAATATTCGAGAGATCGTCTTTTAATTAACTTGAGACATCACCTTATATACGAGTTCTTTTTTTCCTTATAACCACATTTCTTTAACAAATTCCTCACTACATCTTATATATAAATATAACTAGCTCTCCACGTTTTTAGTGGTAGCTAACACGCATTTAAAAACTTAATATAAACATTTTTTTGAAGAGCCCTCGCTTGGAGGTGTTTACAGTCTGAACGCCGCATCGTAACTCTTGCATTGCTACAACAGGTAGATTGCAACGACGCGGAGTGAGTACTCCGCCATAATATAGTTCCAACTTTTTATTAAAATATACATTCTTATAGTCAGACAAAATAAACTATGTAGACTTATCTTGTTTACAGGGCTTTAAATTATTAATTATTTACGTTACGATTTTCAGATATTTCTAAGTTACAGCCGGTTCGCTATGCACGTTGTGTCCGGAATTGGCAGGTCAACGCATGATAATTTACTAAAGGGTTAACTGTATTATTCTCAACTTTTTACATTACGATTTTTTTTATTACTTATTTAGTTAGATTTTCTTAATTTAATTCTCATAACTATTATGAGTTAGTTCAGGGGTATTTGGTTTAATCGTGCGATTTAAAGTACTTCCTTGCTTTCCTTTTTTTTTTTATATTTTTATTATTAATATTTTTTTATTACCATTTAAATCGTGACATACTCCGCCGCTTAAAATCGACATGGGGAATTTTAATAAGGGAAATTCGAAAGTGGGGTACTGGGAGTATGCTTGCCGTTACTGTGTGAAGTTAAATTTAGTACACGATTTGTTTTCTCTATCTCTCTTGAAATTTATTTATTTCTTGTCTTGTTCTCATTCGTAAAAATTCCCTTTACCTCGTTTCTTAATACGCTAACTTAGATTTTAATTCTTAGTACTAATTTCCGTAACTCACAATATCGTGGCCCGACTGACATCGGCTTACTCTAACTACATCAGTTAGCTTTCAGCACTCTCTAATGATTACCTTGGCACACTCTAACTATATCAGTTAGCTTTCTGCACCATCATTACCCTTTTCAGTCGGCGCCGTTGTGACTATGTTACATTACATATATAATTCTTAATTACCTCTAATATAACCTAAAGCGGATCCCATACTCCACTTTAGATTATTTATAATCCTAATTTCTTACGCTACTGAGAGAAGCGGAATTTAACGAAGATAATTTTTATTTACATTTAACTACCATCAGTTACAAACTATGCGAGGGGACACACTTTACACAGGTGCATTGTATTATACACGTGGTGGTTTACTTCGGTACCAGTACATAACAATAGTGGGAGGGTGGCTGCTTACTACATTTCTCAACACGCTTTATTGTTCTCGAACAGGCCACGACCGGTTGTTTACACTATTCAACCACACTTTTATTATTATTTTCTTTTTGGTCTCTTTCTAAGAAACTTACCTTTTTCTTTATTTACTTATTATTTACTTTGGGGGAGATTTAAGAAACTTACTTAGAATTATTTCCTATTGAATTACCATATTTATTTAGGACACTTTATTTACTTAGTTTTCAGTTTAGGTCAGTTTAAAAGTTTAATATTTGGGGCATGGGGTTTAACATTTTATCTAACAATGGAGGGTTAACTAAGTCATTTATTTATTTGAAATTTAAGTCACTATAAATACTTGCTCTACTACACTATACACAATTATTGCCTACACGTTTTAGTACCTGGCAAACCATTAGCATGATTAGTAAGAGAATTACCTCTCTTCAAAGGAAAGACAAAAATTCCACACAGACATCATTGTAATGTCAACGATCAGCTGTTCGCTGGAATGTAGGTCACAGTAGTTTTCTTCAAACAATGGCATACTTGTTGTATGCGTGGGAGCGCGAGAAACACGCTTGGGTGTTTTTCTATATAACAATAGCTCACGGCTATCTTTATCGACCGGTTTCAACTGGGGAAGCCAGTTTCAACAAGGGGTGAGTCCGATGCAATGATACACGCTTTACAAGTTACACCCCGTAATAAGCTGAGTTTAGTTATTTATTGTCTTACGTTCTAATTTTAATTTCTGTAATTTTTTTTTTTTTTTTTTTGGTAGTAACAAAATTAATTTACGAATTTATTTACACGTAATTAACCTGGTCTACTTTAGTCAAGAGTTTATATGTTTCACCGTGACGACAGACATACAATGCAGGCATATTCAGGAAACTACAGGTCTTGAATTGTCGCAATATAAACCTGTTAAAGACTGAACAGTTTGACAAGCACTAAAATTCATGTACGTACTTGCATTGGTGTAATACAATGATAGTTTGTATTATTTTGGGTATCTTAATTAAATTATACGCAAGTTCGTCCGTAATCTTATACAAAATAAATTCACAATTGTCAATTAATATAGTGTAAAAATCTAGTAATGTTAGCGACAGTATTAACCGCTAATACATGAAATACATTATGTAATTTAATATTAACATGAAATACATTAACTGAGTGCATAGATCGGCAGAGAGTTATCTATTTTATTTTACTACGTAACAATTATTTTACACGCGCAACTTTATACGTCACGATGCTTACAAACCTTTTTTTTTTTTAACTTTAGCAGAGTGGCGCAACTTTATTACGTTCCGGGCTACGTTATAAATCCAGGGAACCCGATATAATCGACGCTAGCCAATTATACAGGCTGCCTACGTTGTAACAAACTGAAAATCAACACAACACATAGAACAATAATATTTACTCTAATTATTAGGACACAAGGGAAGGTATTTTCACTGATTTATGCACTCACTTCAATCTGTAATAAGATGACATCTCTTTATTAACAAATTATATATATAGATCCCATTACATAAAAATTTTCTCATATTGAAATAGTTAAAAGGGGTTTTCTGTCAAACAAGGGATCAAATTGATCATGTAATTTACCTCGGATCCGAGTCTCTTTAAATCTAGTAAAGACGTCTGAATTTTACTTTACTTATCAAAAGCTTGCATGATTACATGAACACCGTTTGAAGAATGGTATTATTTAGTTAAGGGATTAAAACTTATATCTCAAGATTAATGTTACAACGTATGATTTTAGAAATTACTGTTTACATTTCTTTTTGTTTTACTTAAAGCTTAGAGAAGATTATTGTCTTTTGAAAAGTCTCTGGCATGTATGAAAAGTTATATTTTAAATGTACATAATTCTCGGTAGGCAAGCCACCGAGTCACCTCTTAAATACGCTTTTGCTGTCCGTGTCCTGGGGCATGAATCTTCGGAACTCTGGTAGTCGGGGTAGTCATCCGGGTCGTGTTTCCGGTGAAAGTCTTCTAGGTGTATTAATGAGGAGATGGATGTTATGCTGCGTGAAGTCGGGTTGATCCTCGGCGGTTCTGGTAAGTGTTGTATAGGTGGTAGTCGTCCGGATATGCAGTTGAGCACGTCACATATTCACTGGTAGAGTAGTACTGGAGTTGGTATCTTCTTTCCTTTTTGTTTTTACATTACTATCTGAATTACATCACTCGAACAATATTCGAGAGATCGTCTTTTAATTAACTTGAGACATCACCTTATATACGAGTTCTTTTTTTCCTTATAACCACATTTCTTTAACAAATTCCTCACTACATCTTATATATAAATATAACTAGCTCTCCACGTTTTTAGTGGTAGCTAACACGCATTTAAAAACTTAATATAAACATTTTTTTGAAGAGCCCTCGCTTGGAGGTGTTTACAGTCTGAACGCCGCATCGTAACTCTTGCATTGCTACAACAGGTAGATTGCAACGACGCGGAGTGAGTACTCCGCCATAATATAGTTCCAACTTTTTATTAAAATATACATTCTTATAGTCAGACAAAATAAACTATGTAGACTTATCTTGTTTACAGGGCTTTAAATTATTAATTATTTACGTTACGATTTTCAGATATTTCTAAGTTACAGCCGGTTCGCTATGCACGTTGTGTCCGGAATTGGCAGGTCAACGCATGATAATTTACTAAAGGGTTAACTGTATTATTCTCAACTTTTTACATTACGATTTTTTTTATTACTTATTTAGTTAGATTTTCTTAATTTAATTCTCATAACTATTATGAGTTAGTTCAGGGGTATTTGGTTTAATCGTGCGATTTAAAGTACTTCCTTGCTTTCCTTTTTTTTTTTATATTTTTATTATTAATATTTTTTTATTACCATTTAAATCGTGACATACTCCGCCGCTTAAAATCGACATGGGGAATTTTAATAAGGAAAATTCGAAAGGGGGTACTGGGAGTATGCTTGCCGTTACTGTGTGAAGTTAAATTTAGTACACGATTTGTTTTCTCTATCTCTCTTGAAATTTATTTATTTCTTGTCTTGTTCTCATTCGTAAAAATTCCCTTTACCTCGTTTCTTAATACGCTAACTTAGATTTTAATTCTTAGTACTAATTTCCGTAACTCACAATATCGTGGCCCGACTGACATCGGCTTACTCTAACTACATCAGTTAGCTTTCAGCACTCTCTAATGATTACCTTGGCACACTCTAACTATATCAGTTAGCTTTCTGCACCATCATTACCCTTTTCAGTCGGCGCCGTTGTGACTATGTTACGTTACATATATAATTCTTAATTACCTCTAATATAACCTAAAGCGGATCCCATACTCCACTTTAGATTATTTATAATCCTAATTTCTTACGCTACTGAGAGAAGCGGAATTTAACGAAGATAATTTTTATTTACATTTAACTACCATCAGTTACAAACTATGCGAGGGGACACACTTTACACAGGTGCATTGTATTATACACGTGGTGGTTTACTTCGGTACCAGTACATAACAATAGTGGGAGGGTGGCTGCTTACTACATTTCTCAACACGCTTTATTGTTCTCGAACAGGCCACGACCGGTTGTTTACACTATTCAACCACACTTTTATTATTATTTTCTTTTTGGTCTCTTTCTAAGAAACTTACCTTTTTCTTTATTTACTTATTATTTACTTTGGGGGAGATTTAAGAAACTTACTTAGAATTATTTCCTATTGAATTACCATATTTATTTAGGACACTTTATTTACTTAGTTTTCAGTTTAGGTCAGTTTAAAAGTTTAATATTTGGGGCATGGGGTTTAACATTTTATCTAACAATGGAGGGTTAACTAAGTCATTTATTTATTTGAAATTTAAGTCACTATAAATACTTGCTCTACTACACTATACACAATTATTGCCTACACGTTTTAGTACCTGGCAAACCATTAGCATGATTAGTAAGAGAATTACCTCTCTTCAAAGGAAAGACAAAAATTCCACACAGACATCATTGTAATGTCAACGATCAGCTGTTCGCTGGAATGTAGGTCACAGTAGTTTTCTTCAAACAATGGCATACTTGTTGTATCCGTGGGAGCGCGAGAAACACGCTTGGGTGTTTTTCTATATAACAATAGCTCACGGCTATCTTTATCGACCGGTTTCTACTGGGGAAGCCAATTTCAACAAGGGGTGAGTCCGATGCAATGATACACGCTTTACAAGTTACACCCCGTAATAAGCTGAGTTTAGTTATTTATTGTCTTACGTTCTAATTTTAATTTCTGTAATTTTTTTTTTTGTAGTAACAAATTTAATTTACGAATTTATTTACACGTAATTAACCTGGTCTGCTTTAGTCAAGAGTTTATATATTTCACCGTGACGACAGACATACAATGCAGGCATATTCAGGAAACTACAGGTCTTGAATTGTCGCAATATAAACCTGTTAAGGACTGAACAGTTTGACAAGCACTAAAATTCATGTACGTACTTGCATTGGTGTTATACAATGATAGTTTGTATTATTTTGGGTATCTTAATTTAATTATACGCAAGTTCGTCCGTAATCTTATACAAAATAAATTCACAATTGTCAATTAATATAGTGTAAAAATCTAGTAATGGTAGCGACAGTATTAACCGCTAATACATGAAATACATTATGTAATTTAATATTAACATGAAATACATTAACTGAGTGCATAGATCGGCAGAGAGTTATCTATTTTATTTTACTACGTAACAATTATTTTACACGCGCAACTTTATACGTCACGATGCTTACAAACCTTTTCTTTTTAACTTTAGCAGAGTGGCGCAACTTTATAACGTTCCGGGCTACGTTATAAATCCAGGGAACCCGATATAATCGACGCTTGCCAATTATACAGGCTGCCTACGTTGTAACAAACTGAAAATCAACACAACACATAGAACAATAATATTTACTCTAATTATTAGGACACAAGGGAAGGTATTTTCACTGATTTATGCACTCACTTCAATCTGTAATAAGATGACATCTCTTTATTAACAAATTATATATATAGATCCCATTACATAAAAATTTTCTCATATTGAAATAGTTAAAAGGGGTTTTCTGTCAAACAAGGGATCAAATTGATCATGTAATTTACCTCGGATCCGAGTCTCTTTAAATCTAGTAAAGACGTCTGAATTTTACTTTACTTATCAAAAGCTTGCATGATTACATGAACACCGTTTGAAGAATGGTATTATTTAGTTAAGGGATTAAAACTTATATCTCAAGATTAATGTTACAACGTAGGATTTTAGAAATTACTGTTTACATTTCTTTTTGTTTTACTTAAAGCTTAGAGAAGATTATTGTCTTTTGAAAAGTCTCTGGCATGTATGAAAAGTTATATTTTAAATGTACATAATTCTCGGTAGGCTAGCCACCGAGTCACCTCTTAAATACGCTTTTGCTGTCCGTGTCCTGAGGCGTGAATCTTCGGAACTCTGGTAGTCGGGGTAGTCATCCGGGTCGTGTTTCCGGTGAAAGTCTTCTAGGTGTATTAATGAGGAGATGGATGTTATGCTGCGTGAAGTCGGGTTGATCCTCGGCGGTTCTGGTAAGTGTTGTATAGGTGGTAGTCGTCCGGATATGCAGTTGAGCACGTCACATATTCACTGGTAGAGTAGTACTGGAGTTGGTATCTTCTTTCCTTTTTGTTTTTACATTACTATCTGAATTACATCACTCGAACAATATTCGAGAGATCGTCTTTTAATTATCTTAAGACATCACCTTATATACGAGTTCTTTTTTTTCTTATAACCACATTTCTTTAACAAATTCCTCACTACACCTTATATATAAATATAACTAGCTCTCCACGTTTTTAGTGGTAGCTAACACGCATTTGAAAACTTAATACAAACATTTTTTTGAACAGCCCTCGCTTGGAGGTGTTTACAGTCTGAACGCCGCATCGTAACTCTTGCATTGCTACAACAGGTAGATTGCAACGACGCGGAGTGAGTACTCCGCCATAATATAGTTCCAACTTTTTATTAAAATATACATTCTTATAGTCAGACAAAATAAACTATGTAGACTTATCTTGTTTACAGGGCTTTAAATTATTAATTATTTACATTACGATTTTCAGATATTTCTAAGTTACAGCCGGTTCGCTATGCACGTTGTGTCCGGAAATGGCAGGTCAACGCATGATAATTTACTAAAGGGTTAACTGTATTATTCTCAACTTTTTACATTACGATTTTTTTTATTACTTATTTAGTTAGATTTTCTTAATTTAATTCTCATAACTATTATGAGTTAGTTCACGGGTATTTGGTTTAATCGTGCGATTTAAAGTACTTCCTTGCTTTCCATTTTTTTTTATATTTTTATTATTAATATTTTTTTATTACCATTTAAATCGTCACATACTCCGCCGCTTAAAATCGACATGGGGAATTTTAATAAGGAAAATTCGAAAGTGGGGTAATGGGAGTATGCTTGCCGTTACTGTGTGAAGTTAAATTTAGTACACGATTTGTTTTCTCTATCTCTCTTGAAATTTATTTATTTCTTGTCTTGTTCTCATTCGTGAAATTCCCTTTATCTCGTTTCTTAATACGCTAACTTAGATTTTAATTCTTAATACTAATTTCCGTAACTCACAATATCGTGGCCCGACTGACATCGGCTTACTCTAACTACATCAGTTAGCTTTCAGCACTCTCTAATGATTACCTTGCCACACTCTAACTCTATCAGTTAGCTTTCTGCACCATCATTACCCTTTTCACTCGGCGCCGTTGTGACTATGTTACGTTACATATATTATTCTTAAATACCTCTAATATAACCTAAAGCGGATCCCATACTCCACTTTAGATTATTTCTAATCCTAATTTCTTACGCTACTGAGAGAAGCGGAATTTCACGAAGATAATTTTTATTTACTTTTAACTACCATCAGTTACAAACTATGCGAGGGGATACACTTTACACAGGTTAATTGTATTATACACGCGGTGGTTACTTCGGTACCAGTTAATAACAATAGGGGGAGGGTGGCTGCTTACTACATTTCTCAACACGCTTTATTGTTCTCGAACAGGCCACGACCGGTTGTTTACACTATTCAACCACACTTTTATTATTATTTTCTTTTTGGTCTCTTTCAAAGAAACTTAACTTTTTCTTTATTTATTTATTATTTACTTTGGGGGAGATTTAAGAAACTTACTTAGAATTATTTCCTATTGAATTACCATATTTATTTAGGACACTTTACTTACTTAGTTTTCAGTTTAGATCAGTTTAACAGTTTAATATTTTGGGGCATGGGGTTTAACATTTTATCTAACAATGGAGGGTTAACTAAGTCATTTATTTATTTGAAATTTAAGTCACTATAAATACTTGCTCTACTACACTATACACAATTATTGCCTACACGTTTTAGTACCTGGCAAACCATTAGCATGAGTAGTAAGAGAATTACCTCTCTTCTAAGAGAAAGACAAAAATTCAACACAGACGTCATTGTAATGTCAACGATCAGCTGTTCGCTGGAATGTAGGTCACAGTAGTTTTCTTCAAACAATGGCATACTTGTTGTATGCGTGGGAACGCAAGAAACACACTTGGGTGTTGTTCTATATAACAATAGCTCACGGCTATCTTTATCGACCGGTTTCTACTGGGGAAGCCAGTTTCAACGAGGGGTGAGTCCGATGCAATGATACACGATTTACAAGTTACACCCCGTAATAAGCTGAGTTTAGTTATTTATTGTCTTACGTTCTAATTTTAATTTCTGTAATTTTTTTTTTTTTTTTTTTGTAGTAACAAAATTAATTTACGAATTTATTTACACGTAATTAACCTGGTCTACTTTAGTCAAGAGTTTATATATTTCACCGTGACGACAGACATACAATGCAGGCATATTCAGGAAACTACAGGTCTTGAATTGTCGCAATATAAACCTGTTAAAGACTGAACAGTTTGACAAGCACTAAAATTCATGTACGTACTTGCATTGGTGTAATACAATGATAGTTTGTATTATTTTGGGTATCTTAATTAAATTATACGCAAGTTCGTCCGTAATCTTATACAAAATAAATTCACAATTGTCAATTAATATAGTGTAAAAATCTAGTAATGGTAGCGACAGTATTAACCGCTAATACATGAAATACATTATGTAATTTAATATTAACATGAAATACATTAACTGAGTGCATAGATCGGCAGAGAGTTATCTATTTTATTTTACTACGTAACAATTATTTTACACGCGCAACTTTATACGTCACGATGCTTACAAACCTTTTTTTTTTAACTTTAGCAGAGTGGCGCAACTTTATAACGTTCCGGGCTACGTTATAAATCCAGGGAACCCGATATAATCGACGCTAGCCAATTATACAGGCTGCCTACGTTGTAACAAACTGAAAATCAACACAACACATAGAACAATAATATTTACTCTAATTATTAGGACACAAGGGAAGGTATTTTCACTGATTTATGCACTCACTTCAATCTGTAATAAGATGACATCTCTTTATTAACAAATTATATATATAGATCCCATTACATAAAAATTTTCACATATTGAAATAGTTAAAAGGGGTTTTCTGTCAAACAAGGGATCAAATTGATCATGTAATTTACCTCGGATCCGAGTCTCTTTAAATCTAGTAAAGACGTCTGAATTTTACTTTACTTATCAAAAGCTTGCATGATTACATGAACACCGTTTGAAGAATGGTATTATTTAGTTAAGGGATTAAAACTTATATCTCAAGATTAATGTTACAACGTATGATTTTAGAAATTACTGTTTACATTTCTTTTTGTTTTACTTAAAGCTTAGAGAAGATTATTGTCTTTTGAAAAGTCTCTGGCATGTATGAAAAGTTATATTTTAAATGTACATAATTCTCGGTAGGCTAGCCACCGAGTCACCTCTTAAATACGCTTTTGCTGTCCGTGTCCTGAGGCGTGAATCTTCGGAACTCTGGTAGTCGGGGTAGTCATCCGGGTCGTGTTTCCGGTGAAAGTCTTCTAGGTGTATTAATGAGGAGATGGATGTTATGCTGCGTGAAGTCGGGTTGATCCTCGGCGGTTCTGGTAAGTGTTGTATAGGTGGTAGTCGTCCGGATATGCAGTTGAGCACGTCACATATTCACTGGTAGAGTAGTACTGGAGTTGGTATCTTCTTTCCTTTTTGTTTTTACATTACTATCTGAATTACATCACTCGAACAATATTCGAGAGATCGTCTTTTAATTAACTTGAGACATCACCTTATATACTAGTTCTTTTTTTTCTTATAACCACATTTCTTTAACAAATTCCTCACTACACCTTATATATAAATATAACTAGCTCTCCACGTTTTTAGTGGTAGCTAACACGCATTTAAAAACTTAATACAAACATTTTTTTGAACAGCCCTCGCTTGGAGGTGTTTACAGTCTGAACGCCGCATCGTAACTCTTGCATTGCTACAACAGGTAGATTGCAACGACGCGGAGTGAGTACTCCGCCATAATATAGTTCCAACTTTTTATTAAAATATACATTCTTATAGTCAGACAAAATAAACTATGTAGAATTATCTTGTTTACAGGGCTTTAAATTATTAATTATTTACATTACGATTTTCAGATATTTCTAAGTTACAGCCGGTTCGCTATGCACGTTGTGTCCGGAATTGGCAGGTCAACGCATGATAATTTACTAAAGGGTTAACTGTATTATTCTCAACTTTTTACATTACGATTTTTTTTATTACTTATTTAGTTAGATTTTCTTAATTTAATTCTCATAACTATTATGAGTTTGTTCAGGGGTATTTGGTTTAATCGTGCGATTTAAAGTACTTCCTTGCTTTCCATTTTTTTTTATATTTTTATTATTAATATTTTTTTATTACCATTTAAATCGTCACATACTCCGCCGCTTAAAATCGACATGGGGAATTTTAATAAGGAAAATTCGAAAGTGGGGTACTGGGAGTATGCTTGCCGTTACTGTGTGAAGTTAAATTTAGTACACGATTTGTTTTCTCTATCTCTCTTGAAATTTATTTATTTCTTGTCTTGTTCTCATTCGTGAAATTCCCTTTATCTCGTTTCTTAATACGCTAACTTAGATTTTAATTCTTAATACTAATTTCCGTAACTCACAATATCGTGGCCCGACTGACATCGGCTTACTCTAACTACATCAGTTAGCTTTCAGCACTCTCTAATGATTACCTTGCCACACTCTAACTATATCAGTTAGCTTTCTGCACCATCATTACCCTTTTCACTCGGCGCCGTTGTGACTATGTTACGTTACATATATAATTCTTAATTACCACTAATATAACCTAAAGCGGATCCCATACTCCACTTTAGATTATTTCTAATCCTAATTTCTTACGCTACTGAGAGAAGCGGAATTTCACGAAGATAATTTTTATTTACTTTTAACTACCATCAGTTACAAAGTATGCGAGGGGACACACTTTACACAGGTTAATTGTATTATACACGCGGTGGTTACTTCGATACCAGTTAATAACAATAGGGGGAGGGTGGCTGCTTACTACATTTCTCAACACGCTTTATTGTTCTCGAACAGGCCACGACCGGTTGTTTACACTATTCAACCACACTTTTATTATTATTTTCTTTTTGGTCTCTTTCTAAGAAACTTACCTTTTTCTTTATTTATTTATTATTTACTTTGGGGGAGATTTAAGAAACTTACTTAGAATTATTTCCTATTGAATTACCATATTTATTTAGGACACTTTATTTACTTAGTTTTCAGTTTAGGTCAGTTTAACAGTTTAATATTTTGGGGCATGGGGTTTAACATTTTATCTAACAATGGAGGGTTAACTAAGTCATTTATTTATTTGAAATTTAAGTCACTATAAATACTTGCTCTACTACACTATACACAATTATTGCCTACAGGTTTTAGTACCTGGCAAACCATTAGCATGAGTAGTAAGAGAATTACCTCTCTTCTAAGAGAAAGACAAAAATTCAACACAGACGTCATTGTAATGTCAACGATCAGCTGTTCGCTGGAATGTAGGTCACAGTAGTTTTCTTCAAACAATGGCATACTTGTTGTATGCGTGGGAACGCAAGAAACACACTTGGGTGTTGTTCTATATAACAATAGCTCACGGCTATCTTTATCGACCGGTTTCTACTGGGGAAGCCAGTTTCAACGAGGGGTGTGTCCGATGCAATGATACACGATTTACAAGTTACACCCCGTAATAAGCTGAGTTTAGTTATTTATTGTCTTACGTTCTAATTTTAATTTCTGTAATTTTTTTTTTTTTTTTTTGTAGTAACAAAATTAATATACGAATTTATTTACACGTAATTAACCTGGTCTACTTTAGTCAAGAGTTTATATATTTCACCGTGACGACAGACATACAATGCAGGCATATTCAGGAAACTACAGGTCTTGAATTGTCGCAATATAAACCTGTTAAAGACTGAACAGTTTGACAAGCACTAAAATTCATGTACGTACTTGCATTGGTGTAATACAATGATAGTTTGTATTATTTTGGGTATCTTAATTAAATTATACGCAAGTTCGTCCGTAATCTTATACAAAATAAATTCACAATTGTCAATTAATATAGTGTAAAAATCTAGTAATGGTAGCGACAGTATTAACCGCTAATACATGAAATACATTATGTAATTTAATATTAACATGAAATACATTAACTGAGTGCATAGATCGGCAGAGAGTTATCTATTTTATTTTACTAAGTAACAGTTATTTTACACGCGCAACTTTATACGTCACGATGCTTACAAACCTTTTTTTTTAACTTTAGCAGAGTGGCGCAACTTTATTACGTTCCGGGCTACGTTATAAATCCAGGGAACCCGATTTAATCGACGCTAGCCAATTATACAGGCTGCCTACGTTGTAACAAACTGAAAATCAAAACAACACATAGAACAATAATATTTACTCTAATTATTAGGACACAAGGGAAGGTATTTTCACTGATTTATGCACTCACTTCAATCTGTAATAAGATGACATCTCTTTATTAAAAAATTATATATATAGATCCCATTACATAAAAATTTTCTCATATTGAAATAGTTAAAAGGGGTTTTCTGTCAAACAAGGGATCAAATTGATCATGTAATTTACCTCGGATCCGAGTCTCTTTAAATCTAGTAAAGACGTCTGAATTTTACTTTACTTATCAAAAGCTTGCATGATTACATGAACACCGTTTGAAGAATGGTATTATTTAGTTAAGGGATTAAAACTTATGTCTCAAGATTAATGTTACAACGTATGATTTTAGAAATTACTGTTTACATTTCTTTTTGTTTTACTTAAAGCTTAGAAAAGATTATTGTCTTTTGAAAAGTCTCTGGCATGTATGAAAAGTTATATTTTAAATGTACATAATTCTCGGTAGGCTAGCCACCGAGTCACCTCTTAAATACGCTTTTGCTGTCCGTGTCCTGAGGCGTGAATCTTCGGAACTCTGGTAGTCGGGGTAGTCATCCGGGTCGTGTTTCCGGTGAAAGTCTTCTAGGTGTATTAATGAGGAGATGGATGTTATGCTGCGTGAAGTCGGGTTGATCCTCGGCGGTTCTGGTAAGTGTTGTATAGGTGGTAGTTGTCCGGATATGCAGTTGAGCACGTCACATATTCACTGGTAGAGTAGTACTGGAGTTGGTATCTTCTTTCCTTTTTGTTTTTACATTACTATCTGAATTACATCACTCGAACAATATTCGAGAGATCGTCTTTTAATTAACTTGAGACATCACCTTATATACGAGTTCTTTTTTTTCTTATAACCACATTTCTTTAACAAATTCCTCACTACATCTTATATATAAATATAACTAGCTCTCCACGTTTTTAGTGGTAGCTAACACGCATTTAAAAACTTAATACAAACATTTTTTTGAAGAGCCCTCGCTTGGAGGTGTTTACAGTCTGAACGCCGCATCGTAACTCTTGTATTGCTACAACAGGTAGATTGCAACGACGCGGAGTGAGTACTCCGCCATAATATAGTTCCAACTTTTTATTAAAATATACATTCTTATAGTCAGACAAAATAAACTATGTAGACTTATCTTGTTTACAGGGCTTTAAATTATTAATTATTTACATTACGTTTTACAGATATTTCTAAGTTACAGCCGGTTCGCTATGCACGTTGTGTCCGGAATTGGCAGGTCAACGCATGATAATTTACTAAAGGGTTAACTGTATTATTCTCAACTTTTTACATTACGATTTTTTTTATTACTTATTTAGTTAGATTTTCTTAATTTAATTCTCATAAATATTATGAGTTAGTTCAGGGGTATTTGGTTTAATCGTGCGATTTAAAGTACTTCCTTGCTTTCAATTTTTTTTTTTATATTTTTATTATTAATATTTTTTTATTACCATTTAAATCGTCACATACTCCGCCGCTTAAAATCGACATGGGGAATTTTAATAAGGAAAATTCGAAAGTGGGGTACTGGGAGTATGCTTGCCGTTACTGTGTGAAGTTAAATTTAGTACACGATTTGTTTTCTCTATCTCTCTTGAAATTTATTTATTTCTTGTCTTGTTCTCATTCGTGAAATTCCCTTTATCTCGTTTCTTAATACGCTAACTTAGATTTTAATTCTTAATACTAATTTCCGTAACTCACAATATCGTGGCCCGACTGACATCAGCTTACTCTAACTACATCAGTTAGCTTTCAGCACTCTCTAATGATTACCTTGGCACACTCTAACTATATCAGTTAGCTTTCTGCACCATCATTACCCTTTTCACTCGGCGCCGTTGTGACTATGTTACGTTACATATATAATTCTTAATTACCTCTAATATAACCTAAAGCGGATCCCATACTCAACTTTAGATTATTTCTAATCCTAATTTCTTACGCTACTGAGAGAAGCGGAATTTAACGAAGATAATTTTTATTTACTTTTAACTACCATCAGTTACAAACTATGCGAGGGGACACACTTTACACAGGTGCATTGTATTATACACGCGGTGGTTTACTTCGGTACCAGTTCATAACAATAGGGGGAGGGTGGCTGCTTACTACATTTCTCAACACGCTTTATTGTTCTCGAACAGGCCACGACCGGTTGTTTACACTATTCAACCACACTTTTATTATTATTTTCTTTTGGGTCTCTTTCAAAGAAACTTACCTTTTTCTTTATTTATTTATTATTTACTTTGGGGGAGATTTAAGAAACTTACTTAGAATTATTTCCTATTGAATTATCATATTTATTTAGGACACTTTATTTACTTAGTTTTCAGTTTAGGTCAGTTTAAAAGTTTAATATTTTGGGGCATGGGGTTTAACATTTTATCTAACAATGGAGGGTTAACTAAGTCATTTATTTATTTGAAATTTAAGTCACTATAAATACTTGCTCTACTACACTATACACAATTATTGCCTACACGTTTTAGTACCTGGAAAACCATTAGCATGAGTAGTAAGAGAATTACCTCTCTTCTAAGAGAAAGACAAAAATTCCACACAGACGTCATTGTAATGTCAACGATCAGCTGTTCGCTGGAATGTAGGTCACAGTAGTTTTCTTCAAACAATGGCATACTTGTTGTATGCGTGGGAACGCGAGAAACACACTTGGGTGTTGTTCTATATAACAATAGCTCACGGCTATCTTTATCGACCGGTTTCAACTGGGGAAGCCAGTTTCAACAAGGGGTGAGTCCGATGCAATGATACACGCTTTACAAGTTACACCCCGTAATAAGCTGAGTTTAGTTATTTATTGTCTTACGTTCTAATTTTAATTTCTGTAATTTTTTTTTTTTTTTGTAGTAACAAAATTAATTTACGAATTTATTTACACGTAATTAACCTGGTCTACTTTAGTCAAGAGTTTATATATTTCACCGTGACGACAGACATACAATGCAGGCATATTCAGGAAATTACAGGTCTTGAATACAATGATAGTTTGTATTATTTTGGGTATCTTAATTAAATTATACGCAAGTTCGTCCGTAATCTTATACAAAATAAATTCACAATTGTCAATTAATATAGTGTAAAAATCTAGTAATGGTAGCGACAGTATTAACCGCTAATACATGAAATACATTATGTAATTTAATATTAACATGAAATACATTAACTGAGTGCATAGATCGGCAGAGAGTTATCTATTTTATTTTACTACGTAACAATTATTTTACACGCGCAACTTTATACGTCACGATGCTTACAAACCTTTTTTTTTTAACTTTAGCAGAGTGGCGCAACTTTATTACGTTCCGGGCTACGTTATAAATCCAGGGAACCCGATATAATCGACGCTAGCCAATTATACAAGCTGCCTACGTTGTAACAAACTGAAAATCAACACAACACATAGAACAATAATATTTACTCTAATTATTAGCACACAAGGGAAGGTATTTTCACTGATTTATGCACTCACTTCAATCTGTAATAAGATGACATCTCTTTATTAACAAATTATATATATAGATCCCATTACATAAAAATTTTCTCATATTGAAATAGTTAAAAGGGGTTTTCTGTCAAACAAGGGATCAAATTGATCATGTAATTTACCTCGGATCCGAGTCTCTTTAAATCTAGTAAAGACATCTGAATTTTACTTTACTTATCAAAAGCTTGCATGATTACATGAACACCGTTTGAAGAATGGTATTATTTAGTTAAGGGATTAAAACTTATATCTCAAGATTAATGTTACAACGTATGATTTTAGAAATTACTGTTTACATTTTTTTTTGTTTTACTTAAAGCTTAGAGAAGATTATTGTCTTTTGAAAAGTCTCTGGCATGTATGAAAAGTTATATTTTAAATGTATATAATTCTCGGTAGGCAAGCCACCGAGTCACCTCTTAAATACGCTTTTGCTGTCCGTGTCCTGGGGCGTGAATCTTCGGAACTCTGGTAGTCGTGGTAGTCATCCGGGTCGTGTTTCCGGTGAAAGTCTTCTAGGTGTATTAATGAGGAGATGGATGTTATGCTGCGTGAAGTCGGGTTGATCCTCGGCGGTTCTGGTAAGTGTTGTATAGGTGGTAGTCGTCCGGATATGCATTTGAGCACGTCACATATTCACTGGTAGAGTAGTACTGGAGTTGGTATCTTCTTTCCTTTTTGTTTTTACATTACTATCTGAATTACATCACTCGAACAATATTCGAGAGATCGTCTTTTAATTAACTTGAGACATCACCTTATATACGAGTTCTTTTTTTCTTATAACCACATTTCTTTAACAAATTCCTCACTACACCTTATATATAAATGTAACAAGCTCTCCACGTTTATAGTGGTAGCTAACACGCATTTAAAAACTTAATACAAACATTTTTTTGAAGAGCCCTCGCTAGGATTTGTTTACAGTCTGAACGCCGCATCGTAACTCTTGCATTGCTACAACAGGTAGATTGCAACGACGCGGAGTGAGTACTCCGCCATAATATAGTTCCAACATTTTATTAAAATATACATTCTTATAGTCAGACAAAATAACCTATGTAGACTTATCTTGTTTACAGGGCTTTAAATTATTAATTATTTACATTACGATTTTCAGATATTTCTAAGTTACAGCCGGTTCGCTATGCACGTTGTGTCCGGAATTGGCAGGTCAACGCATGATAATTTACTAATGGGTTAACTGTATTATTCTCAACTTTTTACATTACGATTTTTTTTATTACTTATTTAGTTAGATTTTCTTAATTTAATTCTCATAACTATTATGAGTTTGTTCAAGGGTATTTGGTTTAATCGTGCGATTTAAAGTACTTCCTTGCTTTCCATTTTTTTTTTTATTTTTATTATTAATATTTTTTTATTACCATTTAAATCGTCACACACTCCGCCGCTTAAAATCGACATGGGGAATTTTAATAAGGAAAATTCGAAAGTGGGGTACTGGGAGTATGCTTGCCGTTACTGTGTGAAGTTAAATTTAGTACACGATTTGTTTTCTCTACCTCTCTTTAAATTTATTTATTTCTTGTCTTGTTCTCATTCGTGAAATTCCCTTTATCTCGTTTCTTAATACACTAACTTAGATTTTAATTCTTAATACTAATTTCCGTAACTCACAATATCGTGGCCCGACTGACATCGGCTTACTCTAATTACATCAGTTAGCTTTCAGCACTCTCTAATGATTACCTTGGCACACTCTAACTATATCAGTTAGCTTTCTGCACCATCATTACCCTTTTCAGTCGGCGCCGTTGTGACTATGTTACGTTACATATATAATTATTAATTACCTCTAATATAACCTAAAGCGGATCCCATACTCCACTTTAGATTATTTCTAATCCTAATTTCTTACGCTACTGAGAGAAGCGGAATTTAACGAAGATAATTTTTATTTACTTTTAACTACCATCAGTTACAAACTATGCGAGGGGACACACTTTACACAGGTGCATTGTATTATACACGCGGTGGTTTACTTCGGTACCAGTACATAACAATAGGGGGAGGGTGGCTGCTTACTACATTTCTCAACACGCTTTATTGTTCTCGAACAGGCCACGACCGGTTGTTTACACTATTCAACCACACTTTTATTATTATTTTCTTTTTGGTCTCTTTCTAAGAAACTTACCTTTTTCTTTATTTATTTATTATTTACTTTGGGGGAGATTTAAGAAACTTACTTAGAATTATTTCCTATTGAATTACCACATTTATTTAGGACACTTTATTTACTTAGTTTTCAGTTTAGGTCAGTTTAAAAGTTTAATATTTGGGGCATGGGGTTTAACATTTTATCTAACAATGGAGGGTTAACTAAGTCATTTATTTATTTGAAATTTAAGTCACTATAAATACTTGCTCTACTACACTACACACAATTATTGCCTACACGTTTTAGTACCTGGCAAACCATTAGCATGAGTAGTAAGAGAATTACCTCTCTTCTAAGAGAAAGACAAAAATTCCACACAGACATCATTGTAATGTCAACGATCAGCTGTTCGCTGGAATGTAGGTCACAGTAGTTTTCTTCAAACAATGGCATACTTGTTGTATGCGTGGGAACGCGAGAAACACACTTGGGTGTTGTTCTATATAACAATAGCTCACGGCTATCTTTATCGACCGGTTTCTACTGGGGAAGCCAGTTTCAACAAGGGGTGAGTCCGATGCAATGATACACGCTTTAAAAGTTACACCCCGTAATAAGCTGAGTTTAGTTATTTATTGTCTTACGTTCTAATTTTAATTTCTGTAATTTTTTTTTTTTTTTGTAGTAACAAAATTAATTTACGAATTTATTTACACGTAATTAACCTGGTCTACTTTAGTCAAGAGTTTATATATTTCACCGTGAGGACAGACATACAATGCAGGCATATTCAGGAAACTACAGGTCTTGAATTGTCGCAATATAAACCTGTTAAAGACTGAACAGTTTGACAAGCACTAAAATTCATGTACGTACTTGCATTGGTGTAATACAATGATAGTTTGTATTATTTTGGGTATCTTAATTAAATTATACGCAAGTTCGTCCGTAATCTTATACAAAATAAATTCACAATTGTCAATTAATATAGTGTAAAAATCTAGTAATGGTAGCGACAGTATTAACCGCTAATACATGAAATACATTATGTAATTTAATATTAACATGAAATACATTAACTGAGTGCATAGATCGGCAGAGAGTTATCTATTTTATTTTACTACGTAACAGTTATTTTACACGCGCAACTTTATACGTCACGATGCTTACAAACCTTTTTTTTTAACTTTAGCAGAGTGGCGCAACTTTATTACGTTCCGGGCTACGTTATAAATCCAGGGAACCCGATATAATCGACGCTAGCCAATTATACAGGCTGCCTACGTTGTAACAAACTGAAAATCAACACAACACATAGAACAATAATATTTACTCTAATTATTAGGACACAAGGGAAGGTATTTTCACTGATTTATGCACTCACTTCAATCTGTAATAAGATGACATCTCTTTATTAACAAATTATATATATAGATCCCATTACATAAAAATTTTCTCATATTGAAATAGTTAAAAGGGGTTTTCTGTCAAACAAGGGATCAAATTGATCATGTAATTTACCTCGGATCCGAGTCTCTTTAAATCTAGTAAAGACGTCTGAATTTTACTTTACTTATCAAAAGCTTGCATGATTACATGAACACCGTTTGAAGAATGGTATTATTTAGTTAAGGGATTAAAACTTATATCTCAAGATTAATGTTACAACGTATGATTTTATAAATTACTGTTTACATTTCTTTTTGTTTTACTTAAAGCTTAGAGAAGATTATTGTCTTTTGAAAAGTCTCTGGCATGTATGAAAAGTTATATTTTAAATGTACATAATTCTCGGTAGGCAAGCCACCGAGTCACCTCTTAAATACGCTTTTGCTGTCCGTGTCCTGGGGCGTGAATCTTCGGAACTCTGGTAGTCGGGGTAGTCATCCGGGTCGTGTTTCCGGTGAAAGTCTTCTAGGTGTATTAATGAGGAGATGGATGTTATGCTGCGTGAAGTCGGGTTGATCCTCGGCGGTTCTGGTAAGTGTTGTATAGGTGGTAGTCGTCCGGATATGCAGTTGAGCACGTCACATATTCACTGGTAGAGTAGTACTGGAGTTGGTATCTTCTTTCCTTTTTGTTTTTACATTACTATCTGAATTACATCACTCGAACAATATTCGAGAGATCGTCTTTTAATTAACTTGAGACATCACTTTATATACGAGAGCTTTTTTTTCTTATAACCACATTTCTTTAACAAATTCCTCACTACATCTTATATATAAATATAACTAGCTCTCCACGTTTTTAGTGGTAGCTAACACGCATTTAAAAACTTAATACAAACATTTTTTTGAAGAGCCCTCGCTTGGAGGTGTTTACAGTCTGAACGCCGCATCGTAACTCTTGCATTGCTACAACAGGTAGATTGCAACGACGCGGAGTGAGTACTCCGCCATAATATATTTCCAACTTTTTATTAAACATACATTCTTATAGTCAGACAAAATAAACTATGTAGACTTATCTTGCTTACAGGGCTTTAAATTATTAATTATTTACATTACGATTTTCAGATATTTCTAAGTTACAGCCGGTTCGCTATGCACGTTGTGTCCGGAATTGGCAGGTCAACGCATGATAATTTACTAAAGGGTTAACTGTATTATTCTCAACTTTTTACATTACGATTATTTTTATTACTTATTTAGTTAGATTTTCTTAATTTAATTCTCATAACTATTATGAGTTAGTTCAGGGGTATTTGGTTTAATCGTGCGATTTAAAGTACTTCCTTGCTTTCCATTTTTTTTTATATTTTTATTATTAATATTTTTTTATTACCATTTAAATCGTCACATACTCCGCCGCTTAAAATCGACATGGGGAATTTTAATAAGGAATATTCGAAAGTGGGGTACTGGGAGTATGCTTGCCGTTACTGTGTGAAGTTAAATTTAGTACACGATTTGTTTTCTCTATCTCTCTTGAAATTTATTTATTTCTTGTCTTGTTCTCATTCGTGAAATTCCCTTTATCTCGTTTCTTAATACGCTAACTTAGATTTTAATTCTTAATACTAATTTCCGTAACTCACAATATCGTGGCCCGACTGACATCGGCTTACTCTAACTACATCAGTTAGCTTTCAGCACTCTCTAATGATTACCTTGCCACACTCTAACTATATCAGTTAGCTTTCTGCACCATCATTACCCTTTTCAGTCGGCGCCGTTGTGACTATGTTACGTTACATATATAATTCTTAATTACCTCTAATATAACCTAAAGCGGATCCCATACTCCACTTTAGATTATTTCTAATCCTAATTTCTTACGCTACTGAGAGAAGCGGAATTTCACGAAGATAATTTTTATTTACTTTTAACTACCATCAGTTACAAACTATGCGAGGGGCACACTTTACACAGGTGCATTGTATTATACACGCGTTGTTTTACTTCGGTACCATATCATAACAATAGGGGGAGGGTGGCTTCTTACTACATTTCTCAACACTCATTATTGTTCTCGAACAGGCCACTACCGGTTGTTTACACTATTCAACCACACTTTTATTATTATTTTCTTTTTGGTCTCTTTCTAAGAAACTTACCTTTTTCTTTATTTATTTATTATTTACTTTGGGGGAGATTTAAGAAACTTACTTAGAATTATTTCCTATTGAATTACCATATTTATTTAGGACACTTTATTTACTTAGTTTTCAGTTTAGGTCAGTTTAAAAGTTTAATATTTGGGGCATGGGGTTTAACATTTTATCTAACAATGGAGGGTTAACTAAGTCATTTATTTATTTGAAATATAAGTTACTATAAATACTTGCTCTACTACATTATACACAATTATTGCCTACACGTTTTAGTACCTGGCAAACCATTAGCATGAGTAGTAAGAGAATTACCTCTCTTCTAAGAGAAAGACAAAAATTCCACACAGACATCATTGTAATGTCAACGATCAGCTGTTCGCTGGAATGTAGGTCACAGTAGTTTTCTTCAAACAATGGCATACTTGTTGTATGCGTGGGAACGCGAGAAACACACTTGGGTGTTGTTCTATATAACAATAGCTCACGGCTATCTTTATCGACCGGTTTCTACTGGGGAAGCCAGTTTCAACAAGGGGTGAGTCCGATGCAATGATACACGCTTTACAAGTTACACCCCGTAATAAGCTGAGTTTAGTTATTTATTGTCTTACGTTCTAATTTTAATTTCTGTAATTTTTTTTTTTTTTTTTTTGTAGTAACAAAATTAATTTACGAATTTATTTACACGTAATTAACCTGGTCTACTTTAGTCAAGAGTTTATATATTTCACCGTGACGACAGACATACAATGCAGGCATATTCAGGAAACTACAGGTCTTGAATTGTCGCAATATAAACCTGTTAAAGACTGAACAGTTTGACAAGCACTAAAATTCATGTACGTACTTGCATTGGTGTAATACAATGATAGTTTGTATTATTTTGGGTATCTTAATTAAATTATACGCAAGTTCGTCCGTAATCTTATACAAAATAAATTCACAATTGTCAATTAATATAGTGTAAAAATCTAGTAATGGTAGCGACAGTATTAACCGCTAATTCATGAAATACATTATGTAATTTAATATTAACATGAAATACATTAACTGAGTGCATAGATCGGCAGAGAGTTATCTATTTTATTTTACTACGTAACAATTATTTTACACGCGCAACTTTATACGTCACGATGCTTACAAACCTTTTTTTTTTAACTTTAGCAGAGTGGCGCAACTTTATTACGTTCCGGGCTACGTTATAAATCCAGGGAACCCGATATAATCGACGCTAGCCAATTATACAGGCTGCCTACGTTGTAACAAACTGAAAATCAACACAACACATAGAACAATAATATTTACTCTAATTATTAGGACACAAGGGAAGGTATTTTCACTGATTTATGCACTCACTTCAATCTGTAATAAGATGACATCTCTTTATTAACAAATTATATATATAGATCCCATTACATAAAAATTTCCTCATATTGAAATAGTTAAAAGGGGTTTTCTGTCAAACAAGGGATCAAATTGATCATGTAATTTACCTCGGATCCGAGTCTCTTTAAATCTAGTAAAGACGTCTGAATTTTACTTTACTTATCAAAAGCTTGCATGATTACATGAACACCGTTTGAAGAATGGTATTATTTAGTTAAGGGATTAAAACTTATATCTCAAGATTAATGTTACAACGTATGATTTTAGAAATTACTGTTTACATTTATTTTTGTTTTACTTAAAGCTTAGAGAAGATTATTGTCTTTTGAAAAGTCTCTGGCATGTATGAAAAGTTATATTTTAAATGTACATAATTCTCGGTAGGCAAGCTACCGAGTCACCTCTTAAATACGCTTTTGCTGTCCGTGTCCTGGGGCGTGAATCTTCGGTACTCTGGTAGTCGGGGTAGTCATCCGGGTCGTGTTTCCGGTGAAAGTCTTCTAGGTGTATTAATGAGGAGATGGATGTTATGCTGCGTGAAGTCGGGTTGATCCTCGGCGGTTCTGGTAAGTGTTGTATAGGTGGTAGTCGTCCGGATATGCAGTTGAGCACGTCACATATTCACTGGTAGAGTAGTACTGGAGTTGGTATCTTCTTTCCTTTTTGTTTTTACATTACTATCTGAATTACATCACTCGAACAATATTCGAGAGATCGTCTTTTAATTAACTTGAGATATCACCTTATATACGAGTTCTTTTTTTTCTTATAACCACATTTCTTTAACAAATTCCTCACTACATCTTATATATAAATATAACTAGCTCTCCACGTTTTTAGTGGTAGCTAACACGCATTTAAAAACTTAATACAAACATTTTTTTGAAGAGATCTCGCTTGGTGGTGTTTACAGTCTGAACGCCGCATCGTAACTCTTGCATTGCTACAACAGGTAGATTGCAACGACGCGGAGTGAGTACTCCGCCATAATATAGTTCCAACATTTTATTAAAATATACATTCTTATAGTCAGACAAAATAAACTATGTAGACTTATCTTGCTTACAGGGCTTTAAATTATTAATTATTTACATTACGATTTTCAGATATTTCTAAGTTACAGCCGGTTCGCTATGCACGTTGTGTCCGGAATTGGCAGGTCAACGCATGATAATTTACTAAAGGGTTAACTGTATTATTCTCAACTTTTTACATTACGATTATTTTTATTACTTATTTAGTTAGATTTTCTTAATTTAATTCTCATAACTATTATGAGTTAGTTCAGGGGTATTTGGTTTAATCGTGCGATTTAAAGTACTTCCTTGCTTTCCATTTTTTTTTATATTTTTATTATTAATATTTTTTTATTACCATTTAAATCGTCACATACTCCGCCGCTTAAAATCGACATGGGGAATTTTAATAAGGAAAATTCGAAAGTGGGGTACTGGGAGTATGCTTGCCGTTACTGTGTGAAATTAAATTTAGTACACGATTTGTTTTCTCTATCTCTCTGGAAATTTATTTATTTCTTGTCTTGTTCTCATTCGTGAAATTCCCTTTATCTCGTTTCTTAATACGCTAACTTAGATTTTAATTCTTAATACTAATTTCCGTAACTCACAATATCGTGGCCCGACTGACATCGGCTTACTCTAACTACATCAGTTAGCTTTCAGCACTCTCTAATGATTACCTTGGCACACTCTAACTATATCAGTTAGCTTTCTGCACCATCATTACCCTTTTCAGTCGGCGCCGTTGTGACTATGTTACGTTACATATATAATTCTTAATTTCCTCTAATATAACCTAAAGCGGATCCCATACTCCACTTTAGATTATTTCTAATCCTAATTTCTTACGCTACTGAGAGAAGCGGAATTTAACGAAGATAATTTTTATTTACTTTTAACTACCATCAGTTACAAACTATGCGAGGGGACATACTTTACACAGGTGCATTGTATTATACACGCGGTGGTTTACTTCGGTACCAGTTCATAACAATAGGGGGAGGGTGGCTGCTTACTACATTTCTCAACATGCTTTATTGTTCTCGAACAGGCCACGACCGGTTGTTTACACTATTCAACCACACTTTTATTATTATTTTCTTTTTGGTCTCTTTCTAAGAAACTTACCTTTTTCTTTATTTATTTATTATTTACTTTGGGGGAGATTTAAGAAACTTACTTAGAATTATTTGCTATTGAATTACCATATTTATTTAGGACACTTTATTTACTTAGTTTTCAGTTTAGGTCAGTTTAAAAGTTTAATATTTGGGGCATGGGGTTTAACATTTTATCTAACAATGGAGGGTTAACTAAGTCATTTATTTATTTGAAATTTAAGTCACTATAAATACTTGCTCTACTACACTATACACAATTATTGCCTACACGTTTTAGTACCTGGCAAACCATTAGCATGAGTAGTAAGGGAATTTCCTCTCTTCTAAGAGAAAGACAAAAATTCCACACAGACGTCATTGTAATGTCAACGATCAGCTGTTCGCTGGAATGTAGGTCACAGTAGTTTTCTTCAAACAATGGCATACTTGTTGTATGCGTGGAAACGCGAGAAACACACTTGGGTGTTGTTCTATATAACAATAGCTCACGCCTATCTTTATCGACATGTTTCAACTGGGGAAGCCAGTTTCAACAAGGGGTCAGTCTGATGCAATGATACACGCTTTACAAGTTACACCCCGTAATAAGCTGAGTTTAGTTATTTATTGTCTTACGTTCTAATTTTAATTTCTGTAATTTTTTTTTTTTTTTGTAGTAAAAAAATTAATTTACGAATTTATTTACACGTAATTAACCTGGTCTACTTTAGTCAAGAGTTTATATATTTCACCGTGACGACAGACATACAATGCAGGCATATTCAGGAAACTACAGGTCTTGAATTGTCGCAATATAAACCTGTTAAAGACTGAACAGTTTGACAAGCACTAAAATTCATGTACGTACTTGCATTGGTGTAATACAATGATAGTTTGTATTATTTTGGGTATCTTAATTAAATTATACGCAAGTTCGTCCGTAATCTTATACAAAATAAATTCACAATTGTCAATTAATATAGTGTAAAAATCTAGTAATGGTAGCGACAGTATTAACCGCTAATACATGAAATACATTATGTAATTTAATATTAACATGAAATACATTAACTGAGTGCATAGATCGGCAGAGAGTTACCTATTTTATTTTACTACGTAACAATTATTTTACACGCGCAACTTTATACGTCACGATGCTTACAAACCTTTTTTTTTTAACTTTAGCAGAGTGGCGCAACTTTATTACGTTCCGGGCTACGTTATAAATCCAGGGAACCCGATATAATCGACGCTAGCCAATTATACAGACTGCCTACGTTGTAACAAACTGAAAATCTACACAACACATAGAACAATAATATTTACTCTAATTATTAGGACACAAGGGAAGGTATTTTCACTGATTTATGCACTCACTTCAATCTGTAATAAGATGACATCTCTTTATTAACAAATTATATATATAGATCCCATTACATAAAAATTTTCTCATATTGAAATAGTTAAAAGGGGTTTTCTGTCAAACAAGGGATCAAATTGATCATGTAATTTACCTCGGATCCGAGTCTCTTTAAATCTAGTAAAGACGTCTGAATTTTACTTTACTTATCAAAAGCTTGCATGATTACATGAACACCGTTTGAAGAATGGTATTATTTAGTTAAGGGATTAAAACTTATATCTCAAGATTAATGTTACAACGTATGATTTTAGAAATTACTGTTTACATTTATTTTTGTTTTACTTAAAGCTTAGAGAAGATTATTGTCTTTTGAAAAGTCTCTGGCATGTATGAAAAGTTATGTTTTAAATGTACATAATTCTCGGTAGCCAAGCCACCGAGTCACCTCTTAAATACTCTTTTGCTGTCCGTGTCCTGGGGCGTGAATCTTCGGAACTCTGGTAGTCGGGGTAGTCATCCGGGTCGTGTTTCCGGTGAAAGTCTTCTAGGTGTATTAATGTGGAGATGGATGTTATGCTGCGTGAAGTCGGGTTGATCCTCGGCGGTTCTGGTAAGTGTTGTATAGGTGGTAGTCGTCCGGATATGCAGTTGAGCACGTCACATATTCACTGGTAGAGTAGTACTGGAGTTGGTATCTTCTTTCCTTTTTGTTTTTACATTACTATCTGAATTACATCACTCGAACAATATTCGAGAGATCGTCTTTTAATTAACTTGAGACATCACCTTACATACGAGTACTTTTTTTTCTTATAACCACATTTCTTTAACAAATTCCTCACTACATCTTATATATAAATATAACTAGCTCTCCACGTTTTTAGTGGTAGCTAACACGCATTTAAAAACTTAATACAAACATTTTTTTGAAGAGCCCTCGCTTGGAGGTGTTTACAGTCTGAACGCCGCATCGTAACTCTTGCATTGCTACAACAGGTAGATTGCAACGACGCGGAGTGAGTACTCCGCCATAATATAGTTCCAACATTTTATTAAAATATACATTCTTATAGTCAGACAAAATAAACTATGTAGACTTATCTTGCTTACAGGGCTTTAAATTATTAATTATTTACATTACGATTTTCAGATATTTCTAAATTACAGCCGGTTCGCTATGCACGTTGTGTCCGGAATTGGCAGGTCAACGCATGATAATTTACTAAAGGGTTAACTGTATTATTCTCAACTTTTTACATTACGATTATTTTTATTACTTATTTAGTTAGATTTTCTTCATTTAATTCTCATAACTATTATGAGTTAGTTCAGCGGTATTTGGTTTAATCGTGCGATTTAAAGTACTTCCTTGCTTTCCATTTTTTTTTATATTTTTATTATTAATATTTTTTTATTACCATTTAAATCGTCACATACTCCGCCGCTTAAAATCGGCATGGGGAATTTTAATAAGGAAAATTCGAAAGTGGGGTACTGGGAGTATGCTTGCCGTTACTGTGTGAAGTTAAATTTAGTACACGATTTGTTTTCTCTATCTCTCTTGAAATTTATTTATTTCTTGTCTTGTTCTCATTCGTGAAATTCCCTTTATCTCGTTTCTTAATACGCTAACTTAGATTTTAATTCTTAATACTAATTTCCGTAACTCACAATATCGTGGCCCGACTGACATCGGCTTACTCTAACTACATCAGTTAGCTTTCAGCACTCTCTAATGATTACCTTGGCACACTCTAACTATATCAGTTAGCTTTCTGCACCATCATTACCCTTTTCAGTCGGCGCCGTTGTGACTATGTTACGTTACATATATAATTATTAATTACCTCTAATATAACCTAAAGCGGATCCCATACTCCACTTTAGATTATTTCTAATCCTAATTTCTTACGCTACTGAGAGAAGCGGAATTTCACGAAGTTAATTTTTATTTACTTTTAACTACCATCAGTTACAAACTATGCGAGGGGACATACTTTACACAGGTGCATTGTATTATACACGCGGTGGTTTACTTCGGTACCAGTTCATAACAATAGGGGGAGGGTGGCTGCTTACTACATTTCTCAACAGGCTTTATTGTTCTCGAACAGGCCACGACCGGTTGTTTACACTATTCAACCACACTTTTATTATTATTTTCTTTTTGGTCTCTTTCTAAGAAACTTACTTTTTTCTTTATTTATTTATTATTTACTTTGGGGGAGATTTAAGAAACTTACTTAGAATTATTTCCTATTGAATTACCATATTTATTTAGGACACTTTATTTACTTAGTTTTCAGTTTAGGTCAGTTTAAAAGTTTAATATTTGGGGCATGGGGTTTAACATTTTATCTAACAATGGAGGGTTAACTAAGTCATTTATTTATTTGAAATTTAAGTCACTATAAATACTTGCTCTACTACACTATACACAATTATTGCCTACACGTTTTAGTACCTGGCAAACCATTAGCATGAGTAGTAAGGGAATTTCCTCTCTTCTAAGAGAAAGACAAAAATTCCACACAGACGTCATTGTAATGTCAACGATCAGCTGTTCGCTGGAATGTAGGTCACAGTAGTTTTCTTCAAACAATGGCATACTTGTTGTATGCGTGGAAACGCGAGAAACACACTTGGGTGTTGTTCTATATAACAATAGCTCACGCCTATCTTTATCGACATGTTTCAACTGGGGAAGCCAGTTTCAACAAGGGGTCAGTCTGATGCAATGATACACGCTTTACAAGTTACACCCCGTAATAAGCTGAGTTTAGTTATTTATTGTCTTACGTTCTAATTTTAATTTCTGTAATTTTTTTTTTTTTTTGTAGTAAAAAAATTAATTTACGAATTTATTTACACGTAATTAACCTGGTCTACTTTAGTCAAGAGTTTATATATTTCACCGTGACGACAGACATACAATGCAGGCATATTCAGGAAACTACAGGTCTTGAATTGTCGCAATATAAACCTGTTAAAGACTGAACAGTTTGACAAGCACTAAAATTCATGTACGTACTTGCATTGGTGTAATACAATGATAGTTTGTATTATTTTGGGTATCTTAATTAAATTATACGCAAGTTCGTCCGTAATCTTATACAAAATAAATTCACAATTGTCAATTAATATAGTGTAAAAATCTAGTAATGGTAGCGACAGTATTAACCGCTAATACATGAAATACATTATGTAATTTAATATTAACATGAAATACATTAACTGAGTGCATAGATCGGCAGAGAGTTACCTATTTTATTTTACTACGTAACAATTATTTTACACGCGCAACTTTATACGTCACGATGCTTACAAACCTTTTTTTTTTAACTTTAGCAGAGTGGCGCAACTTTATTACGTTCCGGGCTACGTTATAAATCCAGGGAACCCGATATAATCGACGCTAGCCAATTATACAGACTGCCTACGTTGTAACAAACTGAAAATCTACACAACACATAGAACAATAATATTTACTCTAATTATTAGGACACAAGGGAAGGTATTTTCACTGATTTATGCACTCACTTCAATCTGTAATAAGATGACATCTCTTTATTAACAAATTATATATATAGATCCCATTACATAAAAATTTTCTCATATTGAAATAGTTAAAAGGGGTTTTCTGTCAAACAAGGGATCAAATTGATCATGTAATTTACCTCGGATCCGAGTCTCTTTAAATCTAGTAAAGACGTCTGAATTTTACTTTACTTATCAAAAGCTTGCATGATTACATGAACACCGTTTGAAGAATGGTATTATTTAGTTAAGGGATTAAAACTTATATCTCAAGATTAATGTTACAACGTATGATTTTAGAAATTACTGTTTACATTTATTTTTGTTTTACTTAAAGCTTAGAGAAGATTATTGTCTTTTGAAAAGTCTCTGGCATGTATGAAAAGTTATGTTTTAAATGTACATAATTCTCGGTAGCCAAGCCACCGAGTCACCTCTTAAATACTCTTTTGCTGTCCGTGTCCTGGGGCGTGAATCTTCGGAACTCTGGTAGTCGGGGTAGTCATCCGGGTCGTGTTTCCGGTGAAAGTCTTCTAGGTGTATTAATGTGGAGATGGATGTTATGCTGCGTGAAGTCGGGTTGATCCTCGGCGGTTCTGGTAAGTGTTGTATAGGTGGTAGTCGTCCGGATATGCAGTTGAGCACGTCACATATTCACTGGTAGAGTAGTACTGGAGTTGGTATCTTCTTTCCTTTTTGTTTTTACATTACTATCTGAATTACATCACTCGAACAATATTCGAGAGATCGTCTTTTAATTAACTTGAGACATCACCTTACATACGAGTACTTTTTTTTCTTATAACCACATTTCTTTAACAAATTCCTCACTACATCTTATATATAAATATAACTAGCTCTCCACGTTTTTAGTGGTAGCTAACACGCATTTAAAAACTTAATACAAACATTTTTTTGAAGAGCCCTCGCTTGGAGGTGTTTACAGTCTGAACGCCGCATCGTAACTCTTGCATTGCTACAACAGGTAGATTGCAACGACGCGGAGTGAGTACTCCGCCATAATATAGTTCCAACATTTTATTAAAATATACATTCTTATAGTCAGACAAAATAAACTATGTAGACTTATCTTGCTTACAGGGCTTTAAATTATTAATTATTTACATTACGATTTTCAGATATTTCTAAATTACAGCCGGTTCGCTATGCACGTTGTGTCCGGAATTGGCAGGTCAACGCATGATAATTTACTAAAGGGTTAACTGTATTATTCTCAACTTTTTACATTACGATTATTTTTATTACTTATTTAGTTAGATTTTCTTCATTTAATTCTCATAACTATTATGAGTTAGTTCAGCGGTATTTGGTTTAATCGTGCGATTTAAAGTACTTCCTTGCTTTCCATTTTTTTTTATATTTTTATTATTAATATTTTTTTATTACCATTTAAATCGTCACATACTCCGCCGCTTAAAATCGGCATGGGGAATTTTAATAAGGAAAATTCGAAAGTGGGGTACTGGGAGTATGCTTGCCGTTACTGTGTGAAGTTAAATTTAGTACACGATTTGTTTTCTCTATCTCTCTTGAAATTTATTTATTTCTTGTCTTGTTCTCATTCGTGAAATTCCCTTTATCTCGTTTCTTAATACGCTAACTTAGATTTTAATTCTTAATACTAATTTCCGTAACTCACAATATCGTGGCCCGACTGACATCGGCTTACTCTAACTACATCAGTTAGCTTTCAGCACTCTCTAATGATTACCTTGGCACACTCTAACTATATCAGTTAGCTTTCTGCACCATCATTACCCTTTTCAGTCGGCGCCGTTGTGACTATGTTACGTTACATATATAATTATTAATTACCTCTAATATAACCTAAAGCGGATCCCATACTCCACTTTAGATTATTTCTAATCCTAATTTCTTACGCTACTGAGAGAAGCGGAATTTCACGAAGTTAATTTTTATTTACTTTTAACTACCATCAGTTACAAACTATGCGAGGGGACATACTTTACACAGGTGCATTGTATTATACACGCGGTGGTTTACTTCGGTACCAGTTCATAACAATAGGGGGAGGGTGGCTGCTTACTACATTTCTCAACAGGCTTTATTGTTCTCGAACAGGCCACGACCGGTTGTTTACACTATTCAACCACACTTTTATTATTATTTTCTTTTTGGTCTCTTTCTAAGAAACTTACTTTTTTCTTTATTTATTTATTATTTACTTTGGGGGAGATTTAAGAAACTTACTTAGAATTATTTCCTATTGAATTACCATATTTATTTAGGACACTTTATTTACTTAGTTTTCAGTTTAGGTCAGTTTAAAAGTTTAATATTTGGGGCATGGGGTTTAACATTTTATCTAACAATGGAGGGTTAACTAAGTCATTTATTTATTTGAAATTTAAGTCACTATAAATACTTGCTCTACTACACTATACACAATTATTGCCTACACGTTTTAGTACCTGGCAAACCATTAGCATGAGTAGTAAGAGAATTACCTCTCTTCTAAGAGAAAGACAAAAATTCCACACAGACGTCATTGTAATGTCAACGATCAGCTGTTCGCTGGAATGTAGGTCACAGTAGTTTTTCTTCAAACAATGGCATACTTGTTGTATGCGTGGAAACGCGAGAAACACACTTGGGTGTTGTTCTATATAACAATAGCTCACGCCTATCTTTATCGACCGGTTTCAACTGGGGAAGCCAGTTTCAACAAGGGGTGAGTCTGATGCAATGATACACGCTTTACAAGTTACACCCCGTAATAAACTGAGTTTAGTTATTTATTGTCTTACGTTCTAATTTTAATTTCTGTAATTTTTTTTTTTTTTTTGTAGTAACAAAATTAATTTACGAATTTATTTACACGTAATTAACCTGGTCTACTTTAGTCAAGAGTTTATATATTTCACCGTGACGACAGACATACAATGCAGGCATATTCAGGAAACTACAGGTCTTGAATTGTCGCAATATAAACCTGTTAAAGACTGAACAGTTTGACAAGCATTAAAATTCATGTACGTACTTGCATTGGTGTAATACAATGATAGTTTGTATTATTTTGGGTATCTTAATTAAATTATACGCAAGTTCGTCCGTAATCTTATACAAAATAAATTCACAATTGTCAATTAATATAGTGTAAAAATCTAGTAATGGTAGCGACAGTATTAACCGTTAATACATGAAATACATTATGTAATTTAATATTAACATGAAATACATTAACTGAGTGCATAGATCGGCAGAGAGTTACCTATTTTATTTTACTACGTAACAATTATTTTACACGCGCAACTTTATACGCCACGATGCTTACAAACCTTTTTTTTTTAAACTTTAGCAGGGTGGCGCAACTTTATTACGTTCCGGGCTACGTTATAAATCCAGGGAACCCGATATAATCGACGCTAGCCAATTATACAGACTGCCTACGTTGTAACAAACTGAAAATCAACACAACACATAGAACAATAATATTTACTCTAATTATTAGGACACAAGGGAAGGTATTTTCACTGATTTATGCACTCACTTCAATCTGTAATAAGATGACATCTCTTTATTAACAAATTATATATATAGATCCCATTACATAAAAATTTTCTCATATTGAAATAGTTAAAAGGGGTTTTCTGTCAAACAAGGGATCAAATTGATCATGTAATTTACCTCGGATCCGAGTCTCTTTAAATCTAGTAAAGACGTCTGAATTTTACTTTACTTATCAAAAGCTTGCATGATTACATGAACACCGTTTGAAGAATGGTATTATTTAGTTAAGGGATTAAAACTTATATCTCAAGATTAATGTTACAACGTATGATTTTAGAAATTACTGTTTACATTTATTTTTGTTTTACTTAAAGCTTAGAGAAGATTATTGTCTTTTGAAAAGTCTCTGGCATGTATGAAAAGTTATATTTTAAATGTACATAATTCTCGGTAGGCAAGCCACCGAGTCACCTCTTAAATACTCTTTTGCTGTCCGTGTCCTGGGGCGTGAATCTTCGGAACTCTGGTAGTCGGGGTAGTCATCCGGGTCGTGTTTCCGGTGAAAGTCTTCTAGGTGTATTAATGAGGAGATGGATGTTATGCTGCGTGAAGTCGGGTTGATCCTCGGCGGTTCTGGTAAGTGTTGTATAGGTGGTAGTCGTCCGGATATGCAGTTGAGCACGTCACATATTCACTGGTAGAGTAGTACTGGAGTTGGTATTTTCTTTCCTTTTTGTTTTTACATTACTATCTGAATTACATCACTCGAACAATATTCGAGAGATCGTCTTTTAATTAACTTGAGACATCACCTTATATACGAGTTCTTTTTTTTCTTATAACCACATTTCTTTAACAAATTCCTCACTACACCTTATATATAAATATAACTAGCTCTCCACGTTTTTAGTGGTAGCTAACACGCATTTAAAAACTTAATACAAACATTTTTTTGAAGAGCCCTCGCTTGGAGGTGTTTACAGTCTGAACGCCGCATCGTAACTCTTGCATTGCTACAACAGGTAGATTGCAACGACGCGGAGTGAGTACTCCGCCATAATATAGTTCCAACTTTTTATTAAAATATACATTCTTATAGTCAGACAAAATAAACTATGTAGACTTATCTTGTTTACAGGGCTTTAAATTATTAATTATTTACATTACGATTTTCAGATATTTCTAAGTTACAGCCGGTTCGCTATGCACGTTGTGTCCGGAATTGGCAGGTCAACGCATGATAATTTACTAATGGGTTAACTGTATTATTCTCAACTTTTTACATTACGTTTTTTTTTATTACTTATTTAGTTAGATTTTCTTAATTTAATTCGCATAACTATTATGAGTTAGTTCAGGGGTATTTGGTTTAATCGTGCGATTTAAAGTACTTCCTTGCTTTCCATTTTTTTTTATATTTTTATTATTAATATTTTTTTATTACCATTTAAATCGTCACATACTCCGCCGCTTAAAATCGACATGGTGAATTTTAATAAGGAAAATTCGAAAGTGGGGTACTGGGAGTATGCTTGCCGTTACTGTGTGAAGTTAAATTTAGTACACGATTTGTTTTCTCTATCTCTCTTGAAATTTATTTATTTCTTGTCTTGTTCTCATTCGTGAAATTCCCTTTATCTCGTTTCTTAATACGCTAACTTAGATTTTAATTCTTAATACTAATTTCCGTAACTCACAATATCGTGGCCCGACTGACATCGGCTTACTCTAATTACATCAGTTAGCTTTCAGCACTCTCTAATGATTACCTTGGCACACTCTAACTATATCAGTTAGCTTTCTGCACCATCATTACCCTTTTCAGTCGGCGCCGTTGTGACTATGTTACGTTACATATATAATTATTAATTACCTCTAATATAACCTAAAGCGGATCCCATACTCCACTTTAGATTATTTCTAATCCTAATTTCTTACGCTACTGAGAGAAGCGGAATTTCACGAAGATAATTTTTATTTACTTTTAACTACCATCAGTTACAAACTATGCGAGGGGACACACTTTACACAGGTGCATTGTATTATACACGCGGTGGTTTACTTCGGTACCAGTTCATAACAATAGGGGGAGGGTGGCTGCTTACTACATTTCTCAACACGCTTTATTGTTCTCGAACAAGCCACGACCGGTTGTTTACACTATTCAACCACACTTTTATTATTATTTTCTTTTTGGTCTCTTTCAAAGAAACTTACTTTTTTCTTTATTTATTTATTATTTACTTTGGGGGAGATTTAAGAAACGTACTTAGAATTATTTCCTATTGAATTACCATATTTATTTAGGACTCTTTATTTACTTAGTTTTCAGTTTAGGTCAGTTTAAAAGTTTAATATTTGGGGCATGGGGTTTAACATTTTATCTAACAATGGAGGGTTAACTAAGTCATTTATTTATTTGAAATTTAAGTCACTATAAATACTTGCTCTACTACACTATACACAATTATTGCCTACACGTTTTAGTACCTGGCAAACCATTAGCATGAGTAGTAAGAGAATTACCTCTCTTCTAAGAGAAAGACAAAAATTCCACACAGACATCATTGTAATGTCAACGATCAGCTGTTCGCTGGAATGTAGGTCACAGTAGTTTTCTTCAAACAATGGCATAATTGTTGTATGCGTGGGAACGCGAGAAACACACTTGGGTGTTGTTCTATATAACAATAGCTCACGGCTACCTTTATCGACCGGTTTCTACAGGAGAAGCCAGTTTCAACAAGGGGTGAGTCCGATGCAATGATACACGCTTTACAAGTTACACCCCGTAATAAGCTGAGTTTAGTTATTTATTGTCTTACGTTCTAATTTTAATTTCTGTAATTTTTTTTTTTTTTTGTAGTAACAAAATTAATTTACGAATTTATTTACACGTAATTAACCTGGTCTACTTTAGTCAAGAGTTTATATATTTCACCGTGACGACAGACATACAATGCAGGCATATTCAGGAAACTACAGGTCTTGAATGGTCGCAATATAAACCTGTTAAAGACTGAACAGTTTGACAAGCACTAAAATTCATGTACGTACTTGCATTGGTGTAATACGATGATAGTTTGTATTATTTTGGGTATCTTAATTAAATTATACGCAAGTTCGTCCGTAATCTTATACAAAATAAATTCACAATTGTCAATTAATATAGTGTAAAAATCTAGTAATGGTAGCGACAGTATTAACCGCTAATACATGAAATACATTATGTAATTTAATATTAACATGAAATACATTAACTGAGTGCATAGATCGGCAGAGAGTTATCTATTTTATTTTACTACGTAACAGTTATTTTACACGCGCAACTTTATACGTCACGATGCTTACAAACCTTTTTTTTTAACTTTAGCAGAGTGGCGCAACTTTATTACGTTCCGGGCTACGTTATAAATCCAGGGAACCCGATATAATCGACGCTAGCCAATTATACAGGCTGCCTACGTTGTAACAAACTGAAAATCAACACAACACATAGTACAATAATATTTACTCTAATTATTAGGACACAAGGGAAGGTATTTTCACTGATTTTTGCACTCACTTCAATCTGTAATAAGATGACATCTCTTTATTAACAAATTATATATATAGATCCCATTACATAAAAATTTTCTCATATTGAAATAGTTAAAAGGGGTTTTCTGTCAAACAAGGGATCAAATTGATCATGTAATTTACCTCGGATCCGAGTCTTTTTAAATCTAGTAAAGACGTCTGAATTTTACTTTACTTATCAAAAGCTTGCATGATTACATGAACACCGTTTGAAGAATGGTATTATTTAGTTAAGGGATTAAAACTTATATCTCAAGCTTAATGTTACAACGTATGGTTTTAGAAATTACTGTTTACATTTCTTTTTTTTTACTTAAAGCTTAGAGAAGATTATTGTCTTTTGAAAAGTCTCTGGCATGTATGAAAAGTTATATTTTAAATGTACATAATTCTCGGTAGGCAAGCCACCGAGTCACCTCTTAAATACGCTTTTGCTGTCCGTGTCCTGGGGCGTGAATCTTCGGAACTCTGGTAGTCGGGGTAGTCATCCGGGTCGTGTTTCCGGTGAAAGTCTCCTAGGTGTATTAATGAGGAGATGGATGTTATGCTGCGTGAAGTCGGGTTGATCCTCGGCGGTTCTGGTAAGTGTTGTATAGGTGGTAGTTGTCCGGATATGCAGTTGAGCACGTCACATATTCACTGGTAGAGTAGTACTGGAGTTGGTATCTTCTTTCCTTTTTGTTTTTACATTACTATCTGAATTACATCACTCGAACAATATTCGAGAGATCGTCTTTTAATTAACTTGAGACATCACCTTATATACGAGTTTTTTTTTTCTTATAACCACATTTCTTTAACAAATTCCTCACTACATCTTATATATAAATATAACTAGCTCTCCACGTTTTTAGTGGTAGCTAACACGCATTTAAAAACTTAATACAAACATTTTTTTGAAGAGCCCACGCTTGGAGGTGTTTACAGTCTGAACGCCGCATCGTAACTCTTGCATTGCTACAACAGGTAGATTGCAACGACGCGGAGTGAGTACTCCGCCATAATATAGTTCCAACTTTATATTAAAATATACATTCTTATAGTCAGACAAAATAAACTATGTAGACTTATCTTGTTTACAGGGCTTTAAATTATTAATTATTTACATTACGATTTTCAGATATTTCTAAATTACAGCCGGTTCGCTATGCACGTTGTGTCCGGAATTGGCAGGTCAACGCATGATAATTTACTAATGGGTTAACTGTATTATTCTCAACTTTTTACATTACGATTTTTTTTATTACTTATTTAGTTAGATTTTCTTAATTTAATTCTCATAACTATTATGAGTTAGTTCAGGGGTATTTGGTTTAATCGTGCGATTTAAAGTACTTCCTTGCTTTCCATTTTTTTTTATATTTTTATTATTAATATTTTTTTATTACCATTTAAATCGTCACATACTCCGCCGCTTAAAATCGACATGGGGAATTTTAATAAGGAAAATTCGAAAGTGGGGTACTGGGAGTATGCTTGCCGTTACTGTGTGAAGTTAAATTTAGTACACGATTTGTTTTCTCTATCTCTCTTGAAATTTATTTATTTCTTGTCTTGTTCTCATTCGTGAAATTCCCTTTATCTCGTTTCTTAATACGCTAACTTAGATTTTAATTCTTAATACTAATTTCCGTAACTCACAATATCGTGGCCCGACTGACATCGGCTTACTCTAATTACATCAGTTAGCTTTCAGCACTCTCTAATGATTACCTTGGCACACTCTAACTATATCAGTTAGCTTTCTGCACCATCATTACCCTTTTCAGTCGGCGCCGTTGTGACTATGTTACGTTACATATATAATTATTAATTACCTCTAATATAACCTAAAGCGGATCCCATACTCCACTTTAGATTATTTCTAATCCTAATTTCTTACGCTACTGAGAGAAGCGGAATTTCACGAAGATAATTTTTATTTACTTTTAACTACCATCAGTTACAAACTATGCGAGGGGACACACTTTACACAGGTGCATTGTATTATACACGCGGTGGTTTACTTCGGTACCAGTTCATAACAATAGGGGGAGGGTGGCTGCTTACTACATTTCTCAACACGCTTTATTGTTCTCGAACAAGCCACGACCGGTTGTTTACACTATTCAACCACACTTTTATTATTATTTTCTTTTTGGTCTCTTTCAAAGAAACTTACCTTTTTCTTTATTTATTTATTATTTACTTTGGGGGAGATATAAGAAACGTACTTAGAATTATTTCCTATTGAATTACCATATTTATTTAGGACACTTTATTTACTTAGTTTTCAGTTTAGGTCAGTTTAAAAGTTTAATATTTGGGGCATGGGGTTTAACATTTTATCTAACAATGGAGGGTTAACTAAGTCATTTATTTATTTGAAATTTAAGTCACTATAAATACTTGCTCTACTACACTATACACAATTATTGCCTACACGTTTTAGTACCTGGCAAACCATTAGCATGAGTAGTAAGAGAATTACCTCTCTTCTAAGAGAAAGACAAAAATTCCACACAGACGTCATTGTAATGTCAATGACCAGCTGTTCGCTGGAATGTAGGTCACAGTAGTTTTCTTCAAACAATGGCATACTTGTTGTATGCGTGGGAACGCGAGAAACACACTTGGGTGTTGTTCTATATAACAATAGCTCACGCCTATCTTTATCGACCGGTTTCAACTGGGGAAGCCAGTTTCAACAAGGGGTGAGTCTGATGCAATGATACACGCTTTACAAGTTACACCCCGTAATAAGCTGAGTTTAGTTATTTATTGTCTTACGTTCTAATTTTAATTTCTGTAATTTTTTTTTTTTTTTTTTTTGGTAGTAACAAAATTAATTTACGAATTTATTTACACGTAATTAACCTGGTCTACTTTAGTCAAGAGTTTATATATTTCACCGTGACGACAGACATTCAATGCAGGCATATTCAGGAAACTACAGGTCTTGAATTGTCGCAATATAAACCTGTTAAAGACTGAACAGTTTGACAAGCACTAAAATTCATGTACGTACTTGCATTGGTGAAATACAATGATAGTTTGTATTATTTTGGGTATCTTAATTAAATTATACGCAAGTTCGTCCGTAATCTTATACAAAATAAATTCACAATTGTCAATTAATATAGTGTAAAAATCTAGTAATGGTAGCGACAGTATTAACCGCTAATACATGAAATACATTATGTAATTTAATATTAACATGAAATACATTAACTGAGTGCATAGATCGGCAGAGAGTTATCTATTTTATTTTACTACGTAACAATTATTTTACACGCGCAACTTTATACGTCACGATGCTTACAAACGTTTTTTTTAACTTTAGCAGAGTGGCGCAACTTTATAACGTTCCGGGCTACGTTATAAATCCAGGGAACCCGATATAATCGACGCTAGCCAATTATACAGGCTGCCTACGATGTAACAAACTGAAAATCAACACAACACATAGAACAATAATATTTACTCTATTTATTAGGACACAAGGGAAGGTATTTTCACTGATTTATGCACTCACTTCAATCTGTAATAAGATGACATCTCTTTATTAAAAAATTATATATATAGATCCCATTACATAAAAATTTTCTCATATTGAAATAGTTAAAAGGGGTTTTCTGTCAAACAAGGGACCAAATTGATCATTTAATTTACGTCGTATCCGAGTCTCTTTAAATCTAGTAAAGACGTCTGAATTTTACTTTACTTATCAAAAGCTTGCATGATTACATGAACACCGTTTGAAGAATTGTATTATTTAAGCGATTAAAACTTATATCTCAAGATTAATGTTACAACGTATGATTTTAGAAATTACTGTTTACATTTATTTTTGTTTTACTTAAAGCTTAGAGAAGATTATTGTCTTTTGAAAAGTCTCTGGCATGTATGAAAAGTTATATTTTAAATGTACATAATTCTTGGTAGGCAAGCCACCGAGTCACCTCTTAAATACGCTTTTGCTGTCCGTGTCCTGGGGCGTGAATCTTCGGAACTCTGGTAGTCGGGGTTGTCATCCGGGTCGTTTTTCCGGTGAAAGTCTTCTAGGTGTATTAATGAGGAGATGGATGTTATGCTGCGTGAAGTCGGGTTGATCCTTGGCGGTTCTGGTAAGTGTTGTATAGGTGGTAGTCGTCCGGATATGCAGTTGAGCACGTCACATATTCACTGGTAGAGTAGTATTGGAGTTGGCATCTTCTTTCCTTTTTGTTTTTACATTACTATCTGAATTACATCACTCGAACAATATTCGAGAGATCGTCTTTTAATTTACTTGAGACATCTCCTTATATACGAGTTCTTTTTTTTTCTTATAACCACATTTCTTTAACAAATTCCTCACTACATCTTATATATAAATATAACTAGCTCTCCACGTTTTTAGTGGTAGCTAACACGCATTAAAAAATTTAAAACAAACATTTTTTTGAAGAGCCCTCGCTTGGAGGTATTTACAGTCTGAACGCCGCATCGTAACTCTTGCATTGCTACAACAGGTAGATTGCAACGACGCGGAGTGAGTACTCCGCCATAATATAGTTCCAACTTTTTATTAAATATACATTCTTATAGTCAGACAAAATAAACTATGTAGACTTATCTTGTTTACAGGGCTTTAAATTATTAATTATTTACATTACGATTTTCAGATATTTCTAAGTTACAGCCGGTTCGCTATGCACGTTGTGTCCGGAATTGGCAGGTCAACGCATGATAATTTACTAAAGGGTTAACTGTATTATTCTAAACTTTTTACATTACGATTTTTTTTATTACTTATTTAGTTAGATTTTCTTAATTTAATTCTCATAACTATTATGAGTTAGTTCAGGGGTATTTGGTTTAATCGTGCGATTTAAAGTATTTCCTTGCTTTCCATTTTTTTTTATATTTTTATTATTAATATTTTTTTATTACCATTTAAATCGTCACAACTTGGTGTGTGTTATAGTGTATATTAAAAATATATGATCAGGGTTACCAACCTCTGCCATTATAGTGTATAGAACAGGTCTGCCAACATTTTTCTGTGGTATGAAATTCAAACTATATATAAGCAGACGCATTATACTGTACATTCAAAACCAAATGATTGTTGTTGATTGTGTTATCATGTTATCAACTCTCTCACACACACACGCACACATTTACTAGATTACTGTTGTGTGTGTGTTTCTCTCTCGCTCTCACTCTCTATCACATTTGAATGTAAGTAACTCTCTCTCTCTCTCTCTCTCTCTCTCTCTCTCCTCTCTCTCTCTCTCTCTCCTCTCTCTCTCTCTATGCTATCGGTTTTACTGTGATATCACGTTATCAACTCTCTCTTTGAATGTAAGTAACTATCTCGCTCGCTCTCACTCTCTCTCTCTCTCTCTCTCTCTCTCTCACTCTCTCTCTCTCTCTCTCTCTCTCTCTCTCTCTCTCTCTCTCTCTCTCTCTCTCTCTCTCTCACATCTCCACACGTTTTTGACACTCTTTGTCAGGATCTTCGTGAGCCACAAGGCACGAATAATATTTCGCTCTGAGTCCCACGAATTCTCTAACAGGACGACCACACGTTTCACGATATTTTGGAGAATATCATTACTGCATTCTTCACGTATATATATCGATGTATCATACAACGGTAGGGTAGGGGTAGCTCCCATGCTTGTTTTGGAAGTGAATACTTTCTAATCCGTAAGTAGTGCTACTTAGTGACAACGCTTAATTATTATTTTTGCTATATATAAATTTCTAAAATCGATGTAAGGTTATGTCAATAACCACTAATACGTACATTCACCTGACAGTGAGTGAGAGAGAAGAGAGAGAGAGAGAGAGAGAGAGAGAGAGAGAGAGAGAGAGAGAGAGAGAGAGAGAGAGAGAGAGAGAGAGAGAGAGACATTGTATTTGTACTGTGAATGTATATATATTTTTATTTATATATTATTATTTAGCCACACATGCAATAAACACAGGACATGAATTCCCAGACATAACCAATGTAACACTAATAAAACATATACCACACAAAGGCACCATAATGAACATTTGGGAAAATTTACAGATATACAAACATAAAACAGAAAACAAACAAATACCTGAACAAATACAAATCAATACAAAACATGACACATATTCAAAGCATTCAACATAGAAAATACACAAAAAAACTAACACATACACCACAATCACACACAATAAAACCAATTTGAAATACCAGAAGCCAACAGGAAGCCACAATAATTAATAGTCAACCAACAAAACATAATGTACTTCACCAGACAAAAAAACCGAAGGCTGAGGATGGGTACAAGATAGTACCCGAAACATGTTCCAATAAAGGATAAAAATAACATCTTGAAGTAAATTTAATTATAAATATTAAATGTATTTTATTTATAAATATGTTAGCAGTAACCAACGAGAAACGCTTGTTTGTTGTAGGGGGGTACACTTAGGAAGTTATTTACCGCGCTCGAATAAATCATATTTTCAAGATAAAAGGGTTGTGTTAAGAATAAAATCATGCTACGATCATGTGAACAACACGTGTGACATCGTATACGTTACTTACCGTGACGCTTAATTACTATTTTTGTCATATATAAATTTCTATCTCTTCACGTATAAAATTGGTTTCTTTACGTTTATATTTTGTCTAAGCCATGTTAACTTCACACACACACACACACGTGCGCACTACAATTTCCTCTGCTTAGAGAGGAAATGCTTAGACGGGGTTTCAACGGACAGACCAATCTGCTCGTACGCAAGGGGTATACCCTTACGCGTACGTCGACAGTATTGACCGGTTCAATGAAACAAGTCTGCCCGCTCAGCGAACACTTTGATAACCGATTGATTGAATCGTCTATTTCGGGCGCAGATTAACACATACACACACACACATACACATAAGTCCAGGAATATCCCGTTAGCACCACATGTCTGTAACAGAAAACAACATATTTTAAATTAGATACTGTCATTAAGACACATGCACACACACACACACACACACACACACACATATGGTGTAGTTTTGATCATGTAACACTGCGTTGGGAGACATTATACTTGTCTGAAACAAAGACATTCCCCGTTTTTTATCACTTTAATGTATTATCATGACCACACAGTGCTGAGTGATTATAGCCCTAATGCAATGTCAAAATAAAAATATGTAAAATAAAATACAGACGTTCTTTTATTCAAACGTAACATCCGAAATTTGAAATATATTTATCACCTACATCGTTGTGCCCTACTTTCTAAATTTGATACATAGCAAAAATAGTAATTAAGCGTTGTCACCACTCATGATTATTACGTATGCATATGTGTACAGAACAACATAAATATAGTTTACAGACCATGTAATGCAATATTTTAAAAATTCATTTTGCATTGATTAAATATATATATCGCAAACAATGTTATAAAATAAATACAATATTAATAATAATTTTTGACATTGTAAGATTTTAATAAAACAAATAACGGTTCGTCAACAACAAAATGGACTGCACTCATACATTATTCTTGTCCAAGGAGCGACTTGGTTGTAGTGATCAGACCTCTAGAAAAGTACACTTTATCGTAATTACTTTGCAGTAGAAAACATTATTCTTACATTGTCTCTATATGGGCTCCGTTTTCCTCTTTTACAGCCTGTAAGTATATAATATACCGCCTTCCATATTTCTTCGGGCTTAGGGACCGACTCGAGATCACATGAAAAATGTTCTTTGTTGTGTAAACAAAGAACAAATTCAAGTAAACGTGAGGCTAAGTTACGGTGGTTCTGAAAAGAACCGTTTAATAAGTAGACCTAGCGTTTGTTTGTTTTTATCATTTTAGCTGCGTCATCACAAACTGGCACTGCGGCATTACCCTTGCATGTAAAGCGTCACGGCAATCGTCCGCTGTCCATTCCTCAAATCTAACTTGATACGAACTACAACGCACAGTGTCACCATCTCCTTCGTAGACAAACCCAGCGCCAGTATTTGAGGACTCTGGCTGACATTCGGATACATTAAATAGTAATCTTTTCGTGCACCCACTCTCTGTATTTTAAAAATACGTACGCAGACGTTGTAAATATTCCGCACGATTGTACTTCATTGTATAGATGTAAACAAAGAGTAATTTGTACGACTTCCCTTACACATTTATATGGAACTAGAAGTGGTGTAAGATCCCCACCACCTACACTTTTCTTCTTCAAGTGGAAGGTGAAGAACAACGATACATGATTACAACACCAGCTTAACCTGTGCCGTAACTAGTAGTTACGGCGACTTGCGAATTTTGGTTATATCGAATCTGAGCAATGGATTCATTCGTCTGTGTAGTTCACGCTATCGTGGACACTCTCGCCATCTATGAGGCGTTATGGTAACTTAAGAATTTGTTTGTGGCTCTCGCTACGAATTTGGACACTCACGCCATCTGTCAGAGACTTCGGACAACTTGACTTTTTGGTTCCGCTGCGGGGAGCAGTAGTTGTCGTTGTGTAGATAGTAGCTGGTTTGACTCGAGTGGTGGGTGGCCAGTTGTTTTTCGTTGAGTAGAGAGAGGCTGTTTTGACTCGTGTTTTTTTTTCAGCTGGGTGGATGCATGCGAGTTTGTCAAGGTCAGCTGTTCACGCCACGAGCGGTCTTATATGTTAGAGGGCTGGAAAAGTATTGTGGTTTTTTTTAATGCCGGGGTTTTGTAAATTTATTATGAAAGGCTAAGAAAAAGGGTTGCCAAGGGGTCTCTGGCGCCTGGCAACTGTGACCGTGTGAAGAGATCAAGATGTTGTGTGTAAGTAGTTAAGGAACTCGGACAGCACGTGCTATGGCACAATTGAACAGGTATGCAAAGTGAAAATTATTAAATTTTTCCTGGGATGCGCTTTCGCAATGCTTGTGTTTGGGGTCAAGTGTGGGCCTGGCTAGTTCTTAACAAAAGAAAAAAAAGAACAACAGTTGCTTTAATTCTGGATGTGTTTTTTTTTACTTCACTGTATACTGGGAATATAATATGCAGGTTTCTGCAGTCATTGCAAATTCTTGAATGCAATTTTTTTTAATAAAAGAAAAGTCGGTTGAACTTGACTAGCTTCTGATATTTCTGTTAAATGTGGATGTCAGTTCTCATGTTGCTAGTAGTGACAGTAATTCATTATGTGCAAAACTTTTTTACAAAAAAAAAGAAAACAAAAAACAAAAAAACAAAAACTCCAGAAAATGTGTTAGGAATTGGCCGGTGTGATCATAAGCCTAGTGAAACAAATTTGCCGAGTTCCTTAATCTCTCTCTATATGATCCAGTGTGGTTCATATAAATGTCTTGTGTTTGAATTGTGAAAGCATGTAATGTCCAGTATACTTTTTTTCTATAATCTGTGTTGAACTTATATTGTGTCTGCCTTTTATTGGAACGTATAAATCTGATTATGAAAAGAGTTGCAGATCACCTACAATTGTAATAATACATTGCCCTGTACTAGAACTGTAATTCAGAAGTATTCCGCATGTTAATAAAAACGACTAAACTTTTGTACAAGATGAAATTTCCACTTTGGGTTTTTTTTTTTATTTATTGTGATTCTCTATCAATGTACAGTCACTGTTAAAATTCTTTTGTATATGTATATGCTCATAGTTATTTTAATTCTCTATCAACGTACAGTCACTGTTAAAATTCTTTTGTAGATGTATATACTAATATTTATTTTGATTCTCTATCAATGTACAGTCACTGTAAAATTCTTTTGTAGATGTATATACTCATATTTATTTTAATTCTCTATCAATGTACAGTCCCTGTTAAAATTCTTTTGTATATGTATATACTCATAATTCTATGCACACAACATATTACATTTCTGAGAGATATATGTACTTGATTATTTGATAGTTTTTTTTAATAATGGTGCACTCTGAAATCCGCAAGCCTTGGTGCTACACAAGTTTATACAAGTTTAAGGAAAATTGAGCACATGCACTTGTGATTTCCACACAAGGTATATAATTACCTATCTGATGTTACATTATACCTTACTAATTATATGATTCTCCTTTCTAGCTTTTGATTTAGATTTCAGAGGGCGCATGTTGTTGTGTGAGATAATGATTTAAATGGTTGTGGCTGTAATAATTGTTGTAGGATAGAATTGCTTGTTAAATGGTTTATAAAATTGTTTATATTATTAAAAGTGTTTATAGTACAACCAGAGGGGGACTGAAAAGAAAAAAAAAAAAAAAAAAAAAAAAAAAGACATTGTTATTAAATGTTATATTTCGAGAACCTCTGGATTTACTCTTTGTACTTATTAATGTGAATATAATTATTTCCAAATAAGGAAATTCTATTTGGTGAAGGTTAAAAGGTACCGTCGAGGCTTGTTGCATGTCAATGGTGATTTTGTATACCATGTAATAGATTTTATATATTTCTAATGGAATACTTCTTAAATATTAAATTTTGAATATTTTTGAAATGTTAAATTTTGAATACCATATAATATAGTTTAAATATTTCACATATTTATATATTTCTAAAAGAATACCTTCACAGCCTGGATTCTATGAAATCTCATTGTAAGAAAAACAAAATATGATAGAATCAATAAATTTGTTATTTTCGGAATTTTAAAATTGAGGTCACCTCATTCGTCCAATTACCTAATGGTTACCCAGCATGTGGCTATTCTTCCACTAGGAGGCCTCTCCTAGTTCAAGTGAACAAGTGAGCCGGTCATCAAGGTGAGTTGTAGATTTTTATTTATTTTTTTTTGGTTGTCAAACTTGAAAAATGTGTCAGATTTGGAAAGTTGAAAATTGTGTTGTGATGTCTTTGGTGATGAGCGGCTCACAAATGGTAGCAGAGCGTGGTTGGACGTAGGCCTGGCCACCTCTGAACCGAAATTTGGAAATGGATTCGGTGACCTCTATATCTTAGTTGGACATGTTCTGTCAGTTGTGATGTGTTTACTATTGTTGTAAATCTTGGTCTTTGGGTGCGGTTGCCGGGCCGGTACTCCTGGGGGGGGGTGCACAGATTGGTGATCCCTGATTGTATCTTTGGAGGCGTTGTTAAGTGTTTATTTGTTTGTTTGTGCTTTTGTTTTGTCATTGTCTTTGTTGTCTTTTAGCACATCATCTTGGTCTTGGTTGTTGGTCCGGTGTCGGGTCGGGGACCCTGAGGCACCTTGATTGTCATCACTTGTTGTATTCAGATCCTTGTTGTGTGAAACCATGGCAGAGGCGGGGCAGAGTAGGGGTCGGCGTGAAGGTCGCGGTCTGGTGCCCGAATATTTTACAAAAGACGAGCTCCAGTTCGAGATACGTTTGTGGGGTGGGGTTCCCCAGAGAAATGTGCCGTCCTTGAGGCGACAACTGCGGGAGCTGCTGGTGGGGGACCCCCCCCCCGGAGAGTCGAAATTGAGGATTTGGAGGAGGAGCTGGCCTTGTGTGCGGACAAGTGGACCGAGTTCTCCACCTTGATGGAGGACTCGGAATATATGGGGAGTTCCACCCGTGTTTGGCAGCGGGTGACCCAAAGGATGCACCACTTGTCCGCTCGTCTCAGTAATTTTCTGTTGCAGGACGATCTGGAGGAGGAGGGTAGGCGGACTGCGTCGGCCCTGCAGTCAAAAATTGGCCTACCTGGGGAGGCTCCAGAAAGTCCTGGTAACCCTAAGGAGATGCTCACGCGCCAGACCGTGGCCACTGAGCGGGTGGATCTCCTGGGGGAGGGCTGTAGTGCTCTGGTGGAGGAACGTCCTTCTATTTCGGTGGGCAGTCGCCCCCAGGGATTTCAGGGGGATCATGTGGAAGTCCCTCGAGGGTTTGGTACAGCCCTTGCCAGCGTTAAGTATGAATCGTTGCCGAACCCCATTTATGACCTCCTCCGTCGGCTTCCAGTGGTCGACGGTCTGGACCTTGACCAGCTTGTGAAATTCTTTGAAGGGGTTTTCGGCATTTTTGATTTCCCTGGGGTGACCGGTGTTTCATTGTTAAACATGATTTACCCGTATTGTCGGGCGCCCCTGCTGGATCGTGTGGTCTGGCATCTGGGCGCGGGCGGGTATTTTGAGGCGTTCCACAGGGATGTTTTGGAACTGTTTATGCCCGGGAGGCTGCGTGACCGGATGCGGCAACGATTATTTTACAGAGTTCAGGGGCACGGGGAAAAGTTAAACGTGTTTATTAATTCCATCAAAAGTGCTGCCCGTGTGCTGCGGGTGGACGTGTCGGAGGCTGAGGTGGTGCGGGTTATTTTGGAGGGCCTCAATCCTCAGGAGAGGTCAAGGTTGGAGTTTTTGGAGAGACCGCGTAGCTTCGCAGATCTTAGCAGAGCTTGTGTCTTCGCCCGCACCATCCAGATGAACGATGAGGCTCGCTCCGGCAGTTCCGAATTCCCTGTCCCCTGTTCCCCATCAGGTCAGCAGCGGCCTACCCGGGAGCAACGTGGTGGCAACTCTGAGAGGAAAGAATTCCGCTGTTATTCCTGTGGTAAGATGGGGCACTTGGCCCGGAATTGCCCTCTCAAACGGTCGGAGGTCTCGCGGGGGAACCGTCCTTCAAAAAACGGCCTGCGTGGAGGGGATTGAGGGGACGCCGGTCCCTCCCCACGTGTGGTAGAGTTGGCGCATCCCAGGTCACGTTATGTGCCGTTGAAACAGGACACCCATCCGGGGAGTCCGATCCTAAGCCGATTCGTCCGGGTCTCTCCGTGTGTCCATATTTGGAGCTGGAGGTTGGGAAGGGCCGTATTAGGGCTCTGATGGACTCCGGATCGGCACGGTGTCTTATCTCCTCCCGAGTTTACCAGCAGTTGGTCAGGGAGTCATTGATTCGGTCAAGTACTCTTTCGTCGGTGGTGTGTTGGACGGCCTCGAGGGAGGTTTTGCCGACCTCCAAATTGGTGGCCTTTAAATTTAAAATAAATTATTTTTCGTGGGTTTGGGAGTTTCTTGTGGCTCCGAATCTGAGCGTAGACTGTATTGTGGGTGCGGACTTTATTGTGAAAAGTGGTCTGGTTCTCGATATCCAGGGGCACGTATGTTTCTTTAAGTTTAACCGTGCCGTACGCATTCCTTTTTTTGGTTATCGGGATGAGGCGGGGGAAGGTCTTGAAGAATTTCAACCCCCGGCGTCCATTAATAATTTGAGCCAATCTCAACAGACCACTTTCCGTCGATTGTGTGAGGAGTTTCCCGAGGTGCTGACCGCCAACCTCGGACTCACTCACAATTTAGAGTATCGTATCCGTCTTTGCGACTCCTCGGTTGTCCGTTCGCACCCGTATAAATTCGCTCCGCCCAAAATGACCATTTTGCGTGAGAAGGTGCAAGAATTGTTGGACCAGGGGGTTATTGAACCTTCCACGTCGGCCTATGCCAGTCCAGCATTCCTGGTGCCTAAACCGGGAGGGAAGCATAGGTTGGTCATTGATTACCGGAAATTAAACCAAAATATAGAAGTTGAGTCGGTGCCCCTCCCGGACCTGCATTCTGCCTTTGATTGGTTTTCGCAGGCCCGATATTTCACCATTTTTGACCTGAATTCGGCTTACCACCAGATTCCCTTACACAGGGATTCTCGGCCGTACACTGCCTTTTGCGTACCGTGGAACTTGTACCAATATAAAAGAGTCCCCATGGGACTGGCGGTTGGTGCTCAGACGTTAACCCGTCTACTAGACTCTGTGTTCCACGATATTAAATTCCAGTACGTATTCAATTACCTGGATGATCTCCTCACTTACAGCTCCACTTTAGAGGAACACATGAACCATCTCCGAGAGGTGTTGTGTCGCTTGAGGCGCGCGGGGCTTACGGTGAATCCCGACAAGGTGAAATTCGCCCAGGAGGAAATTTCTTTCCTCGGTCACCTTGTCTCTCATAAAGGGGTCACGGTTGACCCAGAGAGGACGCAGGCAATCCGGGATTTTCCTCCTCCTCGGGATGCTAAAGGGGTGGCCCGCTTCGTGGGTATGGTAAATTTTTATAGGCGGTTCATCCCGGGGGCTGCCGAGATTGCGGCTCCCCTAAATTCCTTAAGGAAGAAAGGGACCAAATTTGTGTGGGGCAACGAGCAGCAGAGTGCCTTTGAGGCCCTGAAGGAGTCCATTCTGTCGCCGCCCGTGCTTCGGATGCCCGATTTCACGAAGCCCTTTGTTGTGCAATCTGACGCCAGCTCTGTGGCGATCGGGGCCGTGCTCTTTCAGGAGGTGGATGGTTCTCGGCAGCCAGTCGCATTTGTATCTAGGACCCTCACCAACCCTGAAAAGAAATCCTCGGTGTACGAGTTAGAGTGTTTGGCGGTAGCCTTCGCCCTGGACACGTTTAGGAGGTATTTGGAACATGCCGAGTTTCTATTAGAGACCGACAATCAGGCTCTCTCGTGGCTTCTGGCGCACCCCCGTCAACTGGGTAAACTTGGCCGCTGGGTGGTCAAAATTTCTTCTTTTAAGTTTCGGGCACAGCATATACGGGGGACTCAAAATGTTGTTGCCGATGCTCTGTCCCGTATGTATCATCTACCCAGTGAGGAGCCAATAAATGAACCCTGCGCCTTACTCCTGGAGTTTCCCCTCGCCTTCACTGAGGTTATCCCTCATCAGCTTGATGATGAGGTGTTGGGTCCCATTATCGATAAAATTAAATCAGGCGAGATGAAGGCTCCATATCATCTGTCCAAGGGCGTCCTCTGCTGCAAGGAACGTAGAGGACGGGTCCCTAAGATAGTGCTGCCGAGCAAGCTGGTACCCATGGTCTTCCAATATTATCATGATTCCCAGGTTGGAGGCCATTTGGGTGTTTCAAAGACAATCGCCGCGATCAGAAAGAACTTCATCTGGAAAGGCATGGACCGGGACATCGCCACCCGGGTGAAGTGTTGTCATCTGTGTAGTCTGAGCAAGCCCGCTCAGAACACTAAGTTGGGGTTGCTGTCTTCTGAGGTGGCTGGCAGACCGATGGAGAAGGTTTCCATCGACTACGTGGGTCCTTTCCCGCGTAGCAAGGCCGGGAATTCGTTCCTCCTTGTTTGTGTGGACGCCTTCTCCAAGTATGTCTGGCTACTTCCCTTGCGTCAGGCTAGTGCTGCCAATACCATCTTAGCCCTTCAGACCAGTATCTTTCAGCATTTCGGGCTTCCCTCCATCATTGTCTCAGACAATGGCCCCCAATTCATCTCGAAGCAGTTCCGGAACATGTGTTTCAGGCACGGCATTCGGCATGTAACCACTTCCCCTTACCACCCGCAACCTTCCCACGCTGAGCGATTCAATCGCAACCTGAGATCCGCTCTTATCGCCTACCACGCGGAACAGCAGAACACGTGGGACCAGAATCTCCAGTGGTTACAGATGGCTTTCAATTCTTCCCTTCATGAAAGCCATCGTGCCGTGCCTTTTGAGGTCATGTTTGGTTTCTCCCCCGCTCATCCCCTTGGTAATTTGTGGAGACTGGAGGATCTTCTCCCGGATTCGCCGAACGAGGGGGTCGCTCACAGGTGGAAAGAGGTGAGGAGAGCCCTGCTCCGATCGCACGAGCGCGTGCGGCGTCGCTATAACGCTGGGAGAGTCCCCAACCCTTTTAAGGTGGGCCAGTTAGTTTATTGCAGGAGCTACCCGCTCAGCTCTAAGGTGGAGGGTCGTGCCGCCAAGCTTTGCTATAGATGGTTGGGACCCTTCCGGATTTCTGAGTTTGTCTCGCCTGTTACTGCCAGCCTGGTGGGTCTGGAGGATGGGATGAAGGTGAGGGTGGCCCATGTGTCACATTTGAAGGCGTGTGCGCAGATGGAGCTTCCTTGAGTGTTGAATTGGTATTGTTTACCCCAGTTCGGATTAGTTAGGGTCCTCGGGTTGGTTTTCGGGGGGCTTCTCTGGAGGAATTGTGTTTTAAGGTTTTACTTTTTAGCGTTTTATTGTCTTAAGGTGGGGTTAATTGGGGTTTTAATGTTTTATCGGTATTTTAACTCCTCTCCTTTCCTTTCTTCTTTCTATTGCTTTAGGTCGCTACCGCTCACACTCCCCGTATCTTCTACACTTACACACACCCAGTTACACACCCACACACACCTTGTCCTTCCTTCTGGTGTCCTTTCGTTTTCAACTTTTGCCGGATTTTATCTTTTTATTGGTTTTTAGTTAGTTCCCGAATTTCCTCCGGTGGGGGCAGTCCCAGTGTCGTCCAACCCGTTGGACTCCTTTTGTTGTGGGGGTGTGCCGTAACTAGTAGTTACGGCGACTTGCGAATTTTGGTTATATCGAATCTGAGCAATGGATTCATTCGTCTGTGTACTTCACACTATCGTGGACACTCTCGCCATCTATGAGGCGTTACGGTAACTTAGGAATTTGTTTGTGGCTCTCGCTACGAATTTGGACACTCACGCCATCTGTCAGAGACAACTTGACTTTTTGGTTCCGCTGCGGGGAGCAGTAGTTGTCGTTGTGTAGATAGTAGCTGGTTTGACTCGAGTGGTGGGTGGCCAGCTGTTTTTCGTTGAGTAGAGAGAGGCTGTTTTGACTCGTGTTTTTTTTTCAGCTGGGTGGATGCATGCGAGTTTTGTCGAGGTCAGCTGTTCACGCCACGAGCGGTCTTATATGTTAGAGGGCTGGAAAAGTATTGTGGTTTTTTAATGCCGGGGTTTTGTAAATTTATTATGAAAGGCTAAGAAAAAGGGTTGCCAAGGGGTCTCTGGCGCCTGGCAACTGTGACCGTGTAAAGAGATCAAGATGTTGTGTGTAAGTAGTTAAGGAACTCGGACAGCACGTGCTATGGCACAATTGAACAGGTATGCAAAGTGAAAATTATTAAATTTTTCCTGGGATGCGCTTTCGCAATGCTTGTGTTTGGGGTCAAGTGTGGGCCTGGCTAGTTCTTAACAAAAGAAAAAAAAGAACAACAGTTGCTTTAATTCTGGATGTGTTTTTTTTTTACTTCACTGTATACTGGGAATATAATATGCAGGTTTCTGCAGTCATTGCAAATTCTTGAATGCAAGTTTTTTTTTAATAAAAGAAAAGTCGGTTGAACTTGACTAGCTTCTGATATTTCTGTTAAATGTGGATGTCAGTTCTCATGTTGCTAGTAGTGACAGTAATTCATTATGTGCAAAACTTTTTTACAAAAAAAAAAAGAAAACAAAAAACAAAAACAAAAAAAACTTAAGAAAATGTGTTAGGAATTGGCCGGTGTGATCATAAGCCTAGTGAAACAAATTTGCCGAGTTCCTTAATCTCTCTCTATATGATCCAGTGTGGTTCATATAAATGTCTTGTGTTTGAATTGTGAAAGCATGTAATGTCCAGTATACTTTTTTTTCTATAATCTGTGTTGAACTTACATTGTGTCTGCCTTTTATTGGAACGTATAAATCTGATTATGAAAAGAGTTGCAGATCACCTACAATTGTAATAATACATTGCCCTGTACTAGAACTGTAATTCAGAAGTATTCCGCATGTTAATAAAAATGACTGAACTTTTGTACAAGATGAAATTTCCACTTTGGGTTTTTTTTATTTATTGTGATTCTCTATCAATGTACAGTCACTGTTAAAATTCTTTTGTAGATGTATATACTAATATTTATTTTGATTCTCTATCAACGTACAGTCACTGTTAAAATTCTTTTTTAGATGTATATACTAATATTTATTTTGATTCTCTATCAATGTACAGTCACTGTAAAATTCTTTTGTAGATGTATATACTCATATTTATTTTAATTCTCTATCAATGTACAGTCCCTGTTAAAATTCTTTTGTATATGTATATACTCATAATTCTATGCACACAACATATTACATTTCTGAGAGATATATGTACTTGATTATTTGATAGTTTTTTTTAATAATGGTGCACTCTGAAATCTGCAAGCCTTGGTGCTACACAAGTTTATACAAGTTTAAGGAAAATTGAGCACATGCACTTGTGATTTCCACACAAGGTATATAATTACCTATCTTATGCTACATTATACCTTACTAATTATATGATTCTCCTTTCTAGCTTTTGATTTAGATTTCAGAGGGTGCATGTTGTTGTGTGAGATAATGATTTAAATGGTTGTGGCTGTAATAATTGTTGTAGGATAGAATTGCTTGTTAAATGGTTTATAAAATTGTTTATATTCTTAAAAGTGTTTATAGTACAACCAGAGGGGGACTGAAAAAAAAAAAAAAAAAAAAGACTTATTGTTATTAAATGTTATATTTCGAGAACCTCTGGATTTACTCTTTGTACTTATTAATATGAATATAATTATTTCCAAATAAGGAAATTCTATTTGGTGAAGGTTAAAAGTTACTGTCGAGGCTTGTTGCATGTCAAAGGTGATTTTGTATACCATGTAATAGATTTTAGATATTTTACAGATTTTATATATTTCTAATGGAATACTTCTTAAATATTAAATTTTGAATATTTTTGAAATGTTAAATTTTGAATACCATATAATATAGTTTAAATATTTCACATATTTATATATTTCTAATAGAATACCTTCACAGCCTGGAGTCTATGAAATCTCATTGTAAGAAAAACAAAATATGATAGAATCAATAAATTTGTTATTTCCGAAATTTTAAAATTGAGGTCACCTCATTCGTCCAATTACCTAATGGTTACCCAGCATGTGGCTATTCTTCCACTAGGAGGCCTCTCCTAGTTCAAGTGAACAAGTGAGCCGGTCATCAAGGTGAGTTGTAGATTTTTATATTTTTTTTTTGGTTGTCAAACTTGAAAAATGTGTCAGATTTGGAAAGTTGAAAATTGTGTTGTGATGTCTTTGGTGATGAGCGGCTCAAACCCAAGGGTCATTGTCCGCAGTGGAAAGCTTTCAGAAGTTAGCGATACTGAAAGTATTTTCGTACATTAGCCAAAATGAGGAAAACAATCGAATCAACAAACATTATGAATTCCGTTCGTGGGAAGCCTGTAATTTCATACTCATAGTCAATATTATTTTCATAATATTATTTGTATATATAGACATTTTACAAAAATCATAAAGCATCAAACTGTATATCCCTTTGTTGGTTTGTAATTATTACTAAACAGTAATACATGCTTAGGATGAAAATATTTGTTATGATTTTAGTAACGTACAACACCAGCTTAATCCAAGGGGTCATTGACCGTGATGGAAAGCTTTCCCCCACTGAATTTACATTTTCAGCAGCCTACACATTTGATTCATACGTAAATTTCATTCCGCAAAGATGTGTGCAGATAAATGAAATAAATATTTTAAATTATACTATAATATTTATGACTAAATTTACCTCAAGATATACTTTTTTCTTTAGGAACATGTTTCGGGAGATCTTGTTCTCCCATCTTCAGCCTTCGCCATCTTGTTTCTGGTGAAGTATTTGTGTGTTGGCTTCTGGATGTTATTGAGGTAGTTTGTTGGTCTTTGGTCCTTTAAAGTTGCATTATTGTGTGTGGTTGTGGTATCTGTTTTTGTATTTTGTGTATTTTCGATGTTGAGTGCTTTGAATATTGTGTCATGTTTTGTATTGATTTGTATTTGTTCTGGTATTAATTTGTTTTGTGTTTTATGTTTGTAAATCTGTAAATTTTCCCAAATGTTCATTATGGTGCCTTTGTGTGGTATATGTTTTATTAGTGTTACATTGGTTATGTCTGGGAATTCATGTCCTGTGTTTATTGCATGTGTGGCGAAATTGGATTTATATATATTTGGTTTTTTGTATGCATTTAGGTGTTCAAAATAACGTTTTTTCAGCTGTTTTTTTGTTTGTCCTATATAACATTTATTGCAATCTTGGCATTCAATTTTGTATATACCGTTGGTTGTTGTATTATCTTTGTTGTGTGAGCTATTTAGATTTTGTAATTTATTTTTATTATTTTGTATGCTATTTTTATATCTGTGTTTTTAAATAGTTTTGTTAGTTTTGTCATTTTATTATTTATATATGTGAATGTGGCCCATTTGTTGTTGTTGTTATTATTTATGTGTTGTTCAGTTTGATTAATTCTTAATTGTTCAGTTTTTATTTTGTATTTGATTTTATTTTCTATTTTGATCATAGTATTTTTATTGTATCCATTTGCATAACCAATTTGGTATATTATATTTCTTTCTTTGTCAGTTCCTAAGAAAAAAGAATATCTTGAGGTAAATTTAGTCATAAATATTATAGTATTATATACATCAAGAAACGGACTGTAGCAGAAAGTGATTGAAATATTTTATATTAAATACATTTCTGATTACTATACAAAGAATTACATATTGTTATTCTTCTCTATTATGTTTCCAATTGTAATGGAGTGTTATACTCAGCATAAAAGAAGTAACGCGCGCACTAGAGCCTATACTAACTGCTAACTGAATGAAATATTTACAGACGGACAACGGGAAGGCATACAATTTAACCTCGAGGTTGAATTAGAAAATAAACTTAATTTTCTCGATCTAACAAAAACAAGGTTGGACAATAGTTTTCAATACCACATAAGGAAGATCTAATATAAAAAGTTGACTGCACGTGCTGAAAACAGTATGCTTTCGGTATTCACGAAGATGAAGATTGTACAGCAAGCAAACAAATTGCCAATAAAGGATATGGACTTTTTGGCAGGTTGTGTAATCAGAACGTTTGTGTGTACATTCTGATTTGCCATAGTCATCAGACGAAGATTGGTCTCGAGGTTAATGGTTTCATCGGTTTCTGCAATCGATTATATAATTATGGATGTTTAGTGAAACAGGGGTTGTACTTGACAACAGCATATCGATAATGAAAATCATACATTATCAATTTGCTAATGTCAAGAACAGTTAGTCCAACGTACAGCAGATGAGAAAGGAATAACCCCACTCCAACCAACGTTCATTTGACACTAGTTGAAATTCTATGCGCTTCCTAACGTTCTCCAGTGATTTACCATAGACAACGTTGACCATCACTATGAAAAAATCTTTATATGGAGTAAGGTGTACATAAAACCTATAAATTCATATACAACTCCGCTTAAATGCAACTCTGGGTACACCTTTACTCACATGTTTTTGACACTCTTTGTTAGGATCTTCGTGAGCCACAAGGAACGAATAACATTTCGCTCTGAGTCCTACGAATTCTCTAACAGGACGACCACACGTTTCATCCTTGAACAGTCCGACAACCTTTTTGTTTTTAAGACTATAACAAGAATGAGACGTGGGGTAATCCGACGTGTCAAACAAGTGTAGGTCCTCCTTCATGTCTGCATACAAGTCAGATGTTTGGATACTATACATCAGACTGTCCGTATCCGTCATTAACAATCTAACGTTACAGCCGTACTTGGCGACAGCATAACGATAATGGAAGTCGTACATTATCGTTTTGCTAACGTCAAGCACCTATATTTATTTTTGTGAATATATATATTTAATCATTTTAAACAAATTATGGTTCAATGACCGCTAATACATCTCGAGTGCATTATTTATTGAATTTAATACAGGACTTGTTCAAATAAGTAGAAACATCGTTGCGTGTGTGTGTGTGTGTGTGTGTGTGTGTGTGTGTGTGTGTGTGTGTGTGTGTGTGTGTGTGTGTGTGTGTGTGTGTGTGTGCATGTGTGTATATGTTTGTACGGATTTATTCTCAGTTGTATGGGACGGTACAGTTATTCTTACACAATTAGATCTCGGTACAAATTGGTTGAAATGACAAACATGTTGAAAGCCTTTTGTATATATAGCACATAATGTTTATGGTACTGAAGCAGGTACTGTGCAGAGAGAAAATTTATTAATTCAGTCACATGTTTCGTCCAGCCACAGCAGATTTTCTCGACGAATATATATGTTTCCTATTAATTGAAACAATTACAACAAAATGTTTATTAGTGTAAGAAAATGAATTATTGTTTGTAGCTGTTGAAATACAAACAACTTTTGTTTTTGTTGTTGTTGTTGTACAATTTCCTCTGATTAGAGAGGAAATGCTTAGACGGGGTTTCAACGAACAGACCAATCTGCTTGTACACAAGGGGGTATACCCTTACGCGTACGTCGACAGTATTGACCGGTTCAATGAAACAAGTCTGCCCGCTCGTGAACACTTTGATAACCGGTTGATTGAATCGTCTATTTCGGACGCAGATTACGAGCACACGCAAAACGTGTGGAGTGCATTCAATCTGCGTATGTTTGGAGATTACCATGATCTGTATTTGTTGACGGACGTAATGCTGCTAGCAGATGTCTTTGAAAGTTTTCGAGACATGGCCTTACGCGACTACCGTTTGGACCAATGTCATTTTTACTCTCTTCCGGCCTCGCTTGGAACGCGTTTTACTTGTTTATATTTGTACTGGGAATGTATATATTTTCATGGTTTGTTCTAACGTATTTTGGATTCGTAACGGATGTAGCAGGTGGAGCGAAAATACTTTCTAATCCGTAAGTAGTGACGGTGCTTAATTACTATTTTTGCTAATCGATGTAAAGTCGCGTACCCAAGGGGTCATTGTCCGTGGTGGAAAGCTTTAAGAAGTTAGCGATACTGAAAGTATTTTCGTACATTAACCAAAATTAGGGAAACAATCGAACCGGCAAACATTAATCCAAGAATTTACATTTTCAGCAGCCTACACATTTGATCCATACATAGATTTCAATCCGCAAAGATGTATACAGATAAATGAAATACATATTTTACATTAACTACATTTCTGATTACTATACAAAGAATTACATATTGTTATTCTTCTCTATTATGTTTTCAATTGTAATGGGGTGTTATACTCGCGGTCATTGAACCATAATTTGTTTAAATAACAGTACCTGCTTCAGTATTATGCCTGTGTCCGTGCACACACACACACACACACACACACACACACACACACACACATGTACCCTTAAATGACGAACGTCGTCTATACTGAAGGCTCGTGCGCTTAAATTCAGTTATACCAAAAATATATCAGTAGTGCTACTTAGTGACGACGCTTAATTACTATTTTTGCCATATATAAATTTCTATCTCTTCACGTATCAAATTGTTTCTTTAAGTCTGTATTTTGTCTAAGCAATGTTAACTTCACACACACACACACACACAATAATATCATATATTATCTCACCTTAAATTATATTACCTTTTAACTTACTGTGTGTGTGTGTGTGTGTGTGTGTGTGTGTGTGTGTGTGTGTTCAACCCAACGTGTATGTGGTTGCGTTCATCCCAACGTGAATGGGGTTGTGTGTGTGTGTGTGTGTGTGTGTGTGTGTGTGTGTGTGTGTGTGTGTGTGTGTGTGTGTGTGTGTGTGTGTGTGTGTGTGTGTGTGTGTGTGTGTGTGTGTGTGTGTGTGTGTGTGTGTGTGTGTGTGTGTGTGTGTGTGTGTGTGTGTGTGTGTGTGTGTGTGTGTGTGTGTGTGTGTGTGTGTGTGTGTGTGTGTGTGTGTGTGTGTGTGTGTGTGTGTGTGTGTGTGTGTGTGTGTGTGTGTGTGTGTGTGTGTGTGTGTGTGTGCACGGACACAGGCATAATACTGAAGCAGGTACTGTTATTTAAACAAATTATGGTTCAATGACCGCGAGTATAACACCCCATTACAATTGAAAACATAATAGAGAAGAATAACAATATGTAATTCTTTATATAGTAATCAGAAATGTATTTAGGCTAATGTAAAATATGTATTTCATTTATCTGCATACATTTTTTGCGGATTGAAATCTATGTATGAATCAAATGTGTAGGCTGCTGAAAATGTAAATTCTTGGATTAATGTTTGCCGGTTCGATTGTTTCCCTAATTTTGGTTAATGTACGAAAATACTTTCAGTATCACTAACTTCTTAAAGCTTTCCACCACGGACAATGAACCCTTGGGTACGCGACTTTACATCGATTAGCAAAAATAGTAATTAAGCACCGTCACTACTTACGGATTAGAAAGTATTTTCGCTCCACCTGCTACATCCGTTACGAATCCAAAATACGTTAGAACAAACCATGAAAATATATACATTCCCAGTACAAATATAAACAAGTAAAACGCGTTCCAAGCGTGGCGGAAGAGAGTAAAAATGACATTGGTCCAAACGGTAGTCGCGTATGGCCATGTCTCGAAAACTTTCAAAGACATCTGCTAGCAGCATACGTTAGAACAAACCATGAAAATATATACATTCCCAGTACAAATATAAACAAGTAAAATGCTTTCCAAGCGAGGCCGGACGAGAGTAAAAATGACATTGGTCCAAACGATTGTCGCGTAAGGCCATGTCTCGAAAACTTTCAAAGACATCTGCTAGCAGCATTACGTCTGTCAACAAATACAGATCATGGTAATCTCCAAACGTACGCAGATTGAATGCACTCCACACATTTTGCGTGTGCTCGTAATATGCGTCCGAAATAGACGATTCAATCAACCGGTTATCAAAGTGTTCACGAGCGGGCAGACTTGTTTCATTGAACTGGTCAATACTGTCGACGTACGCGTAAGGGTATACCCCCTTGCGTAAGAGCAGATTGGTCTGTTCGTTGAAACCCCGTCTAAGCATTTCCTCTCTAAGCAGAGGAAATTGTACAACAACAACAACAAAAACAAAAGTTGTTTGTATTTCAACAGCTACAAACAATAATTCATTTTCTTACACTAATAAACATTTTGTTGTAATTGTTTCAATTAATAGGAAACAAATATATTCGTCGAGAAAATCTGCTGTGGCTGGACGAAACATGTGACTGAATTAATAAATTTTCTCTCTGCACAGTACCTGCTTCAGTACCATAAACATTATGTGCTATATATACAAAAGGCTTTCAACATGTTTGTCATTTCAACCAATTTGTACCGAGATCTAATTGTGTAAGAATAACTGTACCGTCCCATACAACTGAGAATAAATCCGTACAAACATACACACACATGCACACACACACACACACACACACGCAACGATGTTTCTACTTATTTGAACAAGTCCTGTATTAAATTCAATAAATAATGCACTCGAGATGTATTAGCGGTCATTGAACCATAATTTGTTTAAAATGATTAAATATATATATTCACAAAAATAAATATAGGTGCTTGACGTTAGCAAAACGATAATGTACGACTTCCATTATCGTTATGCTGTCGCCAAGTACGGCTGTAACGTTAGATTGTTAATGACGGATACGGACAGTCTGATGTATAGTATCCAAACATCTGACTTGTATGCAGACATGAAGGAGGACCTACACTTTGTGCTGAGTCAAAAGATTCAGCGCTAGTTCAGTCATTTTATTGGCAGTTTTGACGTTATTGGCAGTACGAAATTTAAGGCAGTAATTAGTGCTGCGCTCTACCCGCGGATAGGAGAAACTACCGTTTTCTATTCTACACTGTTTGATCGGTGTCGCCATCTGCTGAGTTTTTGCAGCAGTTTTGAAGAGCGGTGCTGCAGCCTGGTGAGATTTTCCTTACCCAAACGAGCTAGGAACGAAAATTTCTGTTAAGGTCTGTCTGGCTACATACCGCGTGGGTGACGATCGACATTATTTTCTCTTCGGTGGAGAGAAGAGAATTCCATCTTCTACTTCTAATAACTATGGAAAAATAGTTTCTTAAACGACTGCGGGTTCGCCGATCAGAGACAGAGTCCTACTACATGACTGAACAAATTCCATCTTAAAAGCTCCACACTCGCCACCGAAGAGAATTAGATCACCACAACAACAACACCAAATGCCAATCATGAGATCGCCACATATTCAATAAAAGATCATCCTTCTGGACCCATAAGCAGGTGAAAAACAACCATTTACAATTAACACGTAGAATCAACATTGCACCACCAGTTATACATGACCATCAGTTTCTACCGTTCAAGTAAACATTCATTTGGATCCCCAATTGATGGGACAGTTTAGTGTGTACACTAAGACAAAGAATTAATTGTAAAATTTCAATATATTTATAGTAAATTGTCAGTTCAGAGACTGACATGGTTACAAGACAGCATCCAACATAGATTTCCACTCATTTCTTTATAGGGCTATCGTTACAGATTTAAAGTCAGTTTTGTTATTAGTAATTTTCTCAAGTTTAATTTACTATGCATAAAAACATATATTTTCTCTTATTTTTAAAATCAGTTTATTTCATTGTATAAAAAGATTACTGGGGAGGTAGGCGGATTTTTAACTAGTTTCAACCAAGCTATGCATGTCGAAACACTTTTCAACTTGTTTGTCGAGACTTGTTTGTTGAAACAAGCCGAAAGTTGAATGAACATGTCCGTCTCTGACCTAAGTGTATTTTTTATAAGGTGCTAATATTGTGCAATTTTTCTCTTTTCATTAACTGGCCCTATTTAAGTATATATAAATTCTTTATACTAATCCTGATAACTGGGGGGCGTTAATTATTTTAAACAATTTTTATTTCTCACCCTAATTAAGTATTTTAGCACTTAGCCACTTAGGCACTTTACTGTGAATTTTTATTAGGTCCTGGGGACATTTGTATGCAATACATTCTCTTATACACATGACGTGCAATTAACCCACACCATGTGGGTACTATTATAAATGTAAATTTCTTATCCTAATTCGGATTATTATAAACGGAAAAGTTAGAATTTATATACACCAGAAGGGTAATATAAAAAAGGGCGTGGCAAGAGACCTTTATGTATTTTATGTACACTGTTGTATAATGTATTTTTGTCCTGTGGAACATGTTATGTCTGTATATTTCTGTGTACATTTTGGAGGATATATATATATATATATATATATATATAAATATTATGCATTACTGTACTTTTGGTGGGAACTTGGGATATAGGGATTTATTATTCAGGGTCTTTTACAACAGAAAGTTAACACATGTAGGCATGTGGATATATTCTTTTTAGTTTGTTTTTTTTTAATGGAGGTATTCTATCTCAATAATCGTGGCTGATCATTTCTTTAAATAAATTATTTATTTTATTTAACAGTATAACAAGTATAGGAAGTGTCACCTTTAAAGTTCATTTAATTGGTTGAGTAATTATTTTTATTATTAATAGTAACAAGGAATGAAATCATTTATCTTCATTAATTTATATACAGTGTTATAAAAGGAACATATAAAATAAATTTTATATTTTATTAAATAGTTTAATGGGAGCTTTATTTTGAGGTTAATGATTATTTTAAATTTACAATTCATTGATGGTGTGACATAGCAATTATTTTCTTGGATTCAGTTAATATTTTTCAGGTGGCCTTGTTGAGACAGTATCCTTCTTTATTTAACCATTTAAAGGGGAATTATAAATGACTGTTGTATTTATTTGTTCATTATATTTTTATTATGAGATAGAATAATAAAATGGGATTGTTAATTATTTAATTCTTGAGTTTTCATTGGAAGTCCCGTCATACTGGACCCGGCACAATTTTTGCTTCTCTAGGCCTTAGCCTAGTTTTAAATAACTTCTGGCCCCTCTTTACAAAAAGAAATATTCTTTTTGTTTTAACTACTCAAGATGAAGTAGGGGTTTCATTTGGTAGCAGAGCACGGTTACGATGAGGGTCCTGTGGGTGTGACGGGGCTTGCAAACTTAGGAAATATTTTGGAACTTTCACAATGTTAAGTTCAAATAGAACTTAGAAAAATTTTAAAGGCCCTATATCCCAAAGTTGAAAATATTTTTGTTAGTTTTAAGGTTTTGCCATATATGTATATGTACTTGCCCGCCTTGAATAGTGAATAGTGCCACGTGGTAGGAAATATTAGAAGGGGAAATCCCTGGGCAAGACTTATCGCAGTCGGTGCTTGGTTAGTTTGAGTTTACCTTGCCCATGTTCGGGGAGGTGTTGCCGTTTTTGTGATTATGCGGTATGGCCCGATCGGCAGTCGGTTTCTTCCGATAAATGGTAGCCGGAGGTAACCTAAGAAATGTTAAAATAAATTTTCGTTGGTCGGTATTTTGTTTTTCGTGTTGTGTGTGTTGTGTGTGTGTCGCGTTCCTTTTGTCTGGTGTGATTGAGTGTGAGCAGTTCAGGTAGTGGGCTAGTTCTCGCATCGGTAGGTGGACCCGCAGTCTACTCTTTGGAAGTATAGTACGTTAGTTTTTCTTATTCCAATCTTATTATTGTCATTATGTTTGTAGGTGTTAGGTATTTGTAGGGTGTTGTGTTTGTTGATAGTGTTTTGCGAATTGTGTAATTCTGGCGGCGCTATGCTTCCAGAAATTGTCGTCCCCCGACCACCGGGAGGAACAGAAATTGCCCCACCCTCTCACCCCAGTTCTCCGGAAATTTTCGGTGGTAGATGCATTTAAGGAGGACCAGCTGCTGGTTTTCTTGGACCTTGTCCTGCAGCTGGCAGCCTATCCGGGTATATCCGATGGGGAGGTCTTGTGCCTTATATACCCGTATTGCCAGGGTACATTGGCAGAGAAGGTCACCAACACTTGGCGTCGGGGCGGCACGGTCGACACTTTTCATGGGGAAGTGTTGGATTACTTCATATATCCTCCACGACGTTCCCAGCTTAGGTTGGATTTATTTTACCGTTATCAGGCCGACGGAGAGCCGTTGGGGGATTACGTGCAGGACATACGAAAAGCTGCCCGGGTATTAAGATTAGGGTTGACCGACACCGAAGTCCTAGATATAATTATAGAAGGACTGAATTCCCAAGACAGTTCCCGTTTAAGGTTTGGGAATCGTCCACGTTGTTTCGCGGAGATGGCCCGGTGTTGTGTTGCTTCAAATACGGTCCGACCAAAGGTCGCAGTAATTGTTCCGGTAAATCCATTTCTGCCCAAGGTGGATCCAGAGCCGATAACATCATCATCGCCTACGCCGGAAGATGAGAAGTCACTTGATGGTGGAGCTTTACCATCGTCAGGAGAAATTAATTTAGACATTGCACATGGACCTGGACAGCTGGATTCCAGGTTGAGTACTGTTGAGGAAGTTGCATTTGCTGAGAGTGGTGAAGAAGAGGAATCGAAGGAGGAGGCAGAAGAGTGGTCTGCACATGCTACGCAGGGGAGTATAAGTGTAAGTGTTAGGGAGGCTGCAAGTGTTTCTGAGGTCGCGGATGGACTAGGGGATGTCCAGTCTGCAAGTGTGGTAGAAGTAGATGAGGTAGAAGTTGGGGAGAAACTGGGTGGCAGCGTTGTAGAGTTTGTGAGTGAGAATGATGTAGTGTGTGAAGATGTGCAGACGCTTTCTGTAAGTATTGTTGAGGATTCCGAGGAATGGAAAGTAGTTTCAGGCGGACCAGGGGAGCAACTAGAAGATGAAGATGTGCAGTGTCGTGATGATGATTTGGATTATGTAGAGGAAGAAAAGGAAGAGGTGGAAGAAATAGAACCAGAAGCAATTGTAGAAGAGAAGAAGATAGAAGCAGAGGAGTTAGAGGTTGAGGATAATCCAAATCGGGGTAAACGTAGAAAGGTAAGTTACCTTGAATATAATTTACATGAAATAAATCAGTACTGCTCAACACGAGATAGTTTCTCAAAGAGTGACGTCCACAAGGAACGGCTTCCTAAAGTTCGTCATAAAAGGGTGAGACAAAGCGGTTGACGGGTAGCGGGTAGATGTTCCCCACAATCCCAGTGGTGTCCATCTACTTCAGGGTTGCGCCCCTGCCTCCGCGAGCCTTGGTTTTCTCCACCTATCCTTATTACCGGAGGGAACCATGTCCTTTACCTTAGTCCTAGCTGTTGAACTTTCAATGATCCTTGCCCTTATCATCTTCCCGATTTTCCTACCCCTCCCCTCAGAAAACAAAGTAAAAACCAAAAAACAAATAAAAATTAGAAAGGAAAAAGCAAAAAAAAAATTAGAAAAGGAAAAAGAAAAAATATCCGAGAGGAGTCAGAGAGAAGTTAGTTGGAAGAGTTGTGACTACGTGGGTAGTGAGTTTAGTGTCGTTTTCATTTTACTTTGTTGTAGTTTGTCGTTGATTTTGTAGAGTCCTGGCCATGCCGCATTCTCTAGTTGATTTCCGTTGTAGTTATTTTAGATTAAGTGTAGGTTGTTCGACGGGGTCGTACTGAAGCAAACCCCCCTCGTTAGTTCTGCAGTAATGAAGACCAAGTGAAGGGATTGATGTTCGCGTGCCCTCGATGCGGTTTTCTCTGTCCGGCTAATAGGGGCCGTCCGCCCTAGTATAGGGATGTTTTTTTTTAACGACCAGTTAGATATGTCAAGGGTATGTGATGCCTTGTTTTAGCATATGGCTGGTCAGTCCATATGTGGACAGAAGTTATGGGCGCTCACATACCAAGGTATTAGTTACCTTGTTTTGGTCTTCGGACGCGTGTGTGAGTGGCAGCAGGAGGAGTAGGTGGTGGTCACCAGAGAGTGTGACGTATTGGGGCGGTCCTGTGGGGTTGGTCGGGCGGAGAGGGTCGCATGAGGATGGTTGCATTGGCGTTGAGATTTCCAATCCAGTAAGAAAGGGGGGGTAGTTGTTGTCCTAAGTAGGTATCAAGTTGGGTCTCAGTCGGTGGGCGAGCCTCAGGAGGTCAGAAGACCATGGTAGGAATCTTTCTTTGGTCTTTGCTGTCTCTTTCTCTTGTGCTGTATGCGGACTCTGATCAGGTCAGCATGCAGCACCCGCACACTTACATAATACATATCTTCTTTCGTCTCTTTCATTTTCCTTTTTGATTTCTGTTCTCCTGAGAGCAAGCTCAGCTGAGCCAACCCAACCACGACGTCCACCGGTATCTTTTGGGGAGAGGTACACTGCAGGGTACCCTCCTGGCCTTTAACGTTGGGGCAACTATGTTGCCCTTTTGGGGTGAGGGTGTGCTGAGTCAAAAGATTCAGCGCTAGTTCAGTCATTTTATTGGCAGTTTTGACGTTATTGGCAGTACGAAATTTAAGGCAGTAATTAGTGCTGCGCTCTACCCGCGGATAGGAGAAACTACCGTTTTCTATTCTACACTGTTTGATCGGTGTCGCCATCTGCTGAGTTTTTGCAGCAGTTTTGAAGAGCGGTGCTGCAGCCTGGTGAGATTTTCCTTACCCAAACGAGCTAGGAACGAAAATTTCTGTTAAGGTCTGTCTGGCTACATACCGCGTGGGTGACGATCGACATTATTTTCTCTTCGGTGGAGAGAAGAGAATTCCATCTTCTACTTCTAATAACTATGGAAAAATAGTTTCTTAAACGACTGCGGGTTCGCCGATCAGAGACAGAGTCCTACTACATGACTGAACAAATTCCATCTTAAAAGCTCCACACTCGCCACCGAAGAGAATTAGATCACCACAACAACAACACCAAATGCCAATCATGAGATCGCCACATATTCAATAAAAGATCATCCTTCTGGACCCATAAGCAGGTGAAAAACAACCATTTACAATTAACACGTAGAATCAACATTGCACCACCAGTTATACATGACCATCAGTTTCTACCGTTCAAGTAAACATTCATTTGGATCCCCAATTGATGGGACAGTTTAGTGTGTACACTAAGACAAAGAATTAATTGTAAAATTTCAATATATTTATAGTAAATTGTCAGTTCAGAGACTGACATGGTACAAGACAGCATCCAACATAGATTTCCACTCATTTCTTTATAGGGCTATCGTTACAGATTTAAAGTCAGTTTTGTTATTAGTAATTTTCTCAAGTTTAATTTACTATGCATAAAAACATATATTTTCTCTTATTTTTAAAATCAGTTTATTTCATTGTATAAAAAGATTACTGGGGAGGTAGGCGGATTTTTAACTAGTTTCAACCAAGCTATGCATGTTGAAACACTTTTCAACTTGTTTGTCGAGACTTTGTCGAGACTTGTTTGTTGAAACAAGCCGAAAGTTGAATGAACATGTCTGTCTCTGACCTAAGTGTATTTTTTATAAGGTGCTAATATTGTGCAATTTTTCTCTTTTCATTAACTGGCCCTATTTAAGTATATATAAATTCTTTATACTAATCCTGATAACTGGGGGGCGTTAATTATTTTAAACAATTTTTATTTCTCACCCTAATTAAGTATTTTAGCACTTAGCCACTTAGGCACTTTACTGTGAATTTTTATTAGGTCCTGGGGACATTTGTATGCAATACATTCTCTTATACACATGACGTGCAATTAACCCACACCATGTGGGTACTATTATAAATGTAAATTTCTTATCCTAATTCGGATTATTATAAACGGAAAAGTTAGAATTTATATACACCAGAAGGGTAATATAAAAAAGGGCGTGGCAAGAGACCTTTATGTATTTTATGTACACTGTTGTATAATGTATTTTTGTCCTGTGGAACATGTTATGTCTGTATATTTCTGTGTACATTTTGGGGGATATATATATATATATATATATATATATATATATATATATATATATAAATATTATGCATTACTGTACTTTTGGTGGGAACTTGGGATATAGGGATTTATTATTCAGGGTCTTTTACAACAGAAAGTTAACACATGTAGGCATGTGGATATATTCTTTTTAGTTTGTTTTTTTTTAATGGAGGTATTCTATCTCAATAATCGTGGCTGATCATTTCTTTAAATAAATTATTTATTTTATTTAACAGTATAACAAGTATAGGAAGTGTCACCTTTAAAGTTCATTTAATTGGTTGAGTAATTATTTTTATTATTAATAGTAACAAGGAATGAAATCATTTATCTTCATTAATTTATATACAGTGTTATAAAAGGAACATATAAAATAAATTTTATATTTTATTAAATAGTTTAATGGGAGCTTTATTTTGAGGTTAATGATTATTTTAAATTTTCAATTCATTGATGGTGTGACATAGCAATTATTTTCTTGGATTCAGTTAATATTTTTCAGGTGGCCTTGTTGAGACAGTATCCTTCTTTATTTAACCATTTAAAGGGGAATTATAAATGACTGTTGTATTTATTTGTTCATTATATTTTTATTATGAGATAGAATAATAAAATGGGATTGTTAATTATTTAATTCTTGAGTTTTCATTGGAAGTCCCGTCATACTGGACCCGGCACAATTTTTGCTTCTCTAGGCCTTAGCCTAGTTTTAAATAACTTGTGGCCCCTCTTTACAAAAAGAAATATTCTTTTTGTATTAACTACTCAAGATGAAGTAGGGGTTTCAACTTGTTTGACACGTCGGATTACCCCACGTCTCATTCTTGTTATAGTCTTAAAAACAAAAAGGTTGTCGGACTGTTCAAGGATGAAACGTGTGGTCGTCCTGTTAGAGAATTCGTAGGACTCAGAGCGAAATGTTATTCGTTCCTTGTGGCTCACGAAGATCCTAACAAAGAGTGTCAAAAACATGTGAGTAAAGGTGTACCCAGAGTTGCAATTAAGCGGAGTTGTATATGAATTTATAGGTTTTATGTACACCTTATTCCATATAATGATTTTTTCATAGTGATGGTCAACGTTGTCTATGGTAAATCACTGGAGAACGTTAGGAAGCGCATAGAATTTCAACTAGTGTCAAATGAACGTTGGTTGGAGTGGGGTTATTCCTTTCTCATCTGCTGTACGTTGGACTAACTGTTCTTGACATTAGCAAATTGATAATGTATGATTTTCATTATCGATATGCTGTTGTCAAGTACAACCCCTGTTTCACTAAACATCCATAATTATATAATCGATTGCAGAAACCGATGAAACCATTAACCTCGAGACCAATCTTCGTCTGATGACTATGGCAAATCAGAATGTACACACAAACGTTCTGATTACACAACCTGCCAATAAGTCCATATCCTTTATTGGCAATTTGTTTGCTTGCTGTACAATCTTCATCTTCGTGAATACCGAAAGCATACTGTTTTCAGCACGTGCTGTCAACTTTTTATATTAGATCTTCCTTATGTGGTATTGAAAACTATTGTCCAACCTTGTTTTTGTTAGGTCGAGAAAATTAAGTTTATTTTCTAATTCAACCTCGAGGGTAAATTGTATGCCTTCCCGTTGTCCGTCTGTAAATATTTCATTCGGTTAGCAGTTAGTATAGGCTCCAGTGCGTGCGTTACTTCTTTTATGCTGAGTATAACACTCCATTACAATTGGAAACATAATAGAGAAGAATAACAATATGTAATTCTTTGTATAGTAATCAGAAATGTATTTAATGTAAAATATGTATTTCATTTATCTGCACACATCTTTGCGGATTGAAATCTAAGTATGAATCAAATGTGTAGGCTGCTGAAAATGTAAATTCAGTGGGGAAAAGCTTTCCATCATGGTCAATGACCCCTTGGGTTTAGCTGGTGTTGTACGTTACTAAAATCATAACAAATATTTTCATCCTAAGCATGTATTACTGTTTAGTAATAATTACAAACCAACAAAGGGATATATAGTTTGATGCTTTATGATTTTTGTAAAATGTCTATATATACAAATAATATTATGAAAATAATATTGACTATGAGTATGAAATTACAGGCTTCCCACGAACGGAATTCATAATGTTTGTCGATTCGATTGTTTTCCTAATTTTGGCTAATGTACAAAAATACTTTCAGTATCGCTAACTTCTGAAAGCTTTCCACTGCGGACAATGACCCTTGGGTTAAGCTGGTGTTGTAATCATGTATCGTTTGTTCTTCACCTTCCACTTGAAGAAAAAAAGGGTAGGTGGTGGGGATCTTATACCACTTCTAGTTCTATATAAATGTGTAAGTGAAGTCGTACAAATTACTCTTTGTTTACATTTATACAATGAAGTACAATCGTGCGGAATATTTACAACGTCTGCGTACATATTTTAAAATACAGAGAGTGGGTACACGAAAAGATTACTATTTAATGTATCCGAATGTCAGCCAGAGTCCTCAAACACTGGCGCTGGGTTTGTCTACGAAGGAGATGGTGACACTGTGCGTTGTAGTTCGTATCAAGTTAGATTTGAGGAATGGACAGTGGACGATTGCCCTGACGCTTTACATGCAAGGGTAATGCCGCAGTGCCAGTTTGTGATGACGCAGCTAAAATGATAAAAACAAACAAACGCTAGGTATACTTATTAATCAGTTCTTTTCAGAACCACCGTAACTTAGCCTCATGGTACTTGAATTTGTTCTTTGTTTACACAACAACAAACATTTTTCATGTGATCTCGAGTCGGTCCTAAGCCTGAAGAAATAAGGAAGGCGGTATATTATATATTTACAGGCTGTAAAAGAGGAAAACGGAGCCATATAGAGACAATGTATGTATAATGTTTCTACTGCAAAGTAATTACGATAAAGTGTACTTTTTCTACAGGTCTGATCACTACAACCAAGTCGCTCCTTGGACAAGAATAATGTATGAGTGCAGTCCATTTTGTTGTTGACGAACCGTTATCTGTTTTTACTAAAATCTTACAATGTCAAAAATTATTATTAATATTTTATTTATTTTATAACATTGTTTGCGATATATATATTTAATCAATGCAAAATGAATTTTTAAAATATTGCATTACATTGGTCTGTAAACTATATTTATGTTTGTTCTGTACACATATCCATACGGTAATAATCATGAGTGGTGACAACGCTTAATTACTATTTTTGCTATGTATCAAATTTAGAAAGTAGGACACAACGATGTAGGTGATAAATATATTTCAAAATTTCGGATGTTACGTTTGAATAAAAGAACGTCTGTATTTTGTTTAACATATTTTTATTTTGACATTGCATTAGGGCTATAATCACTCAGCACTGTGTGGTCATGATAATACATTAAAGTGATAAAACACGGGGAATGTCTTTGGTTCAGACAAGTATGTCTCCCAACGCAGTGTTACATGATCACAACTACACCATATGTGTGTGTGTGTGTGCATGCGTCTTAATGACAGTATCTAATTTTAAAATATGTTGTTTTCTGTTACAGACATGTGGTGCTAACAGGATATTCCTGGACTTGTGTGTGTGTGTGTGTGTGTGTGTGTGTGTGTGTGTGTGTGTGTGTGTGTGTGTGTGTGTGTGTGTGTGTGTGTGTGTGTGTGTGTGTGTGTGTGTGTGTGTGTGTGTGTGTGTGTGCCCGAAATAGACGATTCAATCAATCGGTTATCAAAGTGTTCGCGAGCGGGCAAACTTGTTTCATTGAACCGGTCAATACTGTCGACGTACGCGTAAGGGTATACCCCTTGCGTACGAGCAGATTGGTCTGCCCGTTGAAACCCCGTCTAAGCATTTCCTCTCTAAGCAGAGGAAAATGTAGTGCGCACGTGTGTGTGCGTGTGTGTGTGTGTGTGTGTGTGTGTGTGTGTGTGTGTGTGTGTGTGTGTGTGTGTGTGTGTGTGTGTGTGTGTGTGTGTGTGTGTGTGTGTGTGTGTGTGTGTGTGTGTGTGTGTGTGTGTGTGTGTGTGTGTGTGTGTGTGTGTGTGTGTGTGTGTGTGTGTGTGTGTGTGTGTGTGTGTGTGTGTGTGTGTGTGTGTGTGTGTGTGTGTGTGTGTGTGTGTGTGTGTGTGTGTGTGAAGTTAACATGGCTTAGACAAAATACAAACGTAAAGAAACAATTTGATATGTGAAGAGATAGAAATTTATATATGACAAAAATAGTAATTAAGCGTCACGGTAAGTAACGTATACGATGTCACACGTGTTGTTCACATGATCATAGCATGATTTTATTTCTTGACACTACCCTTTTATCTTGAAAATATGATTTAGTCGAGCGCGGTAAATAACTTCCTAAGTGTACCCCTCTACAACAAACAAGCGTTTCTCGTTGGTTACTGCTAACATATTTATAAATAAAAATATATACACATTCACAGTACAAATATAATCTCTCTCTCTCTCTCTCTCTCTCTCTCTCTCTCTCTCTCTCTCTCTCTCTCTCTCTCTCTCTCTCTCTCTCTCAATGTCAGGTGAATGTACGTATTAGTGGTTATTGACATAATCTTACATCGATTTTAGAAATTTATATATAGCAAAAATAATAATTAAGCGTTGTCACTAAGTAGCACTACTTACGGATTAGAAAGTATTCACTTCCAAAACAAGCAAGGGAGCTACCCCTACCCTACCGTTGTATGATACATCGATATATATACGTGAAGAATGCAGTAATGATTTTCTCCAAAATATCACTGATTTATTAATTTAAAATACTGTATAATTGCTTACGATTGACAAATAAGAGAAAAGACACAGTACTTTCCGGAATTTCTTGAAATTTTTGCAGTTAACCTTCTGCTCATGTCCCACACGTTTACTGGCAGCGTGTTTGGCTACAGTTAACCATTTAAATTCATAAATTTACCAGAGCTCTGAAACCCCTACTTCATTTTGAGTAGTTAAAACAAAAAGAATACTTCTTTTTGTAAAGAGGGGCTACAAGTTATTTAAAACTAGGCTAAGGCCTAGAGAAGCTAAAAATTGCGCTGGATCCAGTAAGACGGGACTTGCAATAAAAACTCAAGAATTAAATAATTAACAATCCCATTTTATTATTCTATCTCATATAATAAAAATAACAAAAAAACAACAGTGATTTAGAATTCCCCTTTAAATGGTTAAATAAAGAAGTATACCCTCTCAACAAGGCCACCTGAAAAATATAAACTGAATCCACGAAAATAATTGCTATGTCACCATCAATGAATTGAAAATTTAAAATAATCATTAACCTCAAAATAAAACTCCCATTAAACTATTTATTAAAATATAAAATTTATATCATATGTTTCTTTTAAAATGCAGTATATATATTGATGCAGGTAAATGATTTCATTCACAGTTACTATTAATAATTAAAATAATTACTCATCCAATTTAAATGAACTTTAAAGGTGACACTTACTATACTTGTTAAATAAAATAATTAATTTAAAGAAATGATCAGCCACGATTATTGAGATAGAATACTCGTCTACTGGTGTATATAAATTCTAATAATAAATCCCTATATCCCACCAAAAGTACAGCAATGCATAATATTTATATAAATATATATATCCCCCAAAATGTACACAGAAATATACAGACATAACATGTTCCACAAGACAAATTACATATACAATAGTATACAAATACATAAAGGTCTCTTGCCACGCCCTTTTTTTATATTACCCTTCTGGTGTATATAAATTCTAAACTTCTTCTTTATAGGAATCCCAATTAGGATTAAAGATTTATTTCTGTAAATGTACCCCCATGGTGTGGGTTAATTGCACGTCATGTGTATCATAAAGTATTGCATACAAATGTCCCCAGGACATTAAAATTTAAAACCAAGTGCCTAAGTGGCTAAGTGCTAAAATACCTAATTAAGGTGAGAAATAAAATTGTTTAAAATAATTAACGCCCCCCAGTTACCATGATTAATATAAAGAATTTATATAGACTAAAATAGGGCCAATTAATGAAAAGAGAAAAATTGCACCATATTAGCACCTTATATAAAAAAATACATTTGTGTGTCAGAGACGGACATGTTTCTTCAACTTATAACCAGTCTCAACAACCTTGTTTCGACAAACAAGTTGAAAAGTGTTTCGACATGCACAGCTTGGTTGAAACTAATTAAAAATAACACCTACCTCCCCAGTAATCTTTTTATACAAATGACATAACCAGATTTTAAAAATAAGAGAAAATATGTGTTTTTATGCATAGTAAATTAAACTTGAGAAAATTGGTAATAACAAAACTGACTTTAAATCTGTAGCGAAAGCCCTATAAAGAAATGAGTGGAAATCTAAGTTGGATGCTGTGTTGTAGACATGTCAGTCTCTGAACTGACAATTTACTATACATGTATTGAAATTTTACAATTAATTCTTAGTGTTCACACTAAACTGTCCCATCAATTGGGGATCCAAAGGAATGTATACTTGAACGGTAAAACTGATGATTATGTATAACTGGTGCCATGTTGATTCTACGTGTGAATAATAAATGGATATTTTTCACCTGCTTATATGTGCCCAGAAGGATGATCTCTTATTTGTAGCGTGGCGATCTCATGATTGGCATGTTGTTGTGGTCTTATTCTCTTCGGTGTCGAGTGTGGAGCTTTTAGGATGTCATTCTTTCAGTCGTGTAGCAGGACTTGTCTATATTCGGTGAACCCTGTTCACACATTACATTTTTAGTGAGAGACCACACACAAATGCCCCCACTGTTTGGACACCCTCCAAAATCATAAATAAAAACAACACCTAGTTATGTTGTACATAATAAAACTTGGTAACATTATTTTGGCCAACATGCCTTACTTAAAAAAGTTCTCTAACAATGATTCTTTATAACGCTTTATAACTTGAACCTCACTGAATGTGAGTTGCTTTTGCAATATAATAATTTATCTTGGCTCTGTAACATCTTATGAACTTATTACTTTGAGTGAAATTGAGGTTACCACGTGGCGAAGAATTTATTTAAAACACATAGTTTTTTACTCCATAGAATCTGAGAATACTACTACTTTGAATGAGACATGATTTACGTTTAAAACGTGCCTGAGTAAGTTCCCAATTATATATGTATAAAGTTTTACTGTCATTGTAGCAAAACTTTATACCACTTAATGACGACACATTGTGTAACAGGTTAAGTGCTCAACCGAATCTCGTTACATCGGTGTTAATGAAAGTTCAATATTAAATATATTGTGGTTATTGTACTTTAGGTATTAAAGCCGAGATTCTGACACTCCAATAATCAAGTTTTATTGGTTTATAAAAACTTTACGAATAATTACGTCTCTCACCATGCATGATTCAACAAGTGGGCACGCTTACTCAAGCTTACTAAAAAAACGTTTTCTCCTTTAAAAATTTAGTATATAATTAATATAATGAAATCAAAACTCACCGCAGTCGTTAAGAAACTTATCTCTCCATAGTAGTTAGAGGATGTTGGAAAATAATACCTCTCCACCGAAGAGAAAAAGCGCCCGTCAACCCTGAAGTATTTTGATAGACAAAAACTTAGATAATTCGGCGTCGTCTACGTTTGCGTAACGAAATTAACGCCAGGGAGCAGCACGGGAATTTTCGTACCACCGAGAGTCGGCAAGTGCCGCCCCCCGACAGCCGTTGTCTAAACTATTAATTTTTCCTAAACACAGGTAGAGCGCAGCACTAATTACTGCCTTAAATTTCGTACTGCCGATAACGTCAAAACTGCCGAAAAAATTTACTGAACTCGCGCTGAATCTTTTGACTCAGCACAGCTCAAAACAGTACAAAGTCATACTTTTGGTAAACAAAATCTCGTCAACAACAACAACAACAACAAAAACAAAAATAGTTTGTATTTCAACAGCTACAAACAATAATTCATTTTCTTACACTAATAAACATTTTGTTGTAATTGTTTCAATTAATAGGAAACATATATATTCGTCGAGAAAATCTGCTGTAGCTGGACGAAACATGTGACTGAATTAATAAATTTTCTCTCTGCACAGTACCTGCTTCAGTACCATATACATTATGTGCTATATATACAAAAGGCTTTCAACATGTTTGTCATTTCAACCAATTTGTACCGAGATCTAATTGTGTAAGAATAACTGTACCGCCTCATACAACTGAGAATAAATCCGCACACACACACACACACACACACGCGCGCGCGCAACGATGTTTCTGCTTATTTGAACAAGTCCTGTATTAAATTCAATAAATAACACACTTGTGATGTATTAGCGGTCATTGAACCATAATTTGTTTAAAATGATTAAATATATATATATTCACAAACATAAATGTGGGTGCTTGACGTTAGCAAAAACGATAATGTATGACTTCCATTATCGTTATGCTGTCGCCAAGTACGGCTGTAACGTTAGATTGTTAATGACGGATACGGACAGTCTGATGTATAGTATCCAAACATCTGACTTCTATGCAGACATGAAGGAGGACCTACAGTTGTTTGACACGTCGGATTACCCCCAGGTCTCATTCTTGTTATAGTCTTAAAAACAAAAAGGTTGTCGGACTGTTCAAGGATGAAACGTGTGGTCGTCCTGTTAGAGAATTCGTGGGACTCAGAGCGAAATGTTATTCGTTCCTTGTGGCTCACGAAGATCCTGACAAAGAGTGTCAAAAACGTGTGGAGATGTGTGAGAGAGAGAGAGAGAGAGAGAGAGAGAGAGAGAGACGTTACAGTTACATAAACACAGAGAGAGAGAGAGAGAGAGAGATGCAACAGTAATCTACTAAATGTGTGTGTGTGTGTGTGTGTGTGTGTGTGTGTGTGTGTGTGTGTGTGTGTGTGTGTGTGTGTGTGTGTGTGTGTGTGTGTGTGTGTGTGTGTGTGTGTGTGTGTGTGTGTGTGTGTGTGTGTGTGTGTGTGTGTGTGTGTGTGTGTGTGTGTGTGTGTGTGTGTGTGTGTGTGAGAGAGAGAGAGAGAGCGAGATAGTTACTTACATTCAAAGAGAGAGTTGATAACATGATATCACAGTAAAACCGATGGCATAGAGAGAGAGAGAAAGAGCGAGCGAGATAGTTACTTACATTCAAATGTGAGAGAGAGTGAGATCAAGAGAGAGACACACACACAACAGTAATCTAGTAAATGTGTGTGTGTGAGAGAGTTGATAACATGATATCACAATTGACAACAATCATATGGTTTTTAATGTACACTATAATGCGTCTGCTTATATATAGTTTGAATTTCATACCACAGAAAAATGTTGGCAGACCTGTTCTATACACTATAATGACAGAGGTTGGTAACCCTGATCATATATTTTTAATATACACTATAACACACATCAAGTTTAAACCCATGCAAAGGTTGGTAACCCTGATCATATATTTTTAATATACACTATAACACACATAAAGTTTGATTTGGGCAGCGCAAGGATCTTAAATAGCGCTATATTTTCTGGGTGTCAGAGACTTGCTACGTAGTATATTAATAGGGATTTTGTTAGTAAAAAGCAGTTTCTATAAAGTCCTTATCTTTTAGAAGTCAGAAAATTCATAGATAAAATCTATACCTGCTTCTGCAGAAATCTGCAAATCGTTTCAAGAAATCGTCTATCAGTTTTAGCCATCAATCGCGTGATAGCTGTTTCGACCAATCAGCGGCCCCAATTTCCATTAAGATTGGGTCTCCGCCGACGAATATCTAGTTAGTTCCATCCTTCAGCTCGAATATTACGGACGTGCTCTCTGTGCGAGTTTTTCGAACAGAAACTTGCTTTTGTACGAGTGATCAGGGTCAATTTAGCGACGAGTTACCCGTTGCTGATACCTTGACTGGGTACGAACTCAATATTAAAAAAATAAGCTATTTAATATTTGTAAACAGTGCTAGTCTCGCGTGTGTGAAGATTTCCGCATAGGGAAGGTTTATCCATCCGGGATACTCCTATGTTATCGCGAGGACACCTCAAGATGCGGGAAGGTGCACGCTTAAAGCACCAAAAATAAGTAAGATTAAATTACGACCCAATTTCTGTGCCCTGAGATAAGAGTAGACTGATTACCGGTGTGTCGGCGTGCGTGCGTACAAGAGGAGTGCCAGCGAAGCGGGAGTGTGCAGAAAGGAGGAGACGAGAGAGGAGCAGATTGTGGTGAATCACAGGACTGGCAGTGAGACGAATCAACCCACGAAAACAACATTCAAGTAACAAATGACATTTTTTTTTTACATCAGATCAGTCTGATTTCAGAGACAATTTTGAAATAAAATAAATATTTTGTGAACTACCAACCATATAAAAATGTTGTCTCAAAATATACAACCTTGCTCCAGGTAACTGACTATTCCATTATTACTATGCCTAACATATGTTTTGTCGCAGCGTGCTTATATGCTGCTGAATACTGTATTTGCAAAGTGATATTTTACTATGTTTTCTACCAGAATAGTTAAAAATATTATAGAAAGAGTCTACTACTTTACGATTTAAAATATTAAAAAAGTAAAGGAAACACACAAATTGTTAAAAAAAAAATGGCATTGAAGTAAATCAACTATAGTTTACAGTGATATTCACATATAGTGAGAAGTTTAACATTTTTAGATATCGGTATGGAGAACCATACATGACTTCCATGTTCTAAGATTTATATTTAAAATCATATTCGAAATGAAATATTTCCATAGAAACTACGTCTTTCTACTTATTGCTTCAGCATTAACCACAGTACTGTGGTCACTAACGTATACCACCTCACGTTTTCGCACTCGATTTTCACCAATGATGGCAGTCGATGGCACTGCCGAAAAGTCTGGTTTTGCAGAAAACATTGGACTACGGCTAAAGAGCCCGGGAAGCAATTTTAACAAAAAACTACTTCTTTGTTGCCGATAACGTAGTAAACATATAAAAAATTCTCCCCTCCACCTTCAACTATAATTTTTAATAATAGAAAATTACCCCCACCCCGTTCACCTAACTTCTTCATTTATAGATATTTCATCTACGTTTCTACAGTGGATTACTATGAGCTTCTTATCAGGATACTTTATTTATAAAAATTAAGTACTTTACTCTTGTTAAATCATAAAATGTTTCAGGTAAACTACCCCTTTCTCTTAACCGATCTTCTCCAAAATCAACAGACCTTCCGTCCTCTACAATTCAGCGAAGCATGCAAAACAATATTTGATTCTGTTTGAATGTGCGGCAGTTATCGTTCGTCATTGAAACATTTCTCTTGTTACAACATAAAATGTTGCAGGTAAACTACCCCTTTCCCTTAACCGATCTTCACCAAAATCAATAGACCTTGAGCTCTCTGCAACTCAGGGGGTGCAAAAAATTATTTGATTCTCATTGAATTTTCGGCAGTTATCGTTCGTCATAAAATATTACCCTTTTTAAAACATAAAACGTTGCTGATAAACTACCCCTTCCCTTAACCAATCTTCAACAAAATCAACAGACCTTGAGTTCTCTTTAGTTCAAAAAGGTATGCAAAAACCTAGTTGATTCTGTTTGAATTTACGGCAGTTACCGTTCGTCATATAAAAAATTACCCTTGTTAAAACATAAAATGTTGCTGGTAAACTACCCCTTTCCCTTAACCGATTTTCACCAACACCAATACGTATTGAGAACTCTACAATACAGGGCTGTATGCAAAACATCATTTGATTCTGTTTGAATTTGCGGCTGTTATCGTTTACTATAGAAAAAAATTACCCTTGATAAAAAACCGTTGCAGGTAAACTACCCCTTTCCCTTAACCGATCTTCGCCAAAAACGACAGGTCTTAGGTACTCTACAATTCAGGCCTGTATGCAAACAATTATTTGATTCTCTTTGAATTTACGGCAGTTATCGTTCGTCATAGAAAAAATACCCTTGTTAAAACATAAAACGTTGCCGGTAAACTACCCCTTTCCGTTAACCGATCTTCAACAAAATCAACAGACCTTGAGTTCTGTATAATTCAAAAAGAAAAAAAGAGTAGTTGATTCTGTTTTAATGTACGGCAGTTATCATTCGTCATAAAAAAATTACCCTTGATAAAACATAAAATGTTGCAGGTAAACTACCCTATTCCCTTAACCGATCTTCAACAAAATCAACAGACCTTGAGTTCTGTATAATTCAAAAAGGTATGCAGAAGAGTAGTTGATTCTGTTTTAATGTACGGCAGTTATCGTTCATCAAAAAAAAAATTACCCTTGATAAAACATAAAATGTTGCTGGTAAACAACCCTATTCCCTTAACCGATCTTCACCAAAACCAACAGGTCTTGAGAACTCTACATTTCAGGGCTGTATGCAAAATATTATATGATTCTGTTTGAATTTGCGGCTGTTATCGTTTGCCATATAAAATACCCTTGATAAAACAAAAAACGTGTCTGGTAAACTACCCCTTTCCCTTAACCGATCTTCACCAAAAACAATAGGTCTTTAGTACTCAACAAAACAGGGCTGTATGCAAAAACGTATTTGATTCTGTTTGAATTTGCGGCTCTTATCGTTTGCCATAGAAAATACCCTTTTAAAACATAAAACGTTGCAGGTAAACTACCCCTTTCCCTTAACCGATCTTCACCAACACCAATAGGTATTGAGAACTCTACAATACAGGGCTGTATGCAAAACATCATTTGATTCTGTTTGAATTTGCCGCTGTTATCGTTTACCCGTTTACCATAGAAAAGAAGTAAATATCGGTATGGAGAACCATACATGACTTCCATATTCTAAGATTTATATTTAAAATCATTTTCGAAATGAAATATTACCATAGAAACTACTTCTTTCTACTTACTGCTTCAGCCTTAACCACAGTACTGTGGTCACTAACGTATACCACCTCACGTTATCGCACTCGATTTTCACTGATGATGGAAGTCGATGGCATTGCCGAAACGTCTGGTTTTGTAGAAAACTGGACTACGGCCAAATATCCCGGGAAGGAATTTTAACAAAAACTACTTCTTTGTTGCCGATAACGTTGTACACATATATATCAATGGCGAAGTTACATGGAGGCAATTGAGGCAGTGCCTACCCTAAAACATTCTGTAGAATAAAAATTATAAATACGTATGAACTACATAACGTAAAGATTATACATTGTTACTGCGACTGTCAAATTTATTAAACCGAAATGTGCTTTATTGAGCGACCGCTAGATGGTGACAGGCGAGATTCGGCATAGTTCGTTTAAAGCGAATGAGGCAACCTGAACTTGCCTCAGCGTTTTTTGTATACATCGTATGTAAGCAATGTAGTGGTGTGATAGGGAAGTGAAGGGAGGGGGATTGTCCCGCGCTGTACACATAGAGCGTTGAGGCATGCCTCACTTCTGTGGTCCAAACAGTTAAGTTAAAGGACCTGTGTTGTTTCTAAGTGTTTATTTTATGCGGTTATTAAAAGTGTCACTGTTATTCCGCTGAACTAACAGATGATCAAGATTGTTATTTGAATTATTTGTAACATTAAACATATATATAGAAACTAATCAAGTTTAAAAATTTGAAGTTCAATCAGTTGTATTATTGTGTATGACTAATACAAGGATTGTTCAATAGAAACACGTATAGAGCTGTAAAGCATTTTTTATTCAACGATTTTAAAAGAAGTCTCCAATAACATTAAGACATGAGTTCCACTGTTGCGCTAACCTGTAATTCCCTGCTAGTAAAATTCTTACGGCTGTTTGTGGAACCATTCGGTTACAGCAAACTCTACCTCAGCGTCCGATTTGAACCACCGTCCTTTTAGTGATTCCTTAAAAAAATATCGGTATGGAGAACCATACATGACTTCCATATTCTAAGATTTATATTTAAAATCATTTTCAGCCAAACAACCAGGCTGTGTCTTACCTGCCTTTTTATTGCTGTATTAAATGAAAAATATTATATTACATTAAAATGAAAAAATTATAATTTTATTGCCTGGCAACAAAATTATTTTATTTTTAACAATTACCATTGTTTCAAAAAGTTTAAATAAATTTTCAAGTACTTTACTCTTGTTAAAACGTAAAAGGTTGCAGGTAAACTACCCCTTCCCCTTAACCGATCTTCACCAAAATCGAAAGTCATTGAGACCTCTACAATTCAGGGACGTATGCAAAAAATTATTTCATTCTGTTTGAATTTGCGGCTGTTATCGTTTGCCATAGAAAATACGCTTGATAAAAAAACGTTGCAGGTAAACTACCCCTTCCCCTTAACCGATATTCACCAAAAACAATAGGTCTTGAGTACTCTACAAATCAGGGCTGTATGCAAAACATTATTTGATTCTGTTTGAATTTGCGGCTGTTATCGTTTGCCATAGAAAATACCCTTGTTAAAAAAACGTTGCAGGTAAACTACCCCTTTCCCTCAACCGATCTTCACCAAAAACAATAGGTCTTGAGAAATCTACAATTCAGGGCTGTATGCGAAACATTATTTGATTCTGTTTGAATTTGCGGCTGTTATCGTTTGCCAAAAAAAAAAAATTTCCCTTGATAAAAAAAACCGTTGCAGGTAAACTACCCCTTCCCCTCAACCGATCTTCACCAAAAACAATAGGTCGCGAGTACTCTACAAATCAGGGCTGTATGCAAAAAATTATTTGATTCTGTTTGAATTTGCGGCAGTTGTCGTTTGCCATAGAAAATACGCATGATAAAAAACGTTGCTGGTAAACTACCCCTTCCCCTCAACCGATCTTCACCAAAAACAATAGGTCTTGAGTACTCTACAAATCAGGGCTGTATGCAGAAAATTATTTGATTCTGTTTGAATTTGCGGCTGTTATCGTTTGCCATAGAAAATACCCTTGTTAAAAAAACGTTGTAGGTAAACTACCCCTTTCCCTTAACCGATCTTCACCAAAAACAAAAAGTCTTGAGAACTCTACAATTTAGGGCTGTATGCAAATAATCTTTTCATTCTGTTTGAATTTGCGGCTGTTATCGTTTGCCATAGGAAATACCCTTGTTAAAACATAAAACGTTACAGGTAAACTACCCCTTTCCCTTAACCGATCTTCACCAAAAACAATAGGTCTTGAGAACTCTACAATTCAGGGCTGTATGCGAAACATTATTTGATTCTGTTTGAATTTGCGGCTGTTATCGTTTGCCAAACAAACAAAATTACCCTTGCTAAAAAAAAACCGTTGCAGGTAAACTACCCCTTTCCCTCAACCGATCTTCACCAAAAACAATAGGTCGCGAGAACTCTGCAAAACCGGGCTGTATGCAAAAAATTATTTGATTCTGTTTGAATTTGCGGCAGTTATCGTTTGCCATAGAAAAAAAAAATCTACAGACAGACAGACAGACACACAGACAGACAGACACACAGACAGACACACAGACACTTTTCGGAAAACGACTTTTTTTCATGTTTTGAGTGTAGTAGAATCAGAATCTGCAATAATCTCGAACACGATTTTTTTTGCCATCACCATACTTCCATTCCTTAAGGAATATGGAAGTAAAATATCGGTATGGAGAACCATACATGACTTCCATATTCTAAGATTTATATTTAAAATCATTTTCAGCCAAACAGCCAGGCTGTGTCTTACCTGCCTTTTTATTGCTGTATTAAATGAAAAATATTATATTACATTAAAATGAAAAAATTATAATTTTATTGCCTGGCAACAAAATTATTTTATTTTTAACAATTACCATTGTTTCAAAAAGTTTAAATAAATTTTCAAGTACTTTACTCTTGTTAAAACGTAAAAGGTTGCAGGTAAACTACCCCTTCCCCTTAACCGATCTTCACCAAAATCGAAAGTCATTGAGACCTCTACAATTCATGGACGTATACAAAATATTATTTGCTTCTGTTTGAATTTGCGGCTGTTATCGTTTGCCATAGAAAATACGCTTGATAAAAAAACGTTGCAGGTAAACTACCCCTTCCCCTTAACCGATCTTCACCAAAAATAATAGGTCTTGAGTACTCTACAAATCAGGGCTGTATGCAAAACATTATTTGATTCTGTTTGAATTTGCGGCTGTTATAGTTTGCCATAGAAAATACCCTTGTTAAAAAAACGCTACAGGTAAACTACCCCTTTCCGTTAACCGATCTTCACCAAAAACAATAGGTCTTGAGAACTCTACAATTTAGGGCTGTATGCAAATAATCTTTTGATTCTGTTTGAATTTGCGGCTGTTATCGTTTGCCATAGGAAATACCCTTGTTAAAACATAAAACGTTACAGGTAAACTACCCCTTTCCCTTAACCGATCTTCACCAAAATCAACAGATCTTGAGAACTCTACAATTCAGGGCTGTATGCGAAACATTATTTGATTCTGTTTGAATTTGCGGCTGTTATCGTTTGCCAAACAAACAAAATTACCCTTGCTAAAAAAAAAACCGTTGCAGGTAAACTACCCCTTTCCCTCAACCGATCTTCACCAAAAACAATAGGTCGCGAGTACTCTACAAATCAGGGCTGTATGCAAAAAATTATTTGATTCTGTTTGAATTTGCGGCAGTTATCGTTTGCCATAGAAAAAAAATCTACAGACAGACAGACACACACACACAGACAGACAGACAGACAGACAGACACACAGACACTTTTCGGAAAACGACTTTTTTTCATGTTTTGAGTGTAGTAGAATCAGAATCTGCAATAATCTCGAACACGATTTTTTTTGCCATCACCATACTTCCATTCCTTAAGGAATATGGAAGTAAAAATTACCATTGATAAAAAACCGTTGCAGGTAAACTACCCCTTCCCCTTAACCGATCTTCACCAAAAGCATTAGGTCTTGAGTACTCTACAAATCAGGACTGTATGCAAAACATTATTTGATTCTGTTTGAATTTGCGGCTGTTATCGTTTGCCATAGAAAATACCCTTGTTAAAAAAACGTTGCAGGTAAACTACCCCTTTCCCTCAACCGATCTTCACCAAAAACAATAGGTCTTGAGAAATCTACAATTCAGGGCTGTATGCGAAACATTATTTGATTCTGTTTGAATTTGCGGCTGTTATCGTTTGCCAAAAAAAAAAAATTTCCCTTGATAAAAAAAACCGTTGCAGGTAAACTACCCCTTCCCCTCAACCGATCTTCACCAAAAACAATAGGTCGCGAGTACTCTACAAATCAGGGCTGTATGCAAAAAATTATTTGATTCTGTTTGAATTTGCGGCAGTTGTCGTTTGCCATAGAAAATACGCATGATAAAAAACGTTGCTGGTAAACTACCCCTTCCCCTCAACCGATCTTCACCAAAAACAATAGGTCTTGAGTACTCTACAAATCAGGGCTGTATGCAGAAAATTATTTGATTCTGTTTGAATTTGCGGCTGTTATCGTTTGCCATAGAAAATACCCTTGTTAAAAAAACGTTGTAGGTAAACTACCCCTTTCCCTTAACCGATCTTCACCAAAAACAAAAGGTATTGAGAACTCTACAATTTAGGGCTGTATGCAAATAATCTTTTCATTCTGTTTGAATTTGCGGCTGTTATCGTTTGCCATAGGAAATACCCTTGTTAAAACATAAAACGTTACAGGTAAACTACCCCTTTCCCTTAACCGATCTTCACCAAAAACAATAGGTCTTGAGAACTCTACAATTCAGGGCTGTATGCGAAACATTATTTGATTCTGTTTGAATTTGCGGCTGTTATCGTTTGCCAAACAAACAAAATTACCCTTGCTAAAAAAAAACCGTTGCAGGTAAACTACCCCTTTCCCTCAACCGATCTTCACCAAAAACAATAGGTCGCGAGAACTCTGCAAAACCGGGCTGTATGCAAAAAATTATTTGATTCTGTTTGAATTTGCGGCAGTTATCGTTTGCCATAGAAAAAAAATCTACAGACAGACAGACAGACACACAGACAGACAGACACACAGACAGACACACAGACACTTTTCGGAAAACGACTTTTTTTCATGTTTTGAGTATAGTAGAATCAGAATCTGCAATAATCTCGAACACGATTTTTTTTGCCATCACCATACTTCCATTCCTTAAGGAATATGGAAGTAAAATTACCCTTGATAAAAAACCGTTGCAGGTAAACTACCCCTTTCCCTTAACCGATCTTCACCAAAAACGACAGGTCTTAAAAACTCTACAATTCAGGGTTGTATGTAAAATATTATATGATTTTGTTTGAATTTGCGGCTGTTATCGTTTGCCATACAAAATACCCTTGATAAAACAAAAATGTTGCAGGTAAACTATCCCTTTCCCTCAAACGATCTTCACCAAAAACAATAGGTCTTTAGTACTCAAGAAATCAGGGCTGTATGCAAAAACTTATTTGATTCTGTTTGAATTTGCGGCTCTTATCGTTTGCCATAGAAAATACCCTTTTAAAACATAAAACGTTGCAGGTAAACTACCCCTTTCCCTTAACCGATCTTCACCAAAACGAAAAGGTCTTGAGAACTCTACAATTCAGGGCAGTATGCAAAACATTATTTGATTATGTTTGAATTTGCGGCTGTTATCGTTTGCCATAGGAAATACCCTTGTTAAAACATAAAACGTTGCTGGTAAACTACCCCTTTCCCTTAACCGATCTGTACGAAAATCAACAGATCTTGAGAACTCTACAATTTAGGGCTGTATGCGAAACATTATTTGATTCTGTTTGAATTTGCGGCTGTTATCGTTTGCCAAACAAACAAAGTTACCCTTGATAAAAAAAACCGTTGCAGGTAAACTACCCCTTTCCCTTAACCGATCTTCACCAAAAACAATAGATCGCGAGTACTCTACAAATCAGGGCTGTATGCAAAAACTTATTTGATTCTGTTTGAATTTGCGGCTGTTATCGTTTGCCATAGAAAAAAAATCTACAGGCACACAGACACACACACAGACACTTTTCGAAAAACGACTTTTTTTCATGTTTTCATTGTAGTACAATCAGAATCTGCAATAATCTCGAACACGATTTTTTTTGCCATCACCATACTTCCATTTCCTTAAGGAACATGGAAGTAAAAAAGTTAGTAATTATGTGCATTAATTACCTAGTACATATAAGAATTTTAACAAAGAGAAATATAAAGTAATGTTCATTTTTTGTCCATTAGTATAACTTTTTGTAGACATATGGAAAATTAATGATCGCCTAAAAGGTTAATAACAAAAGCTGTATATTAATAATATTGCCTATCTTAATTAGCACATATCTTTTTGTTTTCACAAAAACAACAAAACATTTATTTGAGGCATCCAGTAAACATTTCCATAAAATTGTAATTATAAATAATATCTCAAGCGTTTTGAGCACATGACACAGAATTTTAATGTACAAACATTTAAAAAAAATTGCATCATTCAATAATTGATTGCTTGTATTATCTTGTATTGTAACCATAATGACATATATTATCATGTAATATGTACCTGTTCATTTTGTGATCCACCAGTGACACTGCGGATATGTGATATTGAGGATGAATATGAGAATATTTTAATTCAGTCCTGTATTTTAAAATGTCAATTCTTTCACTGTTGGCCTGTTTCAATTTTCAAATTTCCATATACATAAGTGACACAGAAAATTAAATAACTACAAAAATGAAACAAGCAGATTCAATCAATAAACAATTTTAATGAGGTTTGTTTTATGTACACTGGAGTGACATCCATACAGCTAATAAGTAACAAAAACTCTGAAATTAACAACAATAAATAATATGATAATTATGTTACTAAGAACTCTGCGATTCTCAGTTTTTCTACATTCAGTAAATAAATATTTAACTACTGTAACACATGTCATAAGATTCAAACAGTTCAGCGAAACTGACAATGTAGAAGCTTACTATGGCTCCAAGTGTAGATCCAAGTTGTGTCACTACACCGTACCAGAATAAGCCATGGCCTCCTTCACGATGGAAAAATGAAGCTATTGACAGTTTCAGATATGCTAGGAGTCCAATAGTTGCAATGTAAATCGTTACCTTACAAAAAATAAAAATAAGATTAATAATTGAATTTATGCTGAAGTCAACACAGGCCCAGCTCCAGGCAGGGGCAGCAAATTTTAAAGGGTGGCAGATTCTGGGATAAGTTTTAAAATTGAGGGAAAAAATAAAATTATTCACTTAATTTCACCACAATATGTAAGAACAGTAAGAATTACTTTATGTATAAAGTCAGCGGAGTTTAATGATGAGTCGAAAACTCGTGAACAAGAGAACATAAACTTCACAATGAGTGCAAACATTCCTAGTCGTAATTTGAAGGCATTCACCATATCTTTAGAGTAGGTCTAGTGTGCGTGAATGTGTTCAGAGTTAAAATAGGGAAGGAACGGCACTCATAAATACTGCACAGAGCGGCAGAAGCGCTGGGGCCGGCCCTGAGTCAACATCATTCAACCAAGTAATCCCGAGTTGATTGTTTTCTTCTTAATAATTTTTGTAGTTGGTTTGTTAGCTTTAGTTGGGAGCTATTCATCATTTTAAATTAAATAAAAGATTATGTAACATTTTTAAATTGTATTATATTTATTAACAGAAAACTAACCAAACAGTTTGAATTAATAAGTAAAAACAAATTGTGAACAAATATGAAAATATAAAAATAAGTAAACAAAATTGCTAGTGAGTTAATTTTGTTTATGTTAGAGTCAGAGCTGTATAGAATAGCATCACGAAATACCAGACTGAAAACCAGGAAAAATCTCAAAGCCTTTTGTGTAGAGTGTAGTTGTGTATGATGGATTGAGAAGAAGCCTTCAAAGCTGGGAGGGGAATGTAGAGAACGTCATGAAGTATAAAGTAAGCAGTGTTGTAAAGGAGTCCTGAGAAAAAAAAGATTGTAGAAAAGCCTTTTGTAGGAATGTAAATGACGCAGACATTGACAATTGATACTTGAGTATCATCTACAAGGAGAGGTTGATATATTATTGACAAATGAGAAAGGACTAGAGTGTTCTTGTAGGCAGAGGGCAATTCTATTTGGAGGGAAGTATGTGTGTATCAGAACAGCCTATTTTTAGGAATGATAGTGTACACAAGCAGCAGATTAGCACAATCTGCCCTTATGATTTTTTTTAGGGGGGAGAGACTCGGTGAGATGTGTGATTGTACTGACAAAAAAATGGCACTGTGCAACAAAAAAATGTCCTGGTGTTGACAAGGTTGTTGTCCAATATAAAATAATATCATTATAGAAGTGAACAAGCGTGGATGAACTTGAGCAAGAATTGCACAGAGTCAGAAATAGAAAGGTGCTAGGATTAAATTGTGCAAATTCAAGCTAATAAAGTATGCTAGCATCTTGCTACATATTATGGATTCTATACTTTTCCAGCATAGTGTAGAAAGAGAACAATATACCTAGTAAGTAGATATTTATCATTTTTAATATTTATACCTGGCATCATGCTCATTTTCATCGCATTTTAATATTAACATAATGTCTCAGAATATCACTTATATCATTTACCCATTTCCACAAAATTAATGTATGTTAACATTTAGACATGATAATTTTGTTTTGTTTAAGAGTACAGCTAGCAAAGACTTATATACTTATATTCATAATCTGATGCCTAGTGTACAATGTGAATATGTAAATTTGAATTTATGTTGTTTTTGCAGAAATATATGCATTATAAAAATTTAAGATTTATAAATTAAAAATATTTAATTTAATAAATTAAAAAATTATAAACATTATTCCAAGTGGAACACTAGTATTTTAGATGAAAATTAAAAATTATGTTTTACCTTATTCTTTGATCTAGCTGTTGCTTATTGCGAGCTTCATCAGAGACTCGCACCAGTAACGTTGTTTATTCTGTTCTTCTAAGGGATGGTACTGTTATTTGAGAGACCATTGGTGTGTGAGTATTAGTGTGTTTGTGTGCTGTGTAATGTGTTCAGACAGTATGTGTGATTTAAACTGTGTCTGTTCATTTAGGATGTTGTTTCCATGCATTTGCATGTGTTTGTATATTTTCAGTTGTTTTAGTGTCTAGTTTTCGGCGTTTTGTGTGAATGTGTAGGATTTCTGTTTGAACGCATTATACAACAAACACATAATAATAATAATAATAATAACAATAATGTCTCAAACAACAGCACCATCTCCAAGAACACAATACACAGCGCTCCTAGTGACAGCCTCTGATAAAAATCACAATGAGCAAAAGCTAGCACAGGCAATAAGGTAAAAATTGTATCCAAAATACTAGTGTTTCATGTTGGAAAAGTGTTTAATGAATTCTTAATGATACTCAGATATGTCATGGACAACAAAATCTGAGAATAAAAATTTAATGCTTACAACAATAACAGCTCCAATATTTGTATCCCGCAGAGGTGGTTCTGGACTAAGCGCAGCCATAGTTGTTTGGTATATTATTCCCAAAATGCTGAATGCACATAGGAAGACTAAAGTTGATAACCGTTTAATTGGTATAAAAAACATGACAAAACATGCAACAGGATTTGCAACTCTGCTGAAATTCACTGCTAGGTGATAAGCGACATTTCCATATGGTAACGCTGAATATGGCTCAATACTTGCTAGTACGCCATACAGAAACATTGAGATGAATGTTTCAAGGACCAAAAGCACACCATATGTAAATGACGTCATTGATGTTTCTGATTGTACTGACACATTATGTAATGTGTTATTATTTCCATTTGTGGGCGATTCAAAATGATCTAATTTTAGCTCCTTTTTGTTGTTACTTTTTTGTTTTTCGCATGATTTTCTTTCATTTTGAACTGTGTCTGAATTGTTAAGCACTACAAACAACACAGATGTTACACACATAACACCACACATTATGGAGAAAAATATCTGTGAAGAGAACTTTGGTGGATATGTACGTTCTTCTAAAACTGTCTCTCCGGTTTCCAGAGTCACATTTACACAGTAATTATTCCCGACACCTTGAAGCAGTGATACAATGCTTGGAAGTAACAAGCTTGAACCTTCACCTATCATATAAGATATGAGATATACCTCGGGAAAATTATTCATAAACGGAACAAATAGAACAGCACTTGTACATCCTATGAGTGACACACAGAAAGTTATGATAAACAATGGAACACTATGCACTTCGCCAAAAACGGTTGCTGTGTGATCGTATATGAAAATTAATAGTACCAACAGAATACATCCCATGAACATAACTAAAGAAATTAATGTACTGTCTTTTATTAGCTTTGGACAACATCTTTGTTGTAAACCATAAAGTATAATTCCCACATTGGCTGCATTGCATATTATATTTAAGTAGGAAGCTAGGTTCCACTTTTCAGGCGCTGTATGTACCAAAAGTGGTAATTGGTTGAAAATGGGGCTCACAGACACCCATGAATTTATTCCAAGCAAGAGTGCTAAAATATCCACCAAGAACTTACGATCTTTATTCCAAACATACATAGTTCAGATTATCTTTTTTTTTATCTGTCAGATCCAAAAATGAATATGTTGAGCTCCTTCTGTAACAAAAAAATAAAAAATCAGTAATGTAATAAGCAAATATACAAACAAAATTGTTTCACATATTTACATTCCTCTAAGCAAATTCCACAAACACATAGTAAGACATGTCCATTATAGGAACTGGTGAAAGTCATAGTTCATGGACTGCTAGACGACATGATGTGGGAACGTAAGATTTATTTATGAATTACATCAGGAAACTATCAGTAAGTTAAAGTCCTCAATTACAGATATAATTCTGCTCAGACACCAAGGTAATTTAAAAAAAAACATCCTTCTTATAAACACATGTATGTGGATCATTCAGAAAATGTGGACCAATTGTGGAAATTACTGCCAAATGGTACGATCAGATTTCAATATGTACAGTATGTAGATTTGGCTCATCATAAATTTACAAAATGTGGATGTTTCATTGCTGCTTCATGCACCTGAGATTATTAAAAACAGGTAATCTCATTAGATCTTGCCAAGTGATCTCTGTACTGTGATACGATTTTTGTCCATGAAAAAATTAAGCATAAATGCATCCTCAAATTACTGAGGTTTATAGTGAAAATATAGTGAATGACAGTAGATTATGGAAATGGTGTGAGGGGGGAGGTTCTCTGACTGCTGTACAAACAGTCGTGATGAAGATTGTATTGGCTGACCTTCACTCGCCACTGACAAACTTGTCCAAGATGTTGACAATAAAGTTCGTGTGAACAGTGACCACAAAAGCATCTCACTTCTATAATTCATGGAATGGTACAAAACAAACATTTCTACAGGGTATTGTCAAATAAAATAAAAAGTGAGGAGGCAACTACATAATCACTAGTGGCAGGTCTATCGTTGTCTTGCATAGTTCTGCTTCATGACAACGCAGGACCATAGCACCGCTACCACATGCATAAAACTTCAGAAATTCAAGTGGAATTTTCTCGTTCATCCCCTTGTAGAGTCCAGACTTGGGACAAAATGACTCTTTTTCTTTTTATTCACCTGAGAAATTATTTTGATTCATAGAAGTTTGTAAACAATGACGAACTTCAAAGTGTTGTGGTAGGGTGGTTGAAAAGTGGGTGGCAGACATCTTTGAGGAGAAGATAAAAAATCTGATTCCATGTTATAACAAGTGTTCATGTAATGTAACTATGGGACTATGTGGGAAAATGTGTTATTTAAATGAACATAATGCGTGCATGCATTAAAATATTTTTTAGTTAAAAGTTTTTTTTTTTAATAACCTACCAAATGTTGCTTTCTGTATGCCCAAATTATTCTGTTGCGTTCATGGCTACACAAATTGAGTACCATTTACGTGAATTTAAGGAAAAGTATCAGAATGTAAGGAAAAACCATACAGGAAGTGAACTCATTAAATATTTTGGGAGTACAGTAACATGGAGTGGAAGATGTACAGAGGTAATCTTAAGTAGGATATGGGGTAAGAAAACTTTTGAATAGGTTAAAGCATTGCTGACAGCAAGAAGTATTCTAATTGGAATGAGAAAGAGATTTGCTAATAATTTTATTTAGTGTGTGGTTTTTTTATGGCAGTGAAACATGGACCATCTAAAAGATAGATGAAAAAAGCTAATTATCCTATTTTATATGTAATATGTTATATAAATGATAATATGACTATATCTTATATACTTTATCCTATGTTGTAAGTAATATTGGAATGAACAAATAAGAAGCACAGAACATTAATATAAACTCCTATTCTCAACTGATATTAAATATGCAATTTGTTTTGGACAAGAACTCGTATTTATAGTAGTTTGTTCAAGGCCAGTCAATGGCACGCCAACATTTCTTTATATTATCAATCTATACCCACTATTATATATACCAGAAAAACTATGGTTAAAATAAAAGCACAAGAAACAAGGACCAGAACACCTTTCTGAGAAGAGTTAAAGGCTGCAATCAAAATGACGTGACAAGAATCAAAACAAGAGCATCATATGTCCAGCCTTAATAAAAAACTTGAACTCTATAAACTGGCACGAATGTGTGGGAAGGAGGGAAGAAACTACTTTGCCACTAAAGGCAAGAAGACATTAATCAGAAGGAAGGAGAAACCTTTAGCAGACCATGGAAACTGTAACAGATAGGGTATTAAAACATGGAACATGGAAGATACCCACAGTAGCTTATCAGAGGAGACAGAGCCAAAGAAGAGGTAAAGAGTTGATGGGTTCAGGTCTCAAGAGAAGTTTTTGTTGAGAAAGCAGATTGCACTTGAGGGAAAGTTATCTGATGCGAAGTGGAGTTTTTTAAGTTATCATGAACAGTTATAACAATGAGAAGACAAAAGTGTTCTAAACTATTAAAACTAAATATCCTATTATAAACAGCCATCCTTTTTTTGCTTCCTTCTCATGGGTTTCTGATTTATGAAGTTAAATATTATAAAACATAATTATAATTTACTTAATTTTTATGTATACGTTCAGCGTAGCTCAGTTTTAAAATTTATGGATGATGTTATTCCAAACAGTATAAACCATATCATTTAAATAAAGAACTGAATGAAATTAACACCAATATTTTAAAATTAATATCACATTGTTGCTTTATTTTGGCAGTTTCAGCAAAACTTTATTAATGATTAATAAATCATTATACAAGTAGTGTTGAAAAGTGGGAACCTGCGTATGTAGTAAAAAAGTTAACATTGATATTATTGGAGGAAACTGTGCAGAGTGTATTATAACACATTGTGCAATACATATGTTTACAGCAGCAATTATGTTAATTTGACTGTTGTTATAATCTGTATTTCAAAATGTAATAAATATTTATTATCCTGCTATAAAGACTGGTTTTTTGACAATGTTAAAATTAAAATTTTTATTACAGTCATTTTTTTTAATAGACAATGAGAGTTTTATTAAAATATTAACTAGAATTTTATTTTATATTGTGACTTTTGATTTACTTACAGGTTTGTGAGCAAGGAAAATGTTACAGGTTCCCCCTTCCCTCACCAAAAAAAGAGTATGTTATACAATTCTATTGAGAGAAAAAAGAAATTATTTTATTTTTTCATGGCAAACCTTTTTTTAGAATATTAAAATTATTATTTATTGATAGTAAAAAACTGTATTTAAAATTTCTGAAAGAAAAAAATGTATGTTCATTTTCTTCTTCCTATATTTGTAAGTTGCATAAGTGTTTATGAGTAAGAGGCTTCATCTGTTAACAGACCTATATTTCACAATTTATGTGAGGTAGCTTCAAAAAGTTCTCAGCACCTAAAGTAATAATCACATCAAGGAAATTATTGTTTCATAAGGTGGCAGTGCTCGTGATGTCACAATATAGCTGATCCTCATGCTGTTCCTTCCTATCCAAGAGTATGGTAGCATAGCTGTTGTGTGTTTCTGTAATGGGCATGTGACATCATCGCAGTTAAAAATGTCTGTAATTGAACAGTACACAAATATCAAATTTTGCATTTTGCTTCAAAACTCATTATCAGAGACAATAATGTTACTGAAAAAAACATATGGTGCATTGGAAATGAAAAAACACAAGCATTTCTGGTAGGACCATGTTACTGTTGATGATGATGTTGAGCATGTTCAGGGGATTGTTCGTGGTGACAGAAGGAAATTTGTTGAGGAATAACATTGGAAGTTGGAGTATTAGTTGAAAGTTGTCACAGTTGCCTCCATAATGATCTGAAAAAACATCTGCAGACCAGAAAGAAACCCAAATGACAATGGCATGAGACCTTATCATTATGGCTGATCAAGATTAATAATTTTCAGAACAGTATAATCACAGAAGATGAACCATGGTATTTTTTAATTATTAAAATTACTATCTGGGCTGTAAGGCCATGGTCTTCCAATTTCTTCATGCCGAAAGGTGTTAATCACTCGACCACATTTCGGCATGAAGAAATTGGAAGACCATGCCCAGATACAGCCTGGATAGTAACTTTAATAATTATGACACCATCTGTAAAAGCCTAAGAAACATCTTTTTTTATCTGCAGACGTATTTTTTATATTTGATGATGACGTTTTTTCGTATTTCTGTACGATCTGCAGACAAAATGTTAGTTTTTGTTAATAATATTGTTTATTGTTTTTTTTTCTATTAAGGAAATGAGATAAAAAGACTAGCCAATACAGCTCAGTATTAATTCTTCGTATTGTTTAAATTAGCAGCCATCCTTACTATTTCTTTTATGAATTTGCTAACTGCTATAATTTTTTTATTGTTCGACTAAGCTTTTCGTCATTACTGACATCTTCAGGTCTTAAACAACCTAGGTTGGAAGACCTGAAGATGTCAGTAATGACGAAAAGCTTAGTCGAACAATAAAAAAATTATAGCAGTTAGCAAATTCATAAAAGAAATAGTCAGTATTAATTGTTGTAATGAAATAATAAATAAGGCCTTTTCATCAGGGAAACATAAAACAACACGTTTTAATATGACTAAAAATATGTTCTAATACAAGTTTTGGCTAAAATGTGACCAAAACATAAAAAATTGTTACAGTATTCATTTATATAACTTTTCATAAATATTTGAGCCATAATTATCTACTTAGTAGATAATTAAACTTGACTTAGTAGTATCTATAAAGAGTTGAACAGCACAAGATGCAAAGAGATTTTGCCATCTGTCCTTTCTAACTTCTGCAGTTGTAAAACAATAACTGTGATTGACAGAACACAACTGTAAGTAAAGAACTACCAGCACTGTTAACTACTGCAAATTACAGACTAAATAACAGTTATATCTGTATAAATAATATGTTCTTAAATTCTTAGTAATAATTTCGTAGTTGATATATCACCCTGATGACATGGACTGTGGTAGGACAGAAGATGCTGCTATTTAAGAATTCCATTAGATCCTTGAATAATACTTTCATGTTGGATTCTTTTACTAATTCTCCAGACACATTAGTCTGTTAGTTCAGTGGACAAACTAATCAGTAGACTTGATAGTATATTCACTGATTCATGAGTTTCTTTATCAAGTCACACTTTATATTTATTAACTATAAAATAAATGTTTTTGTACATAATTTATCTAATATTTAAATATACTTTAAGTTTAAAATTATATAAAAGTTCAATATAAAATACATAACACATTTAAAATTTTCGATGCAACATTTACATACCATCATCACCATCTTCCTTAAACTTTCATCATGCTCTCTCAATGCTGTTTAGTCGTGGTGTGTATGTAATTTAAATTGTAACTTTCAAATTTGTTCTAATTATGAAATAATAATAATTACAAAAACAATTATTTTTGTATGAAAATGTTAAACACACTGTAGTACGAATGTGTAATATTTGTACTTTCACTACAGTCAGTGTGATATATTTCTATTCTGTATCACTAGTGTTTTCTGTTTCTGATGGTATGTATAATATGAGGCATTCAAATTTCAGCAGTTTCACTCACTGCTTATGTACATAAAAACCAGGCCACTGCTATAACCCCAATATCTTACCCTCAAGAGTGTTATGTCATACTGGAGTTATTGCCCCAAAATCTGTGGTCCTTCCTCTCCAGTACATTGAGGGACAATGTTTATACAAAAATAATTACTTTTAAAATTATCACACACACACACACACACACACGCGCGCGCACGTGCAATATAAGAAATATGTCAAAATGTTAATTGATGTTTTAATTAGCATAAGCAGATGAGGATCAGAACTGTACTCACTCAAGTAGTTACAGCAGTTGAACAGAGAGGCAGGAACTGGTGGAAGTGACATTTACATATAAGCTGGCTCTAGATTGTAAATAGATATTTCTAACATTAGACATTACTAATAATGTGCTTTCTACATTAACCTGATGCTCATTTACCATCTGGTAGCTATCCCCCCCCCCTATTTCCATACTCAGTGTCAACGCCTGTATCTTTGTTTCCATCCGTTAACTCCTCAGGTCATTAATCAGGTCACTTATTTCATTAATTTAACATTTGTTTTTATAATATAAACTTATAGTGTCTTAAATTGCTTTTCAAGAACTTGTTTAATTCTGCATAGTGTTTTAAAGGTGCAGTTGTGTGACCTTCTTCAATGCAAATCATTACTTTGGCACCACAATACAACTGTTTCTCAACCTATTTTTCCTTTTGTGTTTGTTTACTCTCTCTCTCTCTCTCTCTCTCTCTCTCTCTCTCTCTCTCTCTCTCTCTCTCTCTCTCTCTCTCTCTCTCTCTCTCTCTCTCTCTGTGTGTGTGTGTGTGTGTGTGTGTGTGTGTGTGTGTGTGTGTGTGTGTGTGTGTGTGTGTGTGTGTGTGTGTGTGTGTGTGTGTGTGTGTGTGTGTGTGTGTGTGTGTGTGTGTGTGTGTGTGTGTGTGTGTGTGTGTGTGTGTGTGTGTGTGTGTGTGTGTGTGTGTGTGTGTGTGTGTGTGTGTGTGTGTGTGTGTGTGTGTGTGTGTGTGTGTGTGTGTGTGTGTGTGTGACCACACTTCAAAAGTTACAACATATGCTTATTACTTGTGACTTTAAATTATACTTCCTTAGTTTTGTTAGCTTCTTTAGTCTATCTATAAGATAAAGATACTGATAAGCATTTCTGAAACAATTGTTTATTAAATCAATAAGAAAGTGACAACATCTTGAAGAGTTTTATTTCTATTACGCATATACTTATGTAACTAATTACAACTATATACACTAATATTTTGCACTGTAATAATATCATTACTAAACTTACTTGTCTCAAAACTGAAATCACTGAAAATTCTCTCTGTGTTTGCAACTGTTGAAACATCACACAAAATTATATTTTCTTACATCGTCAGTATAACACTAGAGATTTAGTAAAATTGTTAACACGTGTGCTAGTGACATGCACATTTCATAATCCGCAAGAGACTGGGTGTATAAGAATTTGTTGAAAATCCACAGACAACATGATTTGTTATCAATCTTAAATTTTACAATGGTGACAGTTATATTTAATGAGTGTTACTGAGGAATTGTCATAAAAAACTTAACTGCTACTACAAAACGAGACAACAAAGTACTTCATTACAGGTGTTATTTTTGTATAAACCATATACATGCTGCTTTTGTGATAATAATATCTGTCATAATTATAATATGTCTGGTTAACTCAGCTTATCCGCTTTGCCAATATGAATTAAATTATAATAAGAGTACGATTATGTTCATATTTACACAATATTCAAGGTTAACAGAAATTAAATGAATAACTTGTACTAATACAAGTTATACAAAGATTGATTCCTTTATATAATCAAATCAGTGTTGGTAAGTTATCTACAGTATTAATTTTTAGCCACTGAATCCTTTAACAGGGAGAAATCAAACAGTCGTAAATCGTCCAGTTTTTTTTAATAAGGATTTAATACTGCATGTAGATTTAGGTCAAACATTAAAGAAAAAACATTATAAGTAATAGGGCTTGTAGTATAACTATAACAGTAATAATAATAATGACAAAAATATTGGCCTGAGTAAGATTTATATTCTCACATAGGCTTCTGCAGCCAGTGTCCATTGCTGTATTCTGTAATACATGGCTGTATTCTGTAATATATATTCTGTATAATGTCATAAAAGACATTTTTAATGTGGTCCGTACTAGAAGAAGGCTTCAAAAACGTGAAAGATTAATTTACGCTGTTGATTAAATAATTATAAACAACAATATGATTAATAACCATAACCAGATAATTATGAATAAAGTAAAATATTTTGATAAAACTGTAATAAACAATGGAAGTGACAATGTCAGTTGACTGGAATCAGGATGAAATACATGTGAAAAGTCTGACACGTTTTTGAAGAATAACAAACTGCCCTTGTGTTTAAGAGGAAAGGTTCAAATCATTCCTAAAATTACTTATAGATCATAAGTGTAAGGCATGAGACTTATATAGAACTGTGAGCTACACAAAGAAATATGGAATGGGCTACAGTAAGAATAACAAGGACAAACATGAAAACAGAAATATAATAGATAGTATCAGTTGCAGAATTTAAAAAAACAATGAAATTGGGCATTTGGCCATGCAAGAAAGTGATTGTAGGGCAACAGGTTTTTAATTTTCTGTCTACAACAGCGATTAGAAACTACAATAATTTCTATAAGCTATTTTGCTGACTTACGAGTTAGGTGTTCAACTCCTCTTCTGGCATGATGAAACTTCTCTAATGACAAGTCCTATTTTACCCTATGTGAGGTCTATTGGCCAATTTCTTTTAATCTTCTGGTGTGATGCTCTTGTGCAAGTGGTTGGATGAGAGGATTGGTATGTGTTTCTAACCTCGCATATTTCCTGTTTTGTTCATGGATAACCTCTTTTCTTTGATGATTGATATACGGAGATCTAGACACAGCACCTGGTTAGTGACACAATAGGATACCAGTTATTGTATGAAGGACTTATGAAGGATTTCCAATTGTGCACACTGAATTATGGCAATGCCGGATTTACTAGCACAACCCCATAATTCTCCACTGTGTGTCCAGGTAAGTATAATTAAGGCTTTGTATAGAAGTATTTTTGTTTCTAACAAGAATTTATATTTTCTACCAAGTAACCAATAATAATCAAGTCTTTCATCTGTGACGATTTAATAGGGTTAAATAACACAAAATAAAAAAAGAGGTAAAAATAATATAATCCTAAATGAAACTACATAATTTCTCTCCCTATGAAATAAATAGAAAACTAAATAATGTTAAACAAATAAATATGTAAACCACCTCCTGTTTCTTCAGCGAGTAATAAATTATAGAGAGATGTAATAAACGAGCAATTTAAAATAAGTAAAAATAATAATTAATAAATTAAGAACTATTTCTCACGCCGGTAAATAATAACACGCGCGGACACGCACTTCGCTAAGCCAGCGGTGCATCCGCAAAGTTAGTTGTAAATCAGACTCCGCAGCGAGAACAACACAGTTGAAAATGTAGTCAGTAACTACAAAATTATAGAGAATGAAAGAATATGTCATTCACTCTCTTAGTTTCTTTGAGCTAATGCTTAGTAAAGCTGATAGCAAATATTATCAGTAATTTCAATTTGTTTAACATCTTTGATACGTTTTAAGTGTGTGTTTATGACATCTCTGCAGTTGATTTAATATCATGTCAACGTGATAGAGATCACAGTATATGTAACAGTTTAACTATAAGTAAAAAGTGCGGTAAACCGAAGTAAGTGAGTTCAAGTGAAAGTTTCTCACCACCGCCAGCACCAGAATCTCATAAACCTTGGAAAAAGAGAAAACCACACCTTCCATTATTACACCTTCTTCAGTCTCCAGGATAGACCAGAAGCCGCTGAGCCACCGTTTACTACAGACAACCCCGATTCGCCGAGGATGCTACATAGGCCTACAGGTGACCCAGAAGTCAAACTTCTGTAGTTCAGAAATCACTTAATAAAAATATGAAAGACAATTGACACCAAAATAATATTAATATCATAATACAAAAGACTGGCCGAATTAAATTACCAATGTAACTTTGTAATAAACAATATGATGTATTTAGCTTTAATGACTATAACATGCTAATACTAATAACTCCATTCTTCAAATGGCAGCAAAAGTAAATTGTTTAACTTTAATATAAAGAAAGGATATATCTCGGATCCGAGGGTATGAATTACCAAAGTTTTATAAATAATTAACCAAGTTGATTAATGAATACATTATGCAGTTATTATTTTTTAATATAGTTAACTAATCAGTTGAACGAAATAGAGTAAACGAAAAGTAGGTTAAGTATATATATGTATGTTTTAACTATACAAATCACAAGCCTAATTAATTTTTAATAATAAGACAGTAACTCATTTTCTTTTATGCTAATTACCAGGTATGTAAATAAAGAGATGTCATGGACGTAAACATGCGTGGATTAATTTGGCAACACGAATCTAATATTCCTTAATTCACAGGTTCCAGTTAAGTGTTTTGTTACGTTGTATTTTAATTAAATATATATATTTTGTGAATATTATGGCAGCCTGTTTAATTGACCAACATCAATTAACCGGGCTCCCGAGGTTATAATGGCGATAGTATACAGAAGTTATAAAAGATAGTATACAGCCGTTATAAGATGCGCCACTCTGCTTTCTTTTAAGATAATTGTGTACGTCATGGCACATATAAGATGCGCTACTCTGCTTTGCTAATAAGTAAAATACTAATTGGAGTTACTGCAATAAAGAAATAAAAAAAGGCCATATAAAAAGCTTAATAATAAAAATAAAAATTATAAGAAAGAATAATAAGAAATGGATATTAATAAGAAAGTAAAGTAGTAAAAGAGTAAATAAAACAAGAATAGCAATAATATATTAGTACAAAAGATTTGCAATTATTATTAAGAAAAATAATGTATGTAATGATAATTTAATTCTGTAAACCCATGTTGAAGCGTGCACAGATTGTCACCCCAAAGTAAGCGTGAGAGCAAGAACAAGCAGGAAATATATTAACGTGTTATAAACTGTATAAACTATGCCTTTGTTATAAGCGTATGTGCAACCACTACCGTTGACCCAGACAATAGTTGAATACAAACGCGTAATTTCTCCCCTTGCATAGGAATGTTATCGCCTAACAACAGTAGTCATAATATGTCATGTCATGTCCTGTGAAACTCTGTGTGAGATCCCCTTCTATATCTGCATACGAGCTATTATTCTCTCTGTGAATTGAAAGGTATTTGATTCCACAAAACTAAAGATAGTCATATACAGTGATATAATTAATATAATCAAACTGATGTTGATTAGTATAAGTAGATTACTACAATTAGCATATTAAGACAATGTCTCAATTTAACCCGGATTTGTTATTAAAAGACGAATTATGCTATGAAGCACTTTTACGCAGTTTACCTTATGCAAACATAACGGTCGCAGAATTACGCAAAACGTTACGCGAAAACAAGCAAAATATACCTACCCAGTTAGATAGATTAAACGAAATAGAACTTGAAAGCGAAGTAGAAACGTGTTATGCAAAATATAGGGAATTGACGTCAATATCGCAAACCCTCCATGACGAAAAATCACCCGCCATAATCTTGCGTACCATGCAACGGATAGAGCATTTAACCCGTCGCATAAATAATTTACTAAACTGGCCCGGAGCTACTGTAACACCCTGTGACGTGCAAAAATTTGCAGACGAAGCATTGCAGCAATTACCAACGATAATAAGAAACCTACGTCGTAAATCAGACTCATTTAAAATGGAGGAAATAGAAGAATCTCTTTCTAGATTAAATATCACACCAACTCAATCACCCACCATAGAACAGAGACCCACTACCATGACTTTCGAATTTCCACAAGTATCGTGTGTAGAACCGAATGCAGATCAGACGCTTCATAGAAATGTGAATACCACACCAACAGCAGAATCTTCACCTCCAAATGCCCAGCGTAGTCTCAAATATAATAATGATTTAATGAGTAATCGTGTGTTACCACCCTCTGCGATAACTAATTCAGTGTCGAGAGACCCGAGAATACAATCTCACGTGAACTTTAGTGCTAACCTATACGGAAAGATAACTCATCCCGTAGAAAAGATTTTATCAGAAATCCAATATACCGATGGATTAAGTATTACCAAACTGTTAGCGTTCATAAAACACCTTTTGCAAATCAAAGACTTACAGCAACTGAGCGATAGCCAGATATTGCCAGTCATTATGACTAAATGTAGACCACCATTAAAAGACCGTGTACAGGAGTCAATGAATTTTCAGCATTCCGTAGACCAACTACATTCTGCCTTAATAAGACATTTTATTCCAACGGGAATTTATGAAGAATTGAAACGGAACACAGTACTTAGAGTACAAGGAGCGCACGAGAGACTCGCGCACTATATTTCAGAAATAAGAGAATCTTCATTATTACTAAAGGTAAATTTGAGCGAACCACAGTTAGTAGAAATGATTCTGGTAGGATTATCCCCAGAAGAGAGATCGCGATTAGTATTGATCAATAGACCCAACACTTTTGCAGAATTAGAACAATGCTGTATCCACTCATCAAATGTATGGTACTCAGACCAAAACAGACGTGCTTTAATTCCTCAGACGCAACGCAGAAACGAAACACCACCCCTGGTATCAGAACCGAGAATACATCGTGATAGTCGACACTTTAGATCTCCGAAACCTTCACAATACCAACCTGCACAAAATTATCAGCTGAAATCCCAACCAAATATGAGTGACACAGTGAGTAGAGAAAAAAGATGCTATAACTGCGGTAAACAAGGTCACATTAGTAGGTACTGTAAACAGAAACAGCACTACCAAAAATCCTCTCATTCAAAAAACATGTAAGGCAGGGAGTGCCGAAAACCTGTGTCTCCCGCCGCGTCGTAAGAGTAGGTAAAACCGAGAAGTACAAAACCAAAAAAAAAAATAATAATAAAAAAAAATTAGACCCCTACGTAGAAAGATTTGTCAATAGATGCAACTCAATTACTACATGCAAATCCAGTGTGTGTCAATTACCATATGTACAAGCAGACCTTGACATTACGAAAATACTAGGATTAATTGATTCCAGATCAACACGGAGCTTAATTAGCCAACAGTTAGCTGAAACATTAGCCAAACACCACCTTGTTAAATGTAGTCAACCGGTGAATATGAAATGCGCTACCGCTAATAACCAAAAATTAACAATAAAACTCAGCGTTACTATCAAACTAAAAATTAAAAATTTAACATGGTATTTTCCAGTATTAGTATCTGAAGAATTAGGACCAAACTTAATATTAGGAGCGGACTTCATCAGTAAAACAGGTATAATTCTTGACATGTACGATAAGAAGTATTATTTTAGATTCGACTGTACCCAAAAATATAATTTTGACTTCGAAGTAAATAACAGTAAAGGTACATAAACATCCACAACGCACGTAGTACACCATGAACCTGCACTAGATCATTTAGAGAGTAAAGATAAACAAAAAATACAAAATCTAATAAAAGAATTTTCCACCGTTCTAACCCCAAAGTTAGGTTTAACGAATCTAATAGAGTACAAGATCAACCTGAACGATAAGAAAGTAATCCGACTGCATCCATATAAGTTATCTCCTCCAAAATGGAAATCATGAGAAATCAAATCAATAAATTGTTAGAACAACAAGTTATAGAACCTTCCACTTCCCCGTATTCATCACCCGCGTTCTTAGTACCCAAAGGCACTGATAAACATAGATTAGTCGTTGACTATAGACAATTAAATAAAAAGATAGAATTCGAGTCCATACCGCTCCCCGACATCCACAGTGCCTTCCACTATTTTACAAAAGCTAAAGTTTTCACCATAATGGATCTCAATCAAGCATTCCACCAAATACCATTATCGGAAGAATCCAAACATCTAACCGCCTTCGCAGTCCCGTTCAACCTGTACCAATTTACAAGAGTACCCTTTGGAATCTCCCAAGGAAGTTCTGTTTGTAGTCGATTGTTAGAAAAAATATTCCACGACGTAAAATTTAAATTCATATACCACTACCTAGATGACATAGTAATTTACAGCGAATCCATGGAACAACATCTTCATCATTTACACGAAATCTTATCCCGACTAAAGAAAGCCGGATTAACTGTGAACCCAAGTAAAGTAAATTTTGCCGTTAACCAATTCTCATTTTTAGGTCACATAGTATCTGCCGACGGAAAGGTAAGCATAGACCCAGAACGCACCCGTGCAATCAGAGAATTTTTGCCACCACGTGATACGAAAGGAATAGCCCGATTTTTGGGAATGATAAATTACTTCCACAAGTATATTCCACACCTAGCTGATATAGCAGCACCCTTAAATGCGTTAAGAAAAAAAGGAGTAAAATTTAAATGGACCCCTCAACATCAAACAGCATTCGACAACCTGAAAGAAAGTATAATACAACCTCCAGTATTACAACTGGCCGATTTCACGAAACCATTTATCGTACAGACAGATAGTTCAAGTGTAGCCCTAGGAGCAGTCCTATATCAGGAAGTAGATAATTCTAGATTACCGATCAGTTATGCCTCGCGAACCCTAACCGATCAGGAAAAGAAATTCTCCACATACAAATTAGAATGTTTAGCCGTAGTATTCACATTCGAGAAATTCAAGCCATTTTTAGAACATAAAGAATTTCTGTTAGAAACGGATAATCAAGCTTTATCATGGTTATTAAATCACCCTAAACAGTTAGGTCGTATCGGAAGATGGGTATTGAGATTAAATTGTTACAAGTTTAAAGTACAACACATTCGTGGCACCCAAAATGTAGTAGCCGATACACTGTCCCGTTTGTTCCAGCAGCCGAGTAAGGAATCCGAACATAATGAAAGAGGTGAAACATCAATAATAAATACCCTAATAACTGAATTCCCGCTGGCATTTACTGACATAGCCCAGTATCAACAACAAGATCCTTCCTTAAGTAAAATAATAGAACAGATCAATAAAGGAAATACTTCAGATAAATATATATTGAGTAAGAGAGTATTATGTTATAAACTAGCAAATGGAAAATCCTTGAGAATAATTGCCCCGGACATTATTAAACCAATGGTTATGCAATACTACCACGCATCCACCATTGGAGCTCATATGGGTATTAATAAAACCATACATCATATTAGAAAAGAATATCATTGGGGAAATATGAACAGCGAGATAGCTAAGTTCGTAAAAGAGTGTAAATTGTGTGCACTCAGCAAACCCGCGAGAAACAGCCACATTGGTAAATTAATCTCAGAGACTCCCACGACACCCTTTTCAAAAATTTACATAGACTTTTCTGGCCCTTATCCACGTTCAAAATCCGGTAACACCATGCTACTCATTTGCGTAGATTCATTTACCAAATTTGTCTGGATGTATCCCATGCGACGAGCATTAGCATTAACCACAGTGAAAATTTTACAAGAGAGATTATTTAAAGACTTTGGTACACCAGTACACCTAGTGTCAGATAACGGACCCCAGTTTAAGTCCAAAGAATTCAAGGACATGTGTTTCAGACTAGGCATAGACCATATAACTGTTACAGAGTACCGTCCACAAGGTAATATCGCTGAAAGGTATTTGCAAAACTTAAAATCCGCTTTAATAGCCTATCATGCAAACGACCAGACATCATGGGACCAGAACCTATCCTGGATCCAATTTGCTTTCAACTCAGCATATCACGAAGGACATAAATCTACACCCTTTGATTTGTTGTACAAATATAAACCAAATCACCCATTATCCACAAAGTGGAAAATACATGAATTGCTACCCAGCGAAATCAGTGTTAAAAATATAAAAAAAATATGGAACGAAGCTCGCGCAAATCTGAGAGTAAACTTAAGAAAATCGCGAAAATATCATGAGCGTGATAGTAAAGAAATTAAGTATCAAGTCGGAGACCTAGTGATGTACCAAACTCATCCGACGAGTAGTGCAGTTGATAAGACCACCTCCAAGCTATCTTACCGATGGTGTGGCCCTTACAGGATTCACAAATATTTAACGCCTGTAACCGTAGCACTGTATGACCCCACTACGGATAATTATGTACGAAGAAGTCATGTTTTCCAGATAAAATATTATCACGGAAATTGTTCTGCTAGTGAGCAAAGAAAGAAATGAAGTAAAAAAAAAAAAACAATAAATGTACTACGAAGTATATTTCCTATATTGTAATTAAGTCACTGTAAACCATACTTAATTACAAAATCGTAAGGTATGAATAAGAATGAGGCCTGATCAACCTTAGATCCTATTCACCAAAAATAAATAAAAGCGATATGTAAAGTCAACTGACAAATAAAGGTAACGTTACCACAGAAAAATACAGTACTAAGATAAAATTGTCAACGAACAATTAAAAAAGGAAAGGAAACGCAGTAAGTATGAAAAACATACTCTGTGTAGAATAACTCCACTAAACGAGTTAGAAAAAGCTAAACGAAAAAACCGGTAGTAGTATTAAGTAGTAGTATTAAGTAATAGTATTAAGTAGTAGAATTAAGATACATTTTAGAGATAGTATAGTATTGTATCTTTTAAAAAAAAATAAATAAATAAAAATATAATTGATAATAATTCAATTATCACATGAGTGAATCACGAAAAGAGAGAAAGGGGATTTCACACGGAAGCTCGTACAAAATTCCCATTGTAATTTTTAGGTATTTCCCCATTGAATACACATCGGTCACCGACCCAGTGCTTCTTTTTGAGTGGAGGAGAATGTGACGATTTAATAGGGTTAAATAGCACAAAATAAAACAAGAGGTAAAAATAATATAATCCTAAATGAAACTACATAATTACTCTCTATGAAATAAATAGAAAACTAAATAATGTTAAACAAATAAATATGTAAACTGTTTCTTCAGCGAATAATAAATTATAGAGAGATGTAATAAACCAGCAATTTAAAATAAGTAAAAATAATAATTAATAAATTAAGAACTATTTCTCGCACCGGTAAATAATAACACGCGCGGACACGCACTTCGCTAAGCCAGCGGTGCGCCCCCAAAGTTAGTTGTAAATCAGACTCTGCAGCGAGAACAACACAGTTGAAAATGTAGTCAGTAACTACAAAATTATAGAGAATGAAAGAATATGTCATTCACTCTCTTAGTTTCTTTAAGCTAATGCTTAGTAAAGCTGATAGCAAATATTATCAGTAATTTCAATTTGTTTAACATCTTTGATACGTTTTAAGTGTGTGTTTATGACATCTCTGCAGTTGATTTAATATCATGTCAACGTGATAGAGATCACAGTATATGTAACAGTTTAACTATAAGTAAAAAGTGCGGTAAACCGAAGTAAGTGAGTTCAAGTGAAAGTTTCTCACCACCGCCAGCACCAGAATCTCATAAACCTTGGAAAAAGAGAAAACCACACCTTCCATTATTACACCTTCTTCAGTCTCCAGGATAGACCAGAAGCCGCTGAGCCACCGTTTACTACAGACAACCCCGATTCGCCGAGGATGCTACATAGGCCTACAGGTGACCCAGAAGTCAAACTTCTGTAGTTCAGAAATCACTTAATAAAAATATGAAAGACAATTGACACCAAAATAATATTAATATCATAATACAAAAGACTGGCCGAATTAAATTACCAATGTAACTTTGTAATAAACAATATGATGTATTTAGCTTTAATGACTATAACATGCTAAAACTAATAACTCCATTCTTCAAATGGCAGCAAAAGTAAATTGTTTAACTTTAATATAAAGAAAGGATATATCTCGGATCCGAGGGTATGAATTACCAAAGTTTTATAAATAATTAACCAAGTTGATTAATGAATACATTATGCAGTTATTATTTTTTAATATAGTTAACTAATCAGTTGAACGAAATAGAGTAAACGAAAAGTAGGTTAAGTATATATATGTATGTTTTAACTATACAAATCACAAGCCTAATTAATTTTTAATAATAAGACAGTAACTCATTTTCTTTTATGCTAATTACCAGGTATGTAAATAAAGATATGTCATGGACGTAAACACGCGTGGATTAATTTGGCAACACGAATCTAATATTCCTTAATTCACAGGTTCCAGTTAAGTGTTTTGTTACATTGTATTTTAATTAAATATATATATTTTGTGAATATTATGGCAGCCTGTTTAATTGACCGACGTCAATTAACCGGGCTCCCGAGGTTATAATGGCGATAGTATACAGAAGTTATAAAAGATAGTATACAGCCGTTATACATCTTCAAGTCAGTGTGTTTATGTTTTTTATGATATTTTTGCTCCTGTCAAGTTTATTATTAAGATGGACTGCTAAGTACTTAATGAATGGTTTCTAGGAATCCCTGTGTTATTTATAAAAACTGGTGAACATTGCCCTTTGTATATTTATTTTATCTCTATATTAAATCATTCTGAGGATTTTACAAAGCAATGCTAAGAGGTTTACTAATTACTTTGTTTTACTGTTGTCATATTAACACGTTGAAAACCATGCTGTTTTGCTGCGTTAGCTGGCTAAACATGTTTTTGAATTCTTCTAAATATCTACTGCTACTTCTTCTTGCATCCCAGAGTAGGTGTAGACACCTGTTGTGGTTTCAGGAGCCTTATATATAATGTGAATTTAAATTTTTATTATTTACAAATATATCAAGTTGAATTAAAAACCAGACTATTGATTTCTGGGCCTTTCTACGTTTCGACTACCATGTGGACCATAAAAATATGTGGCCTTTGGAATAGAGTCATTTTTTGTATGAAGAACATGTTCCCTCCATCTATTCTTATATTCATCAACTTTTTCAAACAATGGGGACACCTTAATCTTATTCCATGTATCCTTTCTTAGAGGCATATCTGATCATGAGCATCCTTTGATCACTCATAAAAATATCACTTCTGCCACAGTGATTTTATTTACCTCTTGCAGATTCCATGCAAGCAGATTGCTGCATCCACCTGCTGCACCGTACAGCAGAGTAGGTATCATAAAAACCTTATAAAATTTAAGTTTTTGGTTTGTGGTCTATATATTCCTCTAAAAATTTACTAAATATATTGGACCAGTCTCCATTCTTATTTATTGAATGAGTTGAATCTTTTTACTATATCTGCCTAGCTAAATTATTGATGTTGGATGTGTGTAGTGTTTCTTGGATGTGTTAACTATGTAATGCTTTGTGTTAACCAAGATGTTACTGGCTTCTGTATAAAGATAGTAAAAAATGTGTTGTTATTTCCTTATATAAACTTTGTTTGATAATAGTCACATTCCCTGTAGTTTGATGAATGGAAACCATAACAAAATCCATGTATTGCAGGTGTTTTTTACAACTTGCAGTGCTATACACCACACATTTTACACGGACATAAGGGCTGTTACAGTACACTTTTATCTGATCATTATTTGGTGCCATATACTAAATGATGTTGTTATTTCTTTTGTAGTTGTTCAGTCTCTATTTCTTTGTTTTGTAAGACTTTTATCTGGTACTCTTCTGTATTATTCTTAGGTGGTTCTAAGTCTACAAAAAACATTTAACAATTCTTTAACTTCCCTGCGTTTTGAAATGAGTATGTTTCTAACTTTGAGTCTACAAGCTTCTAGTTCTTGCTTAATATTCTAAGTGTCTCCTACTGAATGATGTTAGTATTTTATAACTACCCTGTAAGCTGTAACTTTATTTGCGTTGTTAAGGGTTTTAAACAATATTCTTTGTTTTTCATAAATTTTGCCAGTTTTTGTATGCATCTTGAATGTCAGTGGTGTCATTTGTAATGGTTTGGTGACATATTGTTTATCTTAAGGATATCCCATATTTTAGTTATCGTCCTTGAAAAGTAGGGCAAACATTTAAGAGAAACAATGATGACTTTACAAATGAAGGGATGTTATGGTTAACTACCATGGTATAGTGAACTGTATGAAGTACCAGTATATTTTTGTATAGTCAAAGTGATGAGTTATCAGCCACCCTATTTATTATTGCACTATTAAGATGGACTGCTAAGTACTTAATGAATGGTGTTCTAGGAATCCCTGTTTTTTTATAAAAGCTGGTGAACATTACCCTTTTTGTAAGGTGATTACAAATACTATGTGATTAAAGATATAGATCAACAAGGAACAATATTTAATACAACAAGCTGTATATGTGCTTATGTTGATGATGTGAGAATAGCTAGATCAAGACAGTGATCTAGGTTTACAAGGAGTTAAAATTTCCACTGGATTGTAAATATTAGCAAAATTAAATACATGCTTATTTTTGCATCAGAAAGGAAAAGGAATCTGTATACTCTGCATAGAGGGTAATTCATTTGATGCAGTTAAGTAACTTGATAGATAATGAAGGGTGAATAAACACACATTTCTCTGTATTGCTCTACTTGCAGAGAAAATAAAGATTTGAAAAGTATTGGAGTGTATGGGAACATTAATAGTTGAAGAATTTGGCTTAAAAATCAAGAAAACCAAAACAAAAGTCATAGAAGGCTCCTATTAAATATTAACAATGGGAAGAGGTAATTAAATTAATGGAAATGGATAAATTCAGCTACTTGGAAAGGAGTATAATAATGGACAGAAAGGACAAAAATACTGTGAAGAAGAAGAGATTACACCTCCAGGGCATTCCTTAGAAGAAAAATTGGTTATTGTGAAATGTTGGATTAGAAATTATGGGGAAATTCTTGATGATGTATTTTTGAGGAATCACACTGTCATATGTATGTATATAAACAGTAGGACAGCTGAATGATGAAAAATAGAAGCATTTAAATATATGCTACAGGAGAATGTTGAAAATAAAATTGGTGGGCAAAGTGACAAATGTACGGGTTCTGGAAATATTTGGAGAATAGAGAAGATCGTGGAGAAATATAGGTGAGGAGAGACATACATTACAGGATACAAATAGGAAATAGGACATGCTGTGCTAACAGAAGACTACTGAGAGGCAAGCTTATTAGTCACAACACAAAAATTAAAATATATAGGACACTGATTATAGAATTTGTTGCTTGTGGAGGTGAGAAATATGGACATTAGCGAAAAAGGATCAAGGATCTTACTTTATGGCCCAGTTAAGGAAGATAATGATTGGAGAGTAAGAAATAACCAGGAGATAGATGAGCTATTGAAGCACGAGGACATCATAAGATCTGTAAAAACTCAATTAATACAATGGCTAGGTCACCTAGAATGGATGAGAGATCAGTGTGCATGCCAATGAAAATCCTGAGACACAGGTGTATAAAAACAGAAAGAGGGGTCGACATAGGATAAGCTGGATGGATAATGTCCTGGGAGAATGGACATGAGGTTATGCTGATGATGTTGTGAGAATAGCTAGATCAAAACAGCGCTGGTTGAGGTTTACAAGGAGCTAAAATTTCTACTGGAATGTAAATATTAGCAAAACTAAATACATGCTGATCTTTGCATCAGAAAGGAAAAGGAATCTGTATACTCTGCATAGAGGGTAATTCATTCGATACAGTTAATAAGTAAGTAATTCACTGAGATGGCAACAGATAGAAGACTGGTGTTGGAGGCCAGGGCTCACAAGAATAATATATTTATATAGTATTTGGTATATAGTTATTTTATAAATAAATATGCTACATTTTAGTTTAGGATTGTTGCTGTATTCAAAAACATGTATTGAGTTAATGCCAGGCGTGAACTCCTAAAATTTTGCAAGAGAGGGGACTCCTATCATATAAGGTTTTAGAAATCACAGTTTGAACAGTAACTACATGCCAATGTACAATAAAATATATATTGAACTAGCTAGAACTTACATGTTGTTCTTTAATATAATTTGTTCCATTTGTCATCCTTTCGCTCTTAAACAAACCTTTAACATGTGTGTCTGTATTCTGCTAATTAATGCTTTGGAGACAAGTGTCTTTATATATACTGTTATATATATACTGTTTATATTTATACTGTTAATTATTTATTTAATCATGTCAGTATTATTTATGTGAAACTTTCTTTGAATATGTAGTAATCACAGCCTTAAGTATATATAAATATTATTTATATAAACCTGATTTTCATTTCTTCACAAGCAAAATTGTGAAAGGATTGTAGCCTACTACTCAAAATGTTGTAATGTTTAAAACCACTCTTTCTAAGATTCCTCTTTAGGCAGGTAGCTAGAAAATAATAAAAAATAAATGTGTGTTATTAACTTGAGTGGATCTTGTTGCATTAAAGAATGCAACAATTACTTAGCTTCTGGAAAAATGTCACTAATCAGGAATATGTGGGTAGCTGCTAATTACTGTGTACTTGTTTTCCTACTACTGAACCCACTTTGATTAATTAGAGTGAGGATACTAGTAAACATTTGAAAACATTTCATTTGTCTTTTGTTCAGTTTTACTAAAAATTTTAAATTGACATATTGTTCAGCTTTTAAACCTAGCATTATTATGGCATACAACAGAAAACACAACTACACTAAACAATGACTTACAATCAACTGAACTGCTAAGATAGTTTATGTTTGTCATGCAGGTTCAGACACATCAAGGTCTCCACCAGTTCTCATTGTTTCTGTAGAGGTAGGGACACAGTCTTGTTAGACACACCTCATGTAGTAATTGTATTAAACTTTTTGTTTTCACTAAGCTTTGATGGTTAGTCGAGTATTTACACTATCTTTAGAATGTGCACTATATTTTCTTGTTGAATGACATCTGGTTGATTGTCTCTAGTAATACAGGATGTCACTTGATATTAAAAGGCATCATAGTTTAGTAGTGGGCATGATTTATTAATTGAAGGAAGACTGTTTGAGGTTCAGTCATAATCTAGACACAATTTTTAAATATTTATGTTGACGTTTTGATGAAATTTATTGTCATAATCAGGACCTGTATATGGGGAATGCAGATAATTAATTGGGCTACACATAGAATGATGTGAGCATGTGTGTGTGTGTGTGTGTGTGTGTGTGTGTGTGTGTGTGTGTGTGTGTGTGTGTGTGTGTGTGTGTGTGTGTGTGTGTGTGTGTGTGTGTGTGTGTGTGTGTGTGTGTGTGTGTGTGTGTGTGTGTGTGTGTGTGTGTGTGTGTGTGTGTGTGTGTGTGTGTGTGTGTGTGTGTGTGTGTGTGTGTGTGTGTGTGTGTGTGTTTTACATAAAGAATAATAAATTCTCCACCTCATTTTATTCATAACCAAGGACTTCATCCTCGCATGCCCAGCATCTGCCTGGCATCTGAGGTGACAACATCCTCCCATATTTAATTTGATGGTCTATTGGTCTCTTGTCCTCCATGTTTCCTATGAGGGCTCTTTTTGGTATTTGCCCCTTATTCATTCTCACAACATTGCTAGTCCATTGCAGTCTGCTCAGTTTTGCAAATTTCCACTATTGGAATAATAACTATAATAAAGTAGAAAAAATATAACATTATTAATAAGGTATAATTATAATTAGATATAATATTTTATACATATATCACTACTGACTCAGAACACAAATTTTTTATTAGTCAAACTGTAAAACTTTTACCTTGTTGCCTGAATTAGTTTTAGCTTATTACATGCTTCATCAGAGGCCGCCACTAGGAGCCCTGTCTGTCTTGTTCTTGGTGACGGTGCTGTCATTCAAAAGATCGATGTTGTGTGTACAGTTTCTTCCAGTTTGCAGTAGGTGGTAGATGGTGTGAGGAAGTGAAAAATACAAGTTTGTGAAGACAAAATTTTGTTTATTTGTATAACTTTTAATTATTTTAATTTTCCTATAAAAATACTGACTTTTCGTTTTACATTGTACAAATCTACTGTTGCAACTTGTTATACATGCATTTCTGTTGTACTATGAAACAAAGTGCTTGTAGCTAAATGTTTTTATTGTTATTTGACCTTAGACTACAATGTGAGTAAATAAAATTAGTTCAACTATTACATATATCATAAGATTTGAAAAATTTGGCATAACTGACAATGTAGAAGCCAATGACTGCTCCTAGTAAAGTAGCTATTTGAGTCACTACACCATACCAGAATAAGCCACGTCCACCTTCACGGTGGAATAAGGATGCTATCGACAGTTTTATATATGCCATAAGCCCAACGGTCAAAACATAAGTTGATACCTGTATCACAAACAGTAAAGATTCCATTACACAATGAAAAACTGAAGTGTATGTGTGAGAAAGACAGCATGTATAACACACAAACATACCAAAGAGTCAGTCTTAGTAATACACTATAGTGGGGCATTAATAACAGTGCTACTATTAGCTGAGACCGTTATCAGCATATTACTATCAGATATTTAGATTTTCCTGTGATATAACATTCTTAATAGTTTAACTGGTACTGAATGCAATATGTGACCTAACGTTTATTTAAATAGTAATCTCAGCACACAACCATTACATAACCAACCCAAGATTTTTTTAAATATTGTAACAGTTATATTTATAATTTTCCATTTAACAATTTTTTAAATGTATTTAAAAAGTCGTCATCATTATCTCCTGCCCACGTCATATTTAATTAGGGACAGCATCTGTTATGATTCCCATCTTTTCTTCAGTCTATGTATAGGCTTGTTCTTTCTTCTACTTCATGCCTTCTTACTTTTACCGGCAACTAGTTTCTTCCCTCCAGGTATATTGTTTTTTCATATGATTCAATTAAATCATCCTATTCAACATTTAAAGCTCATGTAGGTTTATTTCTCATCATGTTTTCTTTTACTTTACTATTTTGTGTCTGGATATATTTACAGCTTCTAGGCCCAAAAATGGGCAGTGTAAGTAGCTGTCTTGCTTACATTCCACTTGTCTTCTAGCATGCAAGTGGGTGGACTATTTGGGAGGTCAGTAGATATTTGGTGTCGTGAAGCTTCCTGGATCAACATTTGTTGTCATTCACATCTTTAAGACCCTATTTAATTAGACTTAGTGGTAGTTACACAGGTTCTTATTTGATTGAGCATCTCCCACATTTTCTACTCCAGCTGCAAACCATTAGATAGATATTGTTTTTGCAAACAGTTCTCTGGAGGTGCGATGTCTGCATCTCAAAGGAACCTTGATTTTTGTCTCCTGCTTATCCCTTCTGACTTGAAAAGGAGGTGTCTCACTAAAAACATGATTAAATTTCTCACTTTAATGTATTCCTATCCTGCGACTGGTAGGCATTCCCAGGCCAACTACCTTGTAAAGAGTGTCTACAGGTGTAGCTTTCAAACAACCTGTTATACTCGTAATTCTACAAGTTTCATTCAGGCTTTTACTTACTACCCCAATTTTTTGAAACTGCTGTTTCTACTTTTTATTTTTATTTTTTAACTGCTGTTTCTACTTTTATTTGTGTGTGGCTAGAGCTACACGATACTTGACTGGCATATTTTGCTGCCAGAAAACATAGCATGAGTGGTTGTTCCAAGTAGGCCTACTGCTCAGCTTTTTCAGCAGATTATTTCTTGCTGCCACTTTTTTCGTTTTCTCACAATTTCTTTTTTTATTTCATGTTTTAACTCTTCTTAAAAATCTTGTTCCATGTGCTGGGATTCTTCTTTCTTGAACATCTGTTGTAATCTACAATATGCTGCTATAATTAGTGTGAGTACTTCTAATGTCGTATAGAATTTTTTAATTGTCTTTCTCCTTAATTTTTCTTTTTTTATAATTATAAATAATTATCTTAAATTTAGCACAATAATTTTAATGCTATAAATAATTACTGTGTTTTATACAGGATTCCATATACCTGGTAATCTATACCTACCAGTGCCATCGAGTGTCTCTTATATAAATTTCTTGAGTATATACATAAAATTAATGTTAGGAGTCCTGTGTCAGTGACAGTGTCAGGCTAATGAAAACTTCACATTGCTGATGAGAAAAACATTGATTGGCCTAGGGACAGAGCCATGTAGTAATTCAGGAAATGTCAGTAAAATTAACTTTTCAAAATTTTAAAGAGGCATTATGCACAGTCGATTAAGAAAACTGATTTTTTTTCTACTAAGCTTAGTTTTATTTTTAAACTATCTAAATATACTAGACCAGAATTAAAAAAAAACTGTAGGACCTATTGAAGCAGAAATTTAAAAACATATATTTCCTTCTCTCTCTCTCTCTCTCTCTCTCTCTCTCTCTCTCTCTCTCTCTCTCTCTCTCTCTCTCTCTCTCTCTCTCTCTCTCTCTCTCTCTCTCTCTCCCTCCCTCCCTCCCTCCCTCCCTTTTATTTTGACCTTGTTTATAATATCTACTAGTTTAAATTGCAGTAGGAAATTTCTAATGCCAACAGTTATCAAACCCAGAAAAAAGAAGACATCTAATTTCTTGAAAGTACCGTATGTTTCCTGTGACCATATGTGATGTCAGAAGTTGTTCCAGAGAGATTATATACAAAAAGTTATATAAGTGTATTCAAATTTTCCATTTAATAGAGTCTTTGTCCCAGATCATGATCAGCAGCTGTTTTGACCATCAGCAGATGTGGTCATCTTCAATGGAATGATAGTCTTAGCATAGAATGAAGACCTGACTTCAGTGACTAAATGAACCAGAACGTGATGCATTATTTTTACCAAAATGACCACTAATGATTTTCGTTTGGAACAAAGTTTGCTGTTCAGAAGATTTTAATCAAATCGAGATGGTGTAAAAGCTTAGATTTATATAAAGAAGATGTTGAAGTGATATGTCAACAAATTTCCTATGGAAAGGCAAGAGGATTAATAATTTGATATTTTAAGAATGTTAAGGTAAGAAATATTACAAGTATGACACTACCGACTCGGAACACAAAGTTTTTTAATGGGAAAAATGTAAAAATTTTACGTTATAGCCTGAACCAGTTTTTGCTCTGACGAAGCTTATAATAAGCGAAAACTGGTCAGGCTATAAGGTAAAAATTTTACATTTTTACCAATAAAAATCTTTGTGTTCCAAGTCGGAAGTGTTATATTTATAATTACTTACTCAAAGGACACATCATGGACAACAAAATCTAAGTAAGAAATATTTTAATTAAAACTCGATCTCACAAGGTACTGAGGTGGTATATCCTTTAGGTTGATGATAATTTTGCCTCTTTAGGATGGAAATGAAGGGACTGTATAGAATTAAACTAGAAGTGCCTTATTTTTTGTTCTACATTAATTTATTGGGTCAAAATTAAAAAGAGAAAATTGTTTTATATTCTAGAAGCTAAACTTCCTAAAGAAGCAATTTTTTTCTCCCTGATCTTGTTATTAGAATAGTTTTGTTGCCTTTGATTGTCAAACATCTTCTGCAGCAACATAACATAAGGGCAGCAACATGCTACAGTTTGTAGCATAATCTACAATTAGCAGGTACCAAACAATGCATAGGCCTAACATACTCCCTTATTGCCTAGTGTTGAACAACCATATTCACAACACTTTTTCTACCCAGCAACCAGTGATAGTATTGTTAACACCAAAGATTTTTTCCATTCTTTATATTGCATCCCTCAGTGATAAACCTGAGAATGAAAAGAAAAATGACATCAAAGTCATTCAACCCCACAAGTCTATGATTCAAATGAATCCACACCAAGTTTGGTAACAACAAATACACATGTTACCAAATCATTATCTCAGTGGATTACATCCTCTGCCAAGTATATACTTAAAGTTTTAATGTTCAGTAATATAAAAGACAAGGATCATACAAGGTGTCTTATAGAAAATAGTATGTACTTACCACAAGAGTGCCTCCAAATTTTGTGCTTTGCAGAGGAGGTGCTGGACTGAGACTTGCAATCACGGCTTGAAATGTCACTCCCCAAATAATTATACCAGTGAGGTAAAATGTAGTCGCCAACTTTTTTGTTGGTATAAAAAACATGAGGAAATATGCAACAGGTTTTACAATTCTACTAATGTGTACTGCTAAAAGGTACGCAACATTACCATACGGCAATGATGAGTATGGCTCAATACTAGCTAATACGCTATACAAGATCATGAGGATAAATGTTTCAAGTACCAAAAGTACACTGTGGGAACATGGCATCATTTTGAACTTAGACAGGAGTGTAAATTTCTCTTGTGCATTATTTGAAACTGGTGGAGTTTCAGGATTTAATACCTTATTTTCCATATTACTCAAATATTTGTTTCTTTCATTTGTAACTGTTTGTGAATTATTCAGTACTACAAATGTTATTGCTGTAATAACCATTATTACAAGCATTGTACTAAAAAATATCTCTGAAGAAAATTTTGCTGGATATGTATGTTCTACCGTCGCATTTTTTCCAGTGTCTGAAGTCACATTTACACAGTAATTGTTTCCGACGCCTTGAATTAATGCTACTACACTAGGCACTAAAACACTGAGACCTTCTCCGATCATGTAAGAAATAAGATACACCTCTGGAAAATTGCTCATAAACGGAACAAATAATACTGCACTTGTACATCCAATGTAGGATGTAAAGAAGTCAATGGCAAACAAGGCAACACTGTGTAGCTCACCAAAAACTACCATAGTGTGATTATATGAAAATATCAAAATTGCTAATGCACAGCATCCTGTGAACATAAAGAAATAAATGAGTGTAATATCTTTTATTAAGTTTTGAAAGTAGCGTTGTTTTAAACTGTAGAGTATAATTCCAACATTAGCAAAATTGTATATAACTTCAAGATATGAAGGTAGAGTCCATCCTTCTGGTGCGGTATGTACTAACACTGGTGACTGACTGAAAATGGGAGTTGCAGAGAGCCATGAATTTATTCCAAGCAGCAGTGCTAAAATGTCCACAGCTAGTTTATGGTCTTGATTCCAGATCAGTAAATTTTTCATGTTGTTCTCTTCTACTTTGAAGTACTTCTGAAGAATTCTTTATGCAACTTCTATAATAACAGAAATATTTAACTTATATTGGGGGCTAATTTACTATTGACAAATTAGTTGTCTACTTTGGGGGGGAGATCATATAAGGGTCAGCGTATTTTTAAGGGCCCACTGAGAAAATTGTCCACAGTTCTCTATACTGTATAAGTAAATGTTGTTAGCTTTCTAGTTTTCTTAAAATTGAATTTTGTATGGCTAGGACCTTAAACGATAAATGGCTTAACTTTCAAATAGCTTACACATTTTTAAAAAACATATATATTGTAACGATGCGATATTCTTGTTGTGTCTTTAAACCTATAAAAGCCACACGTTTGTGCGTCAATTTGTAACGACGAGCTCTGAATGTACCTCTGTAAAAGTGTGTTTTATGTGTGTTCGGCTCGCACGTTGTAGTCGTTACTTTGTGTTTACTTACTTACTTTTTGTTACGCTGACGATGTCCGTCGCGATCTCACGAATTACCAGTACAATATCTTGCGAGTGTGAACCTTACCTGTCCTTTAATATGTAATTGTAATTCCCGGGTAGCGCCAAATTGTTTAAACAAAAACAATTAAAAAATATGAAGAACGAGCGGTCGTTCTAGACGGTATGGGCTGATTCGAATTACCCTCGCAATAGGCGGGCTTATGAATCTCGCTAGTAGCTCGCCGTGTTGCCGACGTCTAACGCTTGCCGTCAATTTCGCTCGTCGCTAAAGTACACAAACCTTATAATGCAATTTACCATGAAATAAAGAACGGTGGTTACAACTCTGTACTAGTTTATTAACTTGAAATTATCTGTTATTCAATAAAATACAAAATTATATATGGTTATTATACAAAGTTGCTCCGGCAATAAAAAGACAATTATTCTCAGGTTGGCGAAGGCTAATTTAGAACGGTATTCGACATGGCGTCGACAAATGTTTATTTTCTATCGTTCGTTAAATCTCAGTTCTTTTGGTTACGAAAAAATATTAAAATGATTATAATAAAGTACACTACCTGACATTGATGGTACTTATATACTATTAGATTTAATTACAATTCATTCCTTAAGTGTTAAAAAGCGTGTGTTAAGAGTTCGTAATTTATACCCAGGTTATTTTTTGGTTTCATACAAGTTTAGTTTTTTTTATTTTCAATTAATCCTTGAAAGAAATTTGATTATCAGTTCGTAGTGAGAGTTAATTGTGTTGTGAGAAAAAGTTAATAAGAATTTATTCCATAAATTCGGGTAATTCAGCAATACTTATCAAATCTGTTGAATTAGGGTGAAGAGTTACTCAGTTCGAAATAGGTTGGGTCCTTTTGATCATCAATCTTCCATCATTTATGAATTTGAGTACGCCTGGCTTCTTTTTCGGATAAGGTGGTTTAAATAATTAATTTAGAATTTAAAAATCTGGTCTGTGGTCTTGGTTGAATGGACTAGTTCTTCATCAGACTTCTTGCGTCTTCATTTTATAAAATTTTGATTGATTTTTTACTTGTTTTAAATTAAAATTGAGTCGACTATGGTTTGGCTTCTATAGGTCTTGAGCGTCAATAATGAACTAACAATTTTTAACGGAATAATAATAAATAACGTTTGGTTGTTATGATATTTGAATTTTAATTCAAAATGACTAAATATCTTCTGATTACTATTATTCTTCTGTCTTCTTATCTATGTATGAGATATTATCACAACTGTTTATATTTTCTTTCAAAGATCATTTTGACATCCCACAAAGCTGGGTTTGTTTATGTATTAAAGTTTTGACAATAATGTAAATATTATGTAATTACATTTCTTTCTTATTTTATGTTTTTAATTTAACTTTTACATCTTAATTGATTCACTTATTGTACTTAACTAGTTACTTGCCCTGGATTTTCTAATACAATAGTTAATTTCTTACAATTTGTTTATTTTGGATTTATACAGTTAGGCATTTTCTAGGCCTAAGTAGTAATTGGCTATATATTCTTATCTTACACAAATTAAAGATTATTTTACATTTACCTATGTTTTGCTTGGTGTCACAAATGACTTGTTTACCTTTTGAATTAATTTGGGTTGTTTGATAATAATTGTATGTTCTTATTACTTTACAAAATCATGGCCTGTCTATTATTCTCTAATTTCTTTTCCTGTATTATTATGTTTGTAAGAATTTATCTCTTTACTTATCTATATTGCCATTTTTTATAACTTGTCTATTATTTACTATTACTTATAAAACATAACACAAAATTTAGGTTTGTTTATGGTCTGTATACTTTTTTCAGCCATATTCCTTCTCATAAACTTAATTGAACAAATCTTTTAACAGTTACTTTGTTAATCTTGTTTATATTTAGTTTATTCTTAATTATTTTGGTGACTAACATTATAACACCATTTATTTTATCTTACTAATTATCCCTTTGAACATAGGATGTTTTACTTATTTTTCACTTATATTCTTTAGTATATTTTTCTTCTAAACTTTACTAATATTTTTTCTCTACCTAACCATTGTAACACTAATATTTTTAATCATTATGGGATTTTTACCCTGAATACCACTGTATTCCTAGTCTACAATCACTCTTAATTCTAATAACAAGAACATTCTTAATTTATTGGTACTTTTCACCATTAAACTTTAGTGTTAATCAATGGTTTTAGGTGTCTATGCCTATCTGTTGGGTTTTCTATTTATTTTGGGTTTACACTGGCACTTCGCACTTTTTGTTGTACTTGAGTGTTACTAGTGGTTATTCCCTAATCTTGATTTCTCTTTACTCACTTAATCACCTTCACTCCCTACCTATCTCTCACTTCTGGGTTTTTTTTATTGTATTATTCACAACTATTAGTTATAATGTTAACAAATTTCATGTTCTGATTTACTTATCATTATATAGTTATTCATAACATTTAATATCTATTTCTTTGGTTAGTGTACTTTAGTTGATATTACTTTATTTGATTTTAATATTTATCATTTACATTTATTATTTGTTTGAGTCTTTTTCATCGTCATTTGAGTTTAATATTTCTCATTTTCTTTTCTTTATTATTTGTTTGTATCTTTTTCATATACCTTCTCATTTTATTTTCTTTTATTGGGTCAATGACTTGGGTTGGGTCATAGTCATTTGTCTCGTCATAGTCATTTTATTTTCATTCATTTAATATAGTTGATTCATAGTTTTTTCCCTGGTATTGGGGTGGCTTTTTGTGTTGTAACAGTATATATATGAATTTATAATACAAAAATGATGATCAAATTATGGCACACAAGTTTAGAAGAAGCAGTTCGTTTCTACCTGTCAGGCTATTGATTGTACATTTTATATGGCGTCTAGACCGAATTTTCCAGCTTATAAATAACTTATTGAAAGTAATTCATTTTTGGTGACAAGTGGTCTGTGGGGGGGGGGGTGAAAGAATTGAAATAGGGTATTTGAAGTAGCTGAAAAATTCACTTATGTAGGAACTACTGTTAGCAACAAAAATGTTGAGGATGTATAAATTTCATGTAAACTTAAAAACGTAGAAAGATCCTCTCCATGAAACAGGATCCTATATTCTAAATTTCTGTTACATACTACAAAATTAAGAATATTCAAAACAATAAATCATATTGTGTTTTAAATATAAATGATACATGGACCATGTCCAAAGATTGAAAGGAAATTGGTTGTTTATGAAAACAAAATCATATGAAAAAGTTTTAGTTTGGTGAAGAAAGGAGAAATATGTAGGAGAAGAAGAACAGAGTTAAGTAAATTATAAAAAGATGCAGATATTGTTGTATTAGTAAAGAGCAGTGGATTGAGGTGGCAGGGCATGTGATATGGAGAGATTTCAAAGAATAAAGGAAATTTGGAAGGCTGAACCATAAGAAACCAGACCTATGGAGTGACCATATGAACAAGGATTTGGTGTCCATTAAGCAAGGGTGGACAATGCCTCAGTGGCATATCCAGAATTTGGCCTGGGAGGGGGAGTCCAGTTGAGTCAGCTTCATACAAAAGGAAAAACAAATCAAGACTAATCAATATTACTATATTTAAAGTGGTTGAAAAATGTGTGATAACATCCTGAAATCAATCCTACTAAAATAAACCATTATAACACAATAAAAATTCATGTTATTGAAACATTGTTTAGTAGATTTTTATTGACTGAGTTGATTTTCCTATATTTCATGTTTCAAACATATATGCATATGCTGTATAATAAACCTATTTGTATACTAAAAAAAGAATTACAATATTAGTGTACACAGCTGAAAAAATAATAAAATGACTTACACAAATTAAGATATTAACATAATTCATCAACTTTTATCGACCCCCTTGGGGGGGGGGTCCAGGCTGTCTCATTCACCCCCCCCCCATAAATATGCCCCTGCAGTGCCTATGACAGAGGAGAATGTAAAAACTGATTGGCAAGGTAAAGAATCTGATTTGAATGATGCAGGAATAATGATAGTTGTGGAATACCTTACTAGGGGAGACACAGATATTAAAAATAAACTAAATTCTTTACAATATTTATTTAAAGTTTACAATATTTATAATATATTATTCATTTTAACATAAAAACAACTAACTGAAAAATTTAAAGTAAATAAATAGTTTACCCATTGTATAAACTTTGTATTGTTTTTAGATCCAATATTCTTACATTTTCATACCTAGATAGTATTCCAACAACATATCAAAGCTACATGAGTTGTTATATAGTAGTCAGTACTTTGATCTGTGTGGCAATATAATGTTTAATGTTAAATCCAATTTGAATTCTGTCCAGAGGGAGAGACTACTGTTATGCTCTAGGATAAAATACAAAATTAATATGGTCTACAATTTGACTGTATGTTGGAAGAGCTTTTCAATAACCAACTGAGTCATCATTGCTTAGAATATGAACGCCTACAGTAACATTATTGCAGTACTGGTACAGTATCTATAAAAATGTAGCTATTGCTTGAGCTGTACAGCAACCTCTGTTTGTGTGCTTGTGCTGGATAAATTTTTCCCCTTTTCAAAAGTATGTATATATTATTTTATATTAGTACTATTGAATTGTTTAAATGAGAAGTAAAATTAATGTAAATGTGTATGGAAGAAGGGGAATGATGAAAGTTACAATAAAAAAATGAAGGGAGTAGCAAAGAGAGTAAGGAATAACAAGTTGTAAAGGAATAATTGACAATAATATGAAAGAACAGAGGGAAGGAGAATAATATGAAGTTGTACCACTAATAGGGGAGAGGGGATAACTAGTCAGTATAGATAATAAATATGGTAAGCAAGAAATGGAGGTGGTATGGATAAAAAACAAAGAGGAGATACATGAAGATTCCATGGAAGTCATTAATGTAACAGGAGAGGAGAGTCATGAAATAATAAAGAAATGGAAACGAGGGAAGGTAACGTGACTGGATGGCACGTCTATAGAGTTTACTAAAATTGGAATACGAGATTTGAGATAAAGAATTTACGAATTGGTAGTACACATTTGGAGAGAAGAAACAATGCCAACTGAGTGGTGAGTAGGGGCATGGTGCTAATATACAAAAAGAGGAGACCCAATCGTATGTTAGAATTACAGTAAGATAATTCTACTGAACACCTGCCTTTTCGACCTGCCTTGTATTGCCATTGAATAATATTGTTTTTATTCAATGGCAATACAAGGCAGGTCGAAAACTTCCACAAATACATAAACACAATACACCACAAACTAAAATTTACATTGGAAATAGAACAAAACAATAGTATAAATTTTTTGGACCTAACAATTAACAAAACAAACAATACACACACATATAAAATATACAGAAAACCAACCACAACTGACATGGTTATACACAACACATCAAACCATCCAACACAACATAAACATGCGGCCTTCAACCATATGCTCCATAGGCTAACTAAAATACCATTAAGTAAACAGGACTATAATGATGAACTCAACACAATCAAATATATAGCAATAAAAAACGGATACAACCCTAATTTAATAAACAAACTACACAAACACATCATAAACAAAAACAACAAAACACTAAATACCAACAACACACAAGAAACTAAATACATCACACTCACATACCATAACTCCAACACACACAAAATCGCCAACACATTCAGGAAACACAAGTACAAAATAGCATACAGAACAAACAATACCATCAAAAAACACATCAATGATACAAACACGGACATAGACAAATACAACAAAACAGGTGTTTACAAATTAAATTGTAATGATTGCAATAGTTTCTATATAGGCCAGACGGGAAGATCTTTTATCTCATTACTCTGAACACCTAAAAGCTTTATCCAACAACAATATACATTCTGCGTTTGCCACATACATACACACAAAAAACCACAGCTACACCAACATAGATACTAATCTTGAGATATTACACTACTTACCTAAAAGTCGAAAACTTAACACAGTAGAACAATATGAAATATACAAACACTACAAAACACAACCAAACAACATACTTAATGACCAATTAAACTATAAATCACACACACTGTTTGACACAATTATACATAAAACTAACAATAATTTGGATCCCTGCGCCAATCCCTTCCTCCACACACCACCCCCACTAAACCTTCCAAACAAAAACCGTTACGAGTTACTGGCCAGTCTGTCTCAAACTGCTGACGAAGGCGAACACCATGCTGAAACGCGTACGGAAAGAAAAACAAGCAAGTTTCACAAGTGAAAGTGCTATATTCTGTATTATCAAAATGTACGTAGTATTTATCAATTTTTAGCAAGCACTTATTTTGAGAAGCATTTACTGCATGCATGCATGCGTGCGCGCGCGCATGTGTGTGTGTGTGTGTGTGTGTGTGTGCGCGCGCGCGCGTGCGTGCGTGCATGACTAATTTTGGACTAATTTCTTCCACCCTTTTTTTGTTCTATGGCAGTCTCTTTATATTACCTTATGGTAAACTTGTTACCCTTTTCTTTTCAGTATAAGTGCAAAATTATGATATTTCATTTTTAACTTGAAGGCATTTGAATTCTGTATTTTCTCAGAATCACCTGGAATTATAAACACAAAAAACAGATTCCACTATATTTTTAGTACATATTGTATAAGAAAATTATTGTTAACTAAAATTATTTTTTTGTAGTTTTTAATATGAATATACTTACAATTATTTTTTCTATAACACCATAAATTCTTGTCACTTAAAAACTCACAATAAAGATCCCATATGTATCTTTAAACACAGCCAAACATTGACAAAACATTTTATTACATTAGTCAAGAACTACAAATTTATAAAAATTGAAATATTCTCTTGACCTATATTAGTCTACATAATATTAACATACCAGAATACATATCAACACTTTTTTTAATCTGTAGAAAAGTGTCATACAATCAGGTTATCAGTTTAACAATGACGTTTGGTGTTTGACAATTGTATTTTAGGAAATATTACAAGTTACTTTTGAAACAAGTGAATACATAAGCATTTATTAAAATCTGTCTTGCACTGGTAGTTTGGTTCCATTCTGCCTTATAAATCAAAGTATGATAAGCTTAAGGGTACTTAACATATTTATCTATTGTCTCACAGCATACTTGAAGTTGTTTAATCTGAGTGCAAATGATTTATGTACTGTTTCCAGCTCTAATTCACTCAAGGTGTAAAAATAATGTTAACTTTTACTGTTAGAATGTCATCCATAGAGAATATTATGAACCTTACATATTTGCAATTGTGGATATTTTTCATCTTCATCGTAATTATCATGTTTTTGGAAATCTATATAAAAAATGTTTAATTTTTTAGAAAACGTAACACCTTAAAAATAGCAATTTTTTTTTTTAGTATCGAATTGTTATTCTAACTTAAAAAATGTTATAAACGGATTTATAATTTTAAAAATAAATACAAAATATAATTTTGATGAATGAACATTCTGCATTACCAGTGGGCTTGTCTACTATGAAAGATGATCCAGATCTTGCATATGGATAATCCGTTTGACTCCAAGCATATATAAAAAAAAGTTTTTAAAACGGAATGTGTTTTTAATTTGTGTTACATTTCAAAAAACATTTTTAACTGAGAATAAAAAAGGGTTAAGTATTGTCCACCTAATTAAATTGTGTCTCTTTCACATCTTATTCATGGTACAAGGTTTACTTTTTACTAAGTTACACCTGGACGTATGAACATTTTATATAGGCTTAATTTTGAATTCTGGCTTAATATAACTGATATTTATAGTTGCTTATTAGCAAAATAATATGTATATTTCCTTGTCCTATTCTGATTTTGTTTTCCATGCTTATGGAGTTTTTGTAACCGAGTCACATATAAGAGAATAGTTTCAAACCTACACCATCTATTTCAAAGTGACTTATATTTTCATTAAACAGATGTTAACACCACCTCTTTATGTATTTTATGTTTCTAACTGTGAACCCAAGATGTGGTGATCCTTGTTTAATTTATTTAAACCTTTAAATTACAATATTATTACTTACTTGTCATTTGTTTGTTTCCAAACATCATGACCTACTGTATCTACAAAGCAGTTAATCATTAGGCCTCTTTGCTGGTGAACATTTTCATGACATTCTCAATTATCAAATTTGTCAGTGTTTTAATTTGGTTAATAGGTACATAATAAAAGAGGGCTGACAGGGTATCACTCAGTGGTGGCTATGTTACAGTTGCAGCATTACACAACCACCAATATAGAATAGCTAAACTGTAAAATAATTTACAGTTAAAAGTTAAAAGTGTGTTAACATTAACACATTAAGCAATTAAAAGTGTCATCAATTTCAACAGAAAAATTTTTAGTTTATGTTCATGTACAATTGAAATCATGAACACACACACACACACACACAGGGTACACACACACACACGCACAGGGTGTATGCGCACAGGGTAGTGGTTGTAGGCCGATTGCAACTTGAAGAGTGAATGGCAGAACTTACAACACAAACATAAGGGAGGATGCCCATTATTCTTCATAATAGCTCAGTACTTCATATGTGAGCTCGGTGACTGCAAAGCTTTCATAACGCTCCATTAGGAGCACTGTAGCGCATCCTTAGTTATGTCATGAAATCAGCTGTGGCAGTTTAGTTTTACATTAGTTGAAGGTAAACATTACCCGTTCTCTGAGGTAATAAAATAGGAATAATTTTGTATAACTGTGATTGTGATAGTAAAGTTTCAATCAACTATGTATTAATTAATTTGTGATAAGTATTATTTTTCTTTTGTTTAGTGCCACTGTTTGTTTTTTGGAGGTAGTGATTCTGTGTACTTTCAAACCATGTGTAGTTTGTAAAGAGCATGATATACTGTTAAACTTCTGCCTTTCGCTGCATATTCAGTATTTTGTTACTGCAAAGTTATTAGTTATGCTTTTAGCAACCATTCATGAATACGTGGGAACATGCAATCTGGCATAGGTAGGCATACTTATAGAAGTGAGGTCATTCCAATGTCAATAGCAGCTCTCTTTCTGCGGTGAACAGTAACTTTCTATTTCTTCCATGTAACAACAGTATATATGATGCAGATATGTAGTGCAGATATCTGCCTACTGTTTAAATGTATTCTTTGACCCTCCCCTCACAAAACAACTATTACAACCACCAAAATTTTGAACTACCAGCTGTCACTGGTATCACCTCATCTCACTACACTGTTTATTTCAAAATTGGTCTGTTTTCTCTACATAACAATTCTAGCTTTGGTGATATTTAATGTACCTGAACTAATCTGATTAGTAACTTTAGTTTTCTCATTTGAATTAAGTTTCAAACAGTTTCTTTCTGTAGCCTAAACAGAATCAAACTTCTTTCTCTTTTCTGCTAAACTTCTTGTACCTTCTGGTAATGGGTTCTCATTGTCTTCTGTGTAGGTTTCTCTCTCGTGTCATTTCCCTCACTTCTATGAAGTTTAATATGCCATCTTGCTAACTTTAACCTTTTCATCACCAGCCTTTTCAAAGGCTGTTTGAATTTCTTTGAATCAGTGATACCTTTTGTGGCTTATTGGCACAACAACCCAAATGCTTGTTAAAACTGTATGTAGATCTATTTTGTGTCCTTATCTCTCTTCAAAAATTTGTCTCATAACATGTTTACTTTCATTAATAATGTATTATCCCTTTGAATTGATTTCCAATCATGACAACTGAAATTGTTTTAGAAGTCACTGAATTTATTGTTCTTAATAGTGAAGATAAGTGAAGTTTTTCTCCTTCAATATTAACCTCAAATTCAGTGAATTACTGAATAGAAATAATTTACAAAGTAAAAATGTTTTTTTAGTTAAAAAAATTGTTAATAGGAAATCCGTAAATTAGCATTAACAATCACATTACTTGTATAGGGGATTGCTACTCCCTTTAACTAAGGTAGAACCAAGTCATTCAAAGTATTAAAAACAAAAGTGTTGCTTGTAAGCTTTTGATAATTAAAAGCAACATTATTATAAAGGTCAACACATGTTTTTGTTGTTTTAGTATATGCCAAATAATAACACCAGAGTGGAAGACCTTTCAAAACATGATATGTTGTGTTGGTAATTGATCCTGAGTGGGATTTATCCTCTTTATTTTGTAATACTTGCTGTTAGTACCTATCTCCCAAAGTACTGGAGAGGACGAGAAATGCTCTTGAGATCTTATACCTCAATGAAGAGAAATATCCAACTGCACCTCCTTGTGGTGGAGGATTGGTAGTGTATTGGCTAACGAGGTTCTGGAGACCAAGTTTTAATGAGTATAAGTTGGCCACCTCTACGAAGTGTCAATGGCCACTTGGAGGGTCGATGAATGAATGGACGTGAGGCACCCTATGGCCTTTGGAGTTAGGAAACTACTCCTACAGACAGAAGAGTTAGCCAGTGGCATATGATGGGCACGGTCACAGGAAACCGTTCCATTAAGGATTCAAGGAAACCCAAGAACAGTCTAATGGAGTGACTGTAAGAAGTTACAGTCTTACAGGAATATCGTCTTGCTGCCCACCAACCTTACGCAAAAAAGAGAGAGAGAGAGAGAGAGAGAGACTGCCCACAACCATTACAAATAAACACCTCATTAGTACCTTTCCAGAATGAAAAACATCCTTTAAAGGTGTTGAAGGAGATATGTTAAATATTACTTAATCTGAAAATCTTACAAACCTTGAAACCGAAAAAAGACCACGGCCCATTTTCAGCAGAAAATGAACTGTTCAGTGTGTGAACACCTAGTGCCCAGACAGCGAATGTTTTTCACTGCAGTGGTATCACATCATTGTCCACATCGCCTCGCCTTATGAGCGAGATTAAGAATCAATAATATCTTACATATGTCCGTTAGGTTAGGACATCTGTCGGGATTCGGGATTGCTAAAATTTCAGTCAGTTAACGCAAATTTTATAACTGCGTGTCGAAATTGTGTCTTACACCTGTCTGAATAATATCTGTTAAAAATACCGCGTACCCTAACGATATTACAATTAAATGGGACGATAGCATACTTACGTGTGGTATTGCGTTAATATAATATTGTGTGTATACCTGAATTGAGAACCATTTACTAATATTGTACATTAAAAAGTATACCATTAAAATTGAAACATCTTCCCTTAATGCATTTGCATTTAAAGCGTAATGTAATTTACTCTTTTATTATAATAATGTATTTTATCTTTTATGAGCAAGTAAACTAAAACATGTTAGTAGAAGATATTGTTAAGGCACTATTTGACTACCTCCTCCTCCCAAATTCATAATAAATGGCGGTAAACCTATGTAGAATCATGAACCGTTAAAATTTCGTATTTTATTAGTTGAATGTGTGCGTGTTTTTGTGCTGTATGTCTTTTGTTTTCGTGTAGTATTTTTACAGTAGTGTATCAGCTAAGTAAAATATGACCCAAACTATTCACGTCGAAGTTTTGAGGAGGCCCGAGAGGTAATTTTTAAAATAAGTATGTGAAGATGAGGTTACATAAACTGCCATTTCATTCTCTAAAGAAGAACATTATGAATAAAGATGTGATTTTTATTTTATTGTACATAGTAATAATAAGTTTTATGTTTATTTGTCTCGTTAACTTACATCAAATGCTTTTACACATTATTTGCAAAATCGGCTGACAGCTCTAAAGGAGAATGATAGCTTTAAAGCAAATTTTGGAAAATCAGTTGTAGTTTTAGTAAGTTAATTTAATAATCTGATAAATACCTTTACCAGTATTATGTCTTAGTATTACCAAAGCATTTATTCCTTTTTTTTAATAGCACAATGAGCTCAAAGGAACTACGCGTTCATTTAGAACAAGAAATGTTTCGTTTAGGAGGAATCAAGCCAGGAACAAATCTGACACAATTCACAAATAGATTCATTATAGAAAACGTTGAAATGATTCAGATATGTGATTCTGAATGTGATGATGCCACAAACGAAGTAGTGGTAAGTTTACTATAGAAGTAGTTATTTCTTGAGATTTCAGGGTCTCAGTTACGTCATGTATTTAGTTTGATTTGCACAGTAGACATGACTTATTTTTACATTTATGTGTACATTGATAGTATAGACCTACAGTGTTATGAGACTCGGTTGGTCCCATTGTTTCAAACATACCCTCCAGAATAACATAGGCCCCTACTGTCGGTTTCCCAGATGTTCATAGTAATGCCTTTGAGTGGCAATCCTTTATTGAAATAAGAACCTCATATATGGCACTATGGTGCCCAGCTCACTCCTGTACCTCACCTCATGCACCTAGGACAGTAAACTGATTCAATATGTAACGGACTTTTAAACTAAATATTGTGTAAATCATATTATAACTTTGAAAAAGATATATTTGTTACATATTGTTTGAAGGTGTATGCATACTGACAATGAAACAACATGTGATATGATTCTATGTATGTTCACCATACATATCGGTTTCGTATAATATGAACACTACTATGCCTTCATTTAATTATCAATTCTCATTCTCTCTTATTTGCATGTTAATTCTTCATACCAAAATCTCTTACTTTAAATACAATGGGCAACCTTTTGCACATTGAATCAGTTCACTTGCCACTCGGCATTGAAGTTCTTACTTCTGGCATGTCTACCACGACACACCAAAACTTTAAGCACCATGTTTTTATAAATTATGTTGTGCATTCTTTAAAACGACCTACCAGACCCATGAATGACTTTAAAAAAAAAGATCATATTTGTATCACAAATAAATACATATGCATAATGTATAGTTAAATGCAAAATATGTACCTACTATTTATGGTTTGTCGCTACATTTCCATTTTCTTTTTGAAATAGCTCTTTGTTGAAATAGCTTCACTACCAGATTACAGTCTTCCCATTGCATGGCTTGCTTTCATTCTTTTAACATTAAGTAAGAACTATATTTGTCTTTTTCTCTTTCTTGCAGTTTTTTGCTTTTCTTCTTAGGCCACCACTCTGTGCATTTGTTTCAAACCCTTTCAATTTTTTCATAGATTACTCTGAATCTTCCTAATTACAATAATGGATCATTGTACTATATTTTATTCTGCTTTTATTTGGTTTATTATTTCGTCATTCGTTTTCTTTTAATTGTTGATGTCCTAGCACCCCATCTTAGATAGTCAAATTCAACTGCCATTAACTTTTTTTTTATTTTTTAAGGTTAGCTTAATGTTTAATCTCCATACTTCAGGTTTGTAACATAAAACAAATTCAACTTGGCCAAGTGTCTTCTTCGCTTACTTTGAGATGTTGCAATTCCATCATTGTGATTTCAAGCCTTCTATAACTTCCTGACTGATGGATTTGCTATCTAACTTTAGTTCCACTTAGACAGTTTTTTTTTCATTGTAAACATCAGTGCTTTTCAACCATTTTTTGTTCACGGCATCACTATATTCTGTAGTGAGTTTCCACGACATACTAATGTACAAGTTGGGAACAGTGTGGGTAATTTTATGTAAGAATCGACAAGCTATGTTTCTCATTAATAAATAAAATATTTTATTGTGAGGCGTAAGCCAATAAATTCCCTGTAAAATTATTATGTTTAAGCTCTTGAATATTCTGCTCTTGTTCCTTTTTCAAAATCAATATTAAGTAAAATTATTTAAATTCTCAGAAGTTCCGCGGCAATCCTGTTGAGAACCACTGCCCTAGATACTTGAATTTATCAGTTTGTTTTGTTTTGATGTTACTATGTGTAGTAATTTCAAATTTTGCTTCTGAGTTCACTACTAACTATTCATTTTTGTTTAAGTTAATTTAAAACCCCATATTCCGTATTCTTTACATAATCATTTGATTTGAATCCTAGGTTGTAGGAAGCCAGAGCAACTAGATTGTTTGTGAAACCAAAGCTTCTATTGCAATGTGCAATTGATTGCATGCAACTGATTGCAAGGCTATGTGAAACTAGTTGCAGGGTAGTAAAAACAGGGTGCAACTGCTCTTTAATCAGTTGCAGAGTTAATTGAGTTATTTCAGTAATCAGTACTTCAGTTAATATTATAGCATTACAGTAACTGCTGTAATGTCAAATTATCTGTAGCTACTTCTGCTTGCCTTGTTAATTAATAAAATGTGAGAGAAGAATGCCATGAAAATTCCATGTTCATCCCATATTATCCACAAGAAAGGATAAAGGACTGTATTACATATTATTTTATGAACTTTGTGTGGATGAAAACAAGTTTTGCATTTATTTGAACATTATAATTACTTCCATAAAATTATCAGTAGGCCTATGCTATAGCATGCTAGAACATACATACCGCCTCCCACTAATAGACTGTTATTTTGGTAGACTTCCATTTAATTTTCAGTAGTTTTTATTTATTATTTTTTTTGTTATTAATATTCAGATTTATTAGAGTGCTTTCCATCAGTTATGCTCATGATACTGAATCACAGGCTTTTCCAAGTGTGAATTAATGCTTTACGCATATTTTGCAAGATATGAAAAAGAGATTAACATATTTCAGTGGAAATGCAGCTAGATTCAATTATAAATCTTTTATACAACAGTGTTATAACCTGTGTATTTGCTTATTCACATAATGACAGTAATTTAATAGATAAGACATGCTGTAACAACAATAATATGAAATTAACTATACACAATAAAATAATAATGATAATATTAGTAATTAATAGTCTAATACTAACAGTGTAACGTTACAGGGCTAATGTTGCATGTATGCAAACATTGTAGTTTAAGTCAATTAATAATATAGCGCCAGCACACTTTTGAAGTACAGTGAAGTTGATTCTTGTTATTTAGGCTCTCAATTAATTGGGCAACAGATTAATTGGAACAGACCATTTAGGATCATTTGCGATAGGTTACTGCAGGAATATTCAAGCCTTTCATATCTATCCTTTGATATGTATGCGTAAATCATAAGTTTATCTGAAGCTTGGTTTCTGTCATTCACAATGTTTCAGAGATCAGCATGTAGAATGTAAGTTTGTCTAAAACCAATAAGACTGAAATTTTTCCCACAAAGTGGCAATGCTATGAGACTTAAACTTCAAGAACTGAATTGATGTTCACACTGTCAATTGATCCAAATGTGTCAACAATGAGTGATCTCATCAGACCTAGTTGATGTTTCATACTATAGTTTGCCGCAGACAAAAAGAAGCTAAAATCGGGATCTGTCACTAAAACTGCGTCACATTGAGGAGAAACATCCCCCCCTGATTACTACCACCAGTCAGGGTCGTTACTGTAACAACTGTCATTTCTACATTGGCAGTGACACACTTCCCACTGTATCTCATGCCCCCAAACATATGTATGGTATCCATATACAACAGACTACTTGAAGTAACAGACAACATAGCCCAGGTGCCAGAGACAATTTGAGTTCCTAGCCTGGCACTAAATTAAAAGTGGCTGATCTAAACGATTCTGGTATATATTTGTTAGGAAAATGAATTAAGAAATTGTTGCCATTGCCAGCCTGTGAGCTTCATAGAAAAAAATATGGTGAAATGGCATAAAAAATCAATTTTTGCTATTATCTTCATAAATATCAATTTTATAAAACAATCACTAGATACCTAGAGCGTAAAATTATCGATAAAAAAGTTCCTTATAATATTGTGCATAGAGCCTATAGTTTTCGTGTAAATTATAGTTAAAGACAAGACAATTTTTACATTTTTGTATCCCCCCTGCGCTAAGTAGTAAACTTTGTTCTGGTGCAAGAAAAAACTAAAACGAATGAAATTAAATGAATAAAAATTTTAAATTGGCTAATTTCACAAAATAAATGTTTACTTTTGTATATATAACGTTTGAATGGTAAATAAATAACATATTTATGTACAAAATGTTACTTTTATTGTGCATACATATAGGTAATATGAAATTCAAAAACAATTCAAATTCTTCATCACTTTTGTTTGCTGCTTCTTCAATATCTATATTTCTTATTAAAGTTTCATTTTGATCCTCATCATTGTCATCAATATTAACATCATTATCACCATCTTCTACAATTTATGATAAATTGGTGCATCCATTGATTTCACAATATCTGAAAATTGCTGAGCAAGAAAGGTCTGCTTTTCTGCGAGGTCTATCCTTAAGAATTAGTCATTACTTTTTTAATGTACTAATGTAATCATCAACATAAAAAAAAACATACTGCCTTTTAAGTTATAAGTTATATAATATTTTCTTAATGAACAAGACACTGAAAGTTTTTAAGCAAAATATTATTTAAGGGTAACGAAATAAATACAAAAACAGTGGAAGATTTAGAAAGTTATGCTCCAAAATGTGTAGAATGTACCAACTCATAATGTCTATACCAGTGCGCACCTTTGGCGCGCAGATGCCGGCAGCTATGACTTTGAGTGAGCATTCTTCTACTCATATTTTACATGCCTTTGAACCTAATGTATTAAAAACTCGAGAACCTACCTGGATTTCTTCAGCAATCATTAGTACAAGTATTAAGGAAAATAATGCTATAGTTTGAAATCATAAGAATGAGTTTAAAAATAATTTTTATATAAATGTGTAGAAATCTCCTGTTTGCGCATTTTGTGTATAATTATTAAATTTAAAAATAGAATGTAAAAGTGTTTCTTTTCAATATTTCTCTTTGACACATGAAAGTAAATACTTCAAACTACAAAACTAAGTTTGTTTCGTGTGTGTGTGTGTGTGTGTGTGTGTGTGTGTGTGTGTGTGTGTGTGTGTGTGTGTGTGTGTGTGTGTGTGTGTGTGTGTGTGTGTGTGTGTGTGTGTGTGTGTGTGTGTGTGTGTGTGTGTGTGTGTGTGTGTGTGTGTGTGTGTGTGATTTTCTATATAAGTAACTCGACGTTTCTTGCAGTAATTATATAAATTTGTGATGTTCAATTTGTTTCTTCTGCAAGTAGTATAATTTCGTATATTCTTTTTAACACCTGATGCACGTTTCACTGAAAAATATCAGTATCATCAGAGGTTTCTAAGTAAATTAATAACAATCAAAATAATTCTATTAATATAAAATTAACGAATAATCGAATTTGTATCGATTTTAATGTAAAATAACTGATAATTGATTTAGGTCGATTAGTTAACGATTGCTGTAATGTTTATTTTCTTCAGCAGCTGTTTTCTCGGTGATATTTGAAAATTTGTTGTTTATATTTTATTCATTTTATTTTTTAGTAAATTTATAATTTTAAATAGATCGTCTTGTTTTGTTTTTATTTGTGTTTGTTCTTTAATTAATAAATTATTGTTATTGTGTTTGTAAATGTTAAGATTTTCTCAAATATTCATTTTTTGACCTTTTTGTATGTTTTTAATTAATTTTATATTTTCAATGTTTGGAAATTGGTGGTTATTATTTAGACAATGTGTGGCTAAATTAGATTTATAAATATTTGGTTTTAAATATGCATTGTTGCGGTGTTGAAGGAATCTATCTAGTAGTTTTTTCTTTGTCTGGCCCACGTAAAATTTATTGCAATCTGGACATTCTATTTTATATATTCCATTTTTATTGGTGAGTATTGGATTTAGTTTTAGGTTTTATTTTATTAAAAATTATATTATCTGTATTATAAGATATTTTTAAATTAGTATCTTCAAATATTTTATTTAGTTTTTGAGTTATATTTCCGTAATAATTAGAAGAAGAATCTAATAATAAATTAAATTATTTAGACTTAACAATAAAGAAAAATGAAACAAATTTTGAATACTCAATATACAGGAAACCTTCTCAAACTGATTTAGTAATATCAAATACTTCTAATCATCCTCCCCAACACAAAATGCCAGTATTTAATTCCATAATTTACCGAATGCTTAGGATCCCATTAAATAACACAGAAAGAAACAAAGAAAGAAAAATTATCCAACAAATAGCAGTTAAAAATGGATAAAAAAAAATATTAATAAATTAGAAAATAAAATTAAACATAAAATCACTAATAAAATTCCCAAGAACACTACATTTAAAAATTCACCTATTAATAATAATATAAAATATACAACCTTCACTTATTACGGAAATATAACTCAAAAACTAAATAAAATATTTAAAGATACTAATTTAAAAATATCTTATAATACAGATAATATAATTTTTAATAAAATAAAACCTAAAACTAAATCCAATACTCACAATAAAAATGGAATATATAAAATAGAATGTCCAGATTGCAATAAATTTTACGTGGGCCAGACAAAGAAAAAAAAACTACTAGATAGATTCCTTCAACACCGCAATGCATATTTAAAACCAAATATTTATAAATCTAATTTAGCCACACGTTGTCTAAATAATAACCACCAATTTCCAAACATTGAAAATATAAAATTAATTAAAACATACAAAAAGCTCAAAAAATTAATATTTGGGAAAATCTTAACATTTACAAACACAACAATAATTTATTAATTAAAGAACAAACCCAAATAAAAACAAAACAAGATGATCTATTTAAAATTATAAATTTACTAAAAAATAAAAATGAATAAAATATAAACAACAAATTTTCAAATATAACAGAGAAAACATCTGCTGAAGAAAATAAACATTAAAACAATCGTTAACTAATCGACCTAAATCGATTATCAGTTATTTTACATTTAAATTGATACAAATTCGATTATTCGTTAATTTTATATTAATAGAATTATTTTGATTGTTATTAATTTACTTAGAAACCTCTGATGATACTGATATTTTTCAGTGAAACGTGTGTCAGGTGTTAAAAAGAATATACGAAATTATACTACTTGCAGAAGAAACAAATTGAATAACATCACAAATTTATATATTCAAACACTTTCTGCTACAGTTCGTTTCTTGATGTATATAATATATATTTTATAATGAATTTACCTCAAGATATTTTCTTCCTATTTGGAGCGTGTTTCAGGAAGCCTTGTGTTCCCATCCTCAGCCTTCCGGATTTTGAACCTTGTGAGGTATTTGTGTGTTGGCTGGTTGTTGCTTTGGTTTCCTGTTGGTCTCTGGTGCTTTAAATTGGTATTATTGTGTATGTTTGTGGTGTATATATTAGTATTTTGTGTATTTTCTATGTTGAGTGCTTTGAAAATTGTGTCGTGTTTTGTATTGATTTGTATTTGTTCAGGTATTAGTTTGTTTTGTGCTTTATGTTTGTATATTTGTAAATTTTCCCAAATGTTCGTTATGGTCCCTTTGTATGGTACAGTAGACTCTCTCTCAACTATCTGACCTAATGTGGCGGTCGGCCGGGTCGGATAGCAAAAAAGTCGGATACACCGGAGCCGTAGGCATACCAGCCTCTGTAAGGTCAATGACCGCCACCCTATTGCGTTGAATGTACTAGTTGCTATTTGGATGCGTACGTCATATCAGTTTGTCCTTACAAATGACGTACAGTAATAAATGAATTAGAAAGAAATGAAATAAGAATTCGCAACTACAGTATCTTTCACAAAACCTTTATATGAAGGACGAAACAAAATGTGTAGTTAACAATAAGTTGAATGAGTTTTACTATGAGTTTTAATGTATACGAAAGCTTTCAACCAAATTAGTTGTTAATATAAATCAAATTATAATATCCTAAAACTACGTACTGTATAATGAAAGAACAAGTGAAACTTACATTGTCTAAGGTTTGAAAAAGTCTGTAATTGAGACCTGCTTCTTTCCTCGCATTAATTTCCTCGCCGCTATATCCTTCCACTTACGTAAACATATGTCTGCTGGTGTTGCTTCTTCTTGCTGGCCAATGTATTCCACTGCCGTCTCGATCGCCTTCAGGCCTTCGGAGTGGGTTATATGATCAGAGGGTTCATCACCTTGTTCCTCTTCAATCGGCTGTTCATTTAATACCATCGCTACAATATCTTCGTCTGCAATTTCTTTGATTTCGTCCTTTGCCAACCATTCTGTGATGTCTTCCAATGAAGCTTCCTCACATCCGGGAACTTTTTCTAACAGCGATACAAGCGCAGTGTTATCAGTTGCATTTTCCACATCACATTGCTGTTCTACCTCTTCCCACTTATCACTGGGTCTGTGATCCAGCAAAATTTTCCACGATCGCACAAGTGTTAAAGATGGAATTTCATCCCGTGCCTCAGACACCCATCTGATGACGTCAAGCATGTCTACTGACTGTAGTGCCGTCGCAACTTCTGTATTATCAATTGTCGCGATGATATAGCTTAGTAGCCTACGTCGATATTTCTTTTTCAAAGCTTGGAGCACTCCCTGATCCATTGGCTGACGTATAGATGTGACATTTGCAGGCAAGAACAAAGCTTCTATGTCTCCATCTTTTAATTGGTCATTTGCTGGATGTGAAGGAGCGTTATCCAAAACTAGGATTGCTTTCCTTGTTAAATTGTTTTCAGTTAAATGTTTTTCAACTTGTGGCACAAATTCCTGTTCAAACCAATTTTTGAAAATTTCTCCATTCATCCACGCCTTTTTTTGATGGGTATAATGCAGGGGCAAAGAACTTAAATCTTTAAGATTTTTAAAAGCCCTAGGCTTGCGAGATTTTCCAACCAAGGTCAGTCTCAACTTGTGGTTTCCGATTGCGTTACTACAAGCTAAAACTGTAACACGGTCCTTGCTCTTCTTGAACCCTGGTGTGGCCTTTTCCTGTTTAGACGCTAGTGTTTTAGACGGCAACATACGGTAATTCAAACCCGTCTCATCACAGTTGTACACTTGTTCTCCGGAAATACCTTCCTTATCAAGCAGGTCAAAAAAGTGTTTTTTAAAGTCAGTGACAGCGTCCTTATTAGCAGACAATGCTTCACCACTAATCGTCATCTGACGAACACCAAAACGTTTCTTCCAGCGATCAACCCACCCGTAACTGGCAGTAAACTCACCATCGTCTCCTTCGATCTGTTTTTTAAACTGAATCGCTTTTTCTTGGAGCAAGGGGCCTGAAACCGTTAATCCTTTCCCCCTCACATTTTCATACCACAGATATAAAGCCTCTTCAACTTCCACATGTTTTCCTTTTTGCATAGTTTTTCTAACTTTCACGCCACTGCCACTTGCTTGCTTAGAACACCATTTTTCAATCTCTGCGCGATTTCTTCGCCAATCACCCACAGTAGTTTTTCCAACTCCTAACTCCAGTGCAATTTTGTTTACCGACTCACCAGAATCCATTCTTTTTATTGCTTGCAGTTTTTCTTCCAAAGTTACTACCACTTTCTTTCGTTTGTCACCCATATTTCACTTAAAAATAAAAGCCACCAACAATACTGTATACACACTTTATAACAAATTAACAATCCACGAACGACTGAACCGCACGGACTAACTTCTGGATACAGACTGACTGATGCACCTGTTACACACTCAAGTAGGAACACGAAACTTTCCTGTCACAACATGAATCAATTGGCGTACTGTATTGGTAACTGGTGATTCACGCGTAAGCGCCTTCACCCGCGTGGCGGGATTGCTCACATGACGTTTGAAGGCGCTAGTAATCGGATCGGAAATACTGTACTGCATACGTACCATACTCAAAAAATACCTTTTTTTTTAGTAGAGCGGGTCGGATAGGCCGGAGGTCGAGTAGTCGAGAGTCGGATAGCCGAGAGTCTACTGTATATGTTTTAATAGTGTCATATTGGTTATGTCTGGGAATTCGTGTCCAGACAATATTGACAGCTTGTTTGTACTTGTCACAAATTTTGCAAGTGTCTTTACGGGTGACATGAAAATGAAGATTGAAATTTGTGTTAAAGACCTGCCTATAGTAATGTTCTTTTTCAGGTGTAATACATAATTTTGAACAACTTTCAACATAAAGTTCGTACATTTTCCTTATGTTTAAATCTGGACTAAGGAACTTTCTGTGAGGATTGTCTTTATGTGTATAGTGACTTTGAAAAGCTGGAAAACTGTTGATATGATTGATAATAACTTGCTTATTATGGTCAGGGATTTTTTTTGATGAAGGGTGCTTTCCCCTTAGATCCTCTCCTGGTGACTGACCACTATTAATTTTTTTCAATATTCTACCAAGCCTACCATTTGATATAATAAAGGTGTCCAGGAAATACTGTTTACATTTACGTACTGTTTTTTCAACCAATTGCAAGTGGTATTTGTTTGAGGATTGTTTTCCTTGTTTACTACCATCACGAGGCCTTCTTACTGATACAGGAGTCTGATGGATTAATCCACTCAAGTAAGCGTTTTGTTTGCTAAAATCTGACATTTTATAAAAATTATTATATGAATTATTCATCACCAGACAGATACCTTTCCTTCGACATGGTTGTTGAGATTGGATTTTCACAACAATGCTTAGTATCAAAGTGGTCCAAGTCTGACTTAGACCACTTTAACCTCAACAATTTCTAGGTTTCGTTCAGTAAACAAAGTAAGTGGTGCCACCTGGTGAAATAAAATGGAACTACGACTTAGACCACTTTTGTACCTAACAGAAAATGTGATCACATGTCTGTACATGGTGTTAAGTCATTTCTATAAAAAAGTGACTTAGACCACTTTGTTTCTCAACCCCTCATATATAAAAGAAAACCTGGCAATCACCAGTAAACATGTAAAAATAGTGTGAAAAAATAATAAATAATGGTTAACAAGAACAGAAGTGTAAAATAATAACCTTAAAACATTGAGATCAGGGATAAAAGCATAGACCATTGTTGTCAGCCAAGGGGGTCTCAAATAACCTCAATTCTGGTACAAATTCACTTGTAATTAGAAAATCTAAGAGTAAAACATTGTAAAACTAGTTTAGGTTATGCAATAATGAAAATAGACATTATAAAGACAAACCTAGTGCTATGATTTAGTAATTAAGAGTGACATGTGTTGTGTTTAATGTAATTACATAGACTGAAATGGACAGAAAGATGTACCCATTACACATACTCAGAATTCCCACAATATTGTAAACCAGAAAAGGACAGTGACATAAATGTGTACTGCAATATGTAATACTACTATTATAGTATAAAATAATGATAATGAACTATTAATTAAACCATAATTATGAAAAATTAAGGTAACTGTCTAACCACACTAGATGCAAGAAGTATTAGTGAATTATTCACAATCTCACATTTAATAATGGGAGGCTAACCATTATAGAACACTCTTTAGACTATGAAGACCATTTGTACAAAAAAGAACCACTTAAAATTGAGTATGTCATTAACCATGGACCGAATCATAATGACACATGGCATACTAAAACTATGAATAACTAATAAAACTAAAAACAAGAAATTAATTATATTTGAAGAAAAGCTGAGATATCCAGAAGTTGTAATGGACATCTCAGAATGACTATATCACAGTAAAAAATGGACAGAGCCAATGATTTAAATAAAAAAGAGTGAAACAAATTAACTATGCTCTAGGCCAAAGAAAGCATAGACCAAATATTATAATTTTATTAATTTTAGGCAATTATTGTAGTAGAGATTATCATAAAAGGACTTGGGAAGAAACATATGGATGAAATGTAATCACCATTTGTTCAATTTTCATAATTCAACATGTAAAATCATAAGAAATATGTCATAGTCGTAAGTGAAAAACATTAACTTTTTTAATTAAAGCACCCAACATATGTCTTGTGAGGACTTGTTTTAACGAGCAAATCAATTGTAATAACATGGTGTGGCTATATCAAGTATTACTAGTAACGCAAGGACGTTAAACCAATTTAAAACATATTCTGTTTATTTTGGGCCAAAAGATAGCGTCATGACAATTTTCAACGTCTCCAACAACAAACAACGTCTCCACACCAAAGTCATTAACAATTTTATACAAATTAATTATTTTTGCCGAGGGAGTGACCTCACTCTAAGGAACGGCAGCAATCTCTAAGCCAATGAAATCGATCAAAATCAACAGGGGGGTATGTAATCCCAAAATTGGAACAGCGGAGAGAAGCAAATTTCTTCACACTTCATATCTGGGGAGCGAAGCAGTACGACAACCATTTCTGTGCGCGATTAAGTCGAATTCGGAATCGAATCAGCTGTTCGGGTATAAATGTAAACATTTGGTCAACATAACCAAAAAATGTTTAAGTGGTGAATTTAATGCATAAATGCAACTGCAATAGTGACACAGCATTGCAGAATGTGCAGTAAGCTGCAATAAAGTGAATTACAGGAAGTATCTAGTGTTTTATTATACTTATTGAAATTTTAACTTGAAACCAGAAATATTTATGATTTTTGACATTGAGTCATGGAAGCAACCATGAAATCTCATAGCTTTTAAACATGAATAAATAAATTGATTGACATTAATTCACGAACGTTAATGAACATTATTTGAATTTATAGAAAAATAAATATTTTTCTACCTACATTATGAAGGTTAACCAACTTAGTGAGATAGACGATGAGTTAATATGAACTCGAGTAGAGGTTATCTAACCTTATGATTATTATTGTTCCAGTTCATAAACCATCATTTAATATTTTAACCAAATCTTTTGAGCAATATACTGTAATTGTTTACCTGACAAGAGTTCAGCATTCAATGGACATGATAATTTGTAACGAACATTAGATGAACTTATAATTCCAATTAGTTATATATTTTGTTATGTATAGGTTAAGGAATTACATTATTTTAGAATGGATAATACTTTGTATCAACTCAGCATGCCTGAAGTAACCCTAATGTTGACGATAGTCGAATTTATAATTCTATGTTAATAATTTAAAAACTTTTAATATTGTTTTGTTTATACAAATCAGTTCCAACTACACAGTTTAGACAGTAGTGCAGACATTTTCTGTTATGTATCTTGCAGTCTCAAAGGAACCACGAAAAAATTGTAAAAGTAATGAACAAAGATTCAATGTTATATTTTAAATTTCTTTTAAACAAAAATAGTTTAACTACCCTGATAGTAAGAGTTAATAAGAAATTATGTCAATGATTAATGAAGCAGACAGCCAGAAATAAATATCAACTAAGAAATTCCAATTTCTTAAAATATGTTAATGAATCAAATTGTATAACAGAAAAAAGAGTTGACGACTTTCATTTAATAGACAATACTGATACGTGTTAGGTAACCATTCGTACTCCCACAGGTGGCACCATTTAACTCGGAGATATTTTAAAATTGAGTTATCTATTCGCTTGTTAACGAACTAGACCTTCAAACTAAGTAAGTACATGGTGAGTACATAACTTGTGTTTATTTCAGCAACAATTGAACCTACGGCGAATTACACCTATCCACATGCACCTGCGAGGGAGTCAACCCGACTAATTCGTATCTGAGCTTCAATTTAAACAAACCACTCAGTGCAAAGAAGAGCTATTAAATAATTCGTTATCAAATTTTTTTATTACACATTATTAAATCGTTTTTTACATAATTAAATAAACCAAACTAAACAAAATAAATGATTTAAATAATTAATCGAGAGCAGCATCACATCGACAATTATATATATATATATATATATATATATATATATATATATATTGCGACAATACAAGCATAGGCTGTAATGCGCATATATGAAATAAAATAAATATTTAAATTAATTTTAGTAATATATAATAGACAAGCAGGTGTGAAATTGGAAGCTGGCATAAACAGGAATCAACAAGAAACATCACGCGATTACCACTGTATGCGTGTACACAAGTAAATAGAGTGTGTGCGTGAAGCCTGTTCGAGCCTGAAAGTTTGCAAACTCACCCTAAATAAATGCTAAATTAAGATTGTATTTAATTTTAAGCAAACCATAAATATTAGAAAGAGTGTAAAAACTTCTAAAAATGCTTAAAAATCAGACACATGTGCAGTGCGAATTCTACGTAATTCTGACAATCAGTGCTAATTCTGTGCGATTTTTAAAGCATAATAATTACAATAATGATGCGATCATTATGATAATTACATATCATGTGTGTAATTAAATTAGACAATATTAGATCACCTTGAAATCCGCATTAAACGGTGCGATTGGCGAAAAAGTGCGAATATGTGAAATGAGACGAGAGTGGGGGCACTGACGCTGTGGACAGTTTTTGACATGCATATTCCTGAGCCAACAGGTGTGGTTTTCTTGGTGAATATAAATACGACCCCAGGAGAGCCAAACTCTCTCTTCAAACGGTCTTCAGTCGTGGCGGTACGCTATGTCCGTCTAAGACGCGAATTTTTAATTACTTTGGACAGAGTTAGACGCTATGTCTAACAGCAACAAGATTTTTATATCATAAACTGTTTATGGATACAACACTTTATGGAGCTATTGGTTGAAACAAGGAATAAATTCATTCCTAATGACCATGAAATAAAAGTATCTGGAGAAATTGCACTAAGTATTGAAGAAGTTCAAGAGGCAATAAAAGGTACAAAATTGAGGAAAACCCCAAGTCCGGGAGGAATAAACCCAGAATTAGTTAGATATGGGCCCCCCAAGCTGTTTAAAGTGCTCAGAAAATTATTTGAAAGATGCCTAAATGGAGATGAAATGCCAGTGGAGTGGCGAACATCGTATATCTCATCAGTCCATAAGAAGGGTTCAAAGTTGGGCCCTAGAAATTACAGAGGAATTGCTGTGATCCCAACCATCGGGAGAATATATTCAAGGATTTTGAAAAACTTAATTGAAGAAGACATCAAGACCAAGCAGCCCGAAGAACAATCAGGTTTTAGAGCGGGGCGATCCATGGTAGACAACATCTTTACAATCAAAATAGCAGTTGAAAAGAGAGTACAGCATAATAGAGAAACGCATATAGCTTTAATAGATTTAGAAAAGGCATATGATAGCGTCCCAATCTCACAGTTATGGAAGGAGATGGAGCATTTGAACATAAATGCAAATTTGATCGCAGCCACCAGAAGATACTATCAACAAAATATCACCAGGGTCAAACTGGGAAACAAACTTACTCTCCCATTCGAAACTGCAAAAGGCGTAAGACAAGGATGCTGCTTGTCCCCTACCCTCTTTAAAATATACTTAGACAGATCTCTAGTAAAATGGACAAAGAAGTGTAAAAGCATGGGGCTGAGAGTAGGAGATGACAATCTGTTCACTCTATATTTTGCTGATGTTCAGATTGTGGTAGCAGAGGATGACGAAGACCTCGAGTATATGGTCAGAAAGTTAAAAGAGGAATATGACGCAGCTGGTTTGACGATGAACATGGCAAAATATGAGTACCTGATAGTGGGCAATGAAGAAGTTAAGGATTTAAAATTGGATGTGGACAGGATAAGAGGTGTTGAAAAAAGTAAATACTTAGGCGTTATTTTCAACAAACAGGGAAGCAGCAAAGATGAAATTCAAGAACGTGTTAACAAGGGGCGAACCGTTATAAGAACGCTGAATTCGCTTCTATGGGAAAGAAGTATAAACAGAAATACAAAGAAACATATATATATAGCATGGTGTGAAGTGTAATCTTTTATGGAGCAGAAGTTTGGAACGTTTCAAACGTAAATAAGAAAAAACTGATGGCAGCGGAAATGGACTTCTTCAGGAGTAGTTGTAGAAGATCAAAATTAGACAGGGTTAGAAATGAGACTATTAGAGCCGAGATGAATATTGACAGGACAATAATAGATGAAATAGAAAGGAGACAGTTGACTTGGTTTGGGCATGTGAAGAGATTGGAAGATGACAGATGGCCCCGCAAAATATTGGACTGGATACCACCGGTGAGGAGGATAAGAGGATGTCCACGGAGGAGTTGGTGAGATGACGTAGCGGAAGCAATGGTTGCAAGAAATTTAGAACTTACATGCTACGATAGGTTACAATGGAAGTTGGGGACGGAGAAACGGCGACAGCTGTAAAGATCCATTATATATATAAACTGTAAAGTATTACGAAAAATGTTTTATTTCAAGTAGTAATAAAAAAATAAATAAAAAGTACCGTAACTAAAATCGTCAGACGTCTACGAACAGCCTACAACTACGAACATCAACTCTAGACAGATGGCGAGAGAACATCTAGCAGAGGAATGATACGCAGAGCAATAGAGACTGTTTCTATCACAACAGCAGCCGATCCAGAGCAACACGTCATTACAATCTACAGCAGCCGATGGACCATGAAGGACGAGAGACGGGAGGACGACCAGTGAAACCAGAAAAGGCAAGAGGACATCCAGTAGGAGAGGACCGACAGATCACCGGAGGACATGGGACATTCTGCAGAATTTGAGGTGACGAAAAACCAATTTATAATTATCACAGAATAAAGACATTAATAAAATTAAAGAATAACTATGTAGATAGAGATGAGAGAATGTAATTCAATTGCAATCAGAATTTTTTTAATGATTTTTTTCTTTAATGAATGAACAGTTAATGTAAAGATAATTTAAATCCTTGCTTGGAGTATTAATCATTGATTTAATAAGTTAAATTTTTTTATTGAAAGCACACAAAGTAAAGTAATTGAAAAAAATCAATTAGTTTTGTTAAAATGATTATAAAGCCGTAAAAGGTATGTCAAGTAAAGAATAAGAAGGTAAATATTACCAATTATAAAGCACACATTCAGACTGAGTAGTCGAAAATTTATATTATGAATAAGAAATGTTTTATATAGAATTGATAATATAAGACATAAGAGATAAAATATATTTTTATGATGAATTTACGGCAATCAAAGAAACATTGAAATGATAGATAATGAATTTCTTATGGCGAAGTAAATATTACTATTATATCATTTTTATTATGTTTGTTTGATGTAATAAATGAAAACATTATGATTCCTAAAAGGACTACTCTTATTATAATTACACCTGAACTCCAATTATACATATACGTTGTTAGTAATGTTATATAAAGTGTATGAGTTAAATTAATTGTACACAGAAATTAAATTAAATTGAGTTAAATTACACAGAAAGTTAATTTGTTACATTTTGGCGTCCCAAAGAACGTGGGGCTCCACAAAAAGTAAATTATATTAGAAAATTAATTTGTTACAAATATATGTACATATATTTATTGTAGTGTGACCAAGGTACACAGAACTAAGAGCTATTCTTAACAGTGAAAACTATGCATAATTCCAAAGAAAAACCAGCCAAATTTAACGTGTAATAAAGAATTAATCATGAAAAATAGATCCTATAAGGTGAAGAATTTAAAAACAAAATATTATGAAATTAAAGGAGTATTAAAACAAAAAAATCACTATGAAGAAGGATTAGGTGATAGAATTAATAAAGGGAAAACTAGGAGTCCAATGAGAAGGAAATAGATACCCAATGACAGACTAGACATACCGAATAAAATGACTATAAAAATAACTAAGACTTAAATTGACAAAAACCCAACTAGATTAGGAGAGTGAGATAATGCATAAATGATTGTAATTAATATAATAAGACAGAGTATAACACTGTATTTTAAATAGTAACTATACCAGTGAGGTAAATCAAAGACTGATTGTTAAATAAAAATGTATGTACAATGATAAGAAAAAACTGGATAACTATAACCAGCATTATAAATAATGAATAATATTATATCTAGATGATTATAGTTTAATACTATAACCAGTAAAAACAAACAATGTAATTGAGATTTAGTCAAAGAAAGGGAAAGTGTGGCAAACTAACCTAGCAAATGTGAATTTACTCTTATAATGATAATAAATGTGATCAACAGGATATAAAACTTGTGCATTTTATCTAGATGAAAATAGATAACACAAGGATCATTTTAATGCAAATATAAGACAACTAGAATGTTGTAATTGGTATAATTAATGTAATATACTATGATGAAGTAAGATAGAGAGTGAGGTACACACCTTGTACAATAAAAACCGAATGAAATACTTATTCAAAATGAGAATAAATACTATCAAAAGCATCAGTGATAAATAAACTAATTGTAATGTAAACAAAATAATACCTAACACTGAGCAAACCATTAATAATGTATTTATAATGAACATAGCTGTCTGTACCTAGAGGTAAGATTTGGTATGTAAAATAAACAATAATTAAGAAAATCAAGCAGAAACAAACTGTCAGAAAACTGCATTGTAACTATAATGTTTAATTAGAAATAAGATTTTAGTGGAACAAAATAAGTATCACAAAGAAACAATTATAAAAGAAAGCCATCCTCATAGTACAAAAACTCATGTGTTTTTTATAACAAAATAACATGAAACAGTCATGTAATTAACAGAAAGATGTTAACCATAAGTTGGTATGATAACTCAATATTAAATAGAAGGTATTATCAACCGTCTAAAGGGACTGATAATATTGTACAAAGCTAAAATAATTCATGATGTTATAGGCACCATAAGCCTAGAATTACATTTTATAGTTATTCCCCTAATTAAATGTTCAGAATGTTAGCTCATCACAACAAAGGACATTGTAGGAGCTAAGTTCAATAGTGATCATAGAGAATTGTAAATAAAATAATAGTAAGACATAGTTTCATAAAATTTATTGTAATAATATATAAGTAAAAATAAGCATCTTTGTTAATAATGGACGGAATTATATCATAAGGGGTGTTAAAACGTGCATCAGGAAAAAAGCCAGATAATGGTGATGTTGTATTTAAGTTTACTTGGGTTATAAGGGACTTATGTCCATCAGAAACTATTTTGATGAATTCTAGTAAGAAAGTTGGCGTTGTTTTCTTAATCTCTACCCCAGAAACCCACGCCGCTAAAACAATTTAATTCTTTGCCCAAGGAAGGGGAGGATGACTCGATGATGGGGTGTCATCAAATTCCACCAATCACGGGGCGTAAATCTACTAAACGTGCAGGTATTGCAAATTGGAACAGCAAGGTGAACCGGCGTCCTAGAGTCACTTTTGATCGAACTGCGATGCCATACAGATGACGAATTCTCTGATCAAATTATCGCTAGTTACCCATCATGCTGTGCGAACGAATGTAAACAAGAGATTCTAATCTAATTGGTTGAAGTTATTGAAAGTATTGTGAATTATAATTTTATGAAGTGTAGTCAAGTTAACAGTGTTTAGGGAATTGCATAGTGTATAATAATTTGCAATTCAGTGAGGTGGAGGAAGTATAGTGCAATTATTGTTACTTACTAATTGTAATGGGGCAAAAAGGGGGTCTTTATTTTTTATTAAATTCATAAATTTATTTGCTATCAGTGCGGCTAGTCCTAGGTAAAATAATAGTGGTTTCAAACAATGAACGCTGGCATAGCTTTTTGAGCGGGGTGTTGTGAGAGAACGCAATACTGTTTTGGTAAATCTAGTGTTTGTCACGTACTAGTACGTGCGCAGATGCGACGCGTACGCAGTTCAACCGACGCTGCGGAAAAATGGCGAGACAGAACAATTGCCTCACCATGTGCTTTGAAGCTGAAGGAAGCCGATTAGAGGCTCCACCTACCTGAGCCTCCTGTATCGTCGCCGTGCAATATCGTCAACAACTTGGGCCCATTGAAAATCCACGCTACCTGTACGTTGACGAACAATTTGTCGCATTAAGGCTGTGTGTTTCCAATTGAGTAACAAAAGTTTAGTGGGGAGCTTTGTGCACAGTTGCCGGGCAGTCGACAAAATAGCGTACGTCTTGCCAGACGTACGCTAAGACTCGTGGGCCCTAAGAAATCTTTTAACTGTAGAAAGTGACAAACCGACCAGTAATTTTGTGTTTAAACTACAAGAAAAATGTAGTACAGTATTTAAATATCAGTGCAGCATTAAACTACGACCAGTGAGCAAGATTAACAATGTGGTGAATTGAGAAAAAAACTTTCGGACATACACTCAGTGCAGCACGAGACGGGAAGGAACGCCGATGGTTAAGTAACCCACGACAAATTTCACTGTATTAATAATTTCATTTTAGGGGCCTCTAAACAAAATAAATGGGGGTTTTAAAAGTCTGAATGTGAGAATGAGCAGACTGGGTCGCCTTACTTAATATAAGGATTAGAATAAGTACACAATGTTGGAATAAAGTAATAGAGTTTTGTGTCATTCAGTAATAGAAAGAAACAGTAATATTTTAATCTTGAAAGAAAAGATGAGTAATCAATAAATTTGAAAGAGCATAAAAAATGAAATAAAATTTGAGTTGTTTTACATAAATGCGAGTCGAGTATGTTACTAATACAACCTTGAAACCACGCTTGTATTCACAGTTCGTGTGACGAACCTGGGCTCAAATAAGGTAGGTGAGAGATATATATATTATTCTATAAATGTATTAATAAATAACTACACAAATGGCGCCTCGAACTGAGGACAAGTTTTATAAAGTAAAATTTATACAAAAACCGCACCTACGGTAAATACAAGCGTGGTTTGGAGGTTGGGTAGAAATACGTAAATTCGTACAGGTTAAGCGATGTGTATGATATAGTTAAGTAAAACATACAAAGTGAAAAAATATTAAATATATGTAAGGCTAAAATTGTGTAAGATTAAAATCTCATAAAGAATAGAAAAATGGATAATAATGAAAATAAAGTCAGTATGAGTGAACTAATTGTCACGGAGGAAGTAGAAATGAATTTAGACCCAAATACAGTAAAAGAAAGCATGGTAAATGAATCAGATGATATAAATGATTCAGGAATGGAGACAACTCCAAGCCTGATAGATGAATCTGTAATAATTAGTGAGGCGGGAGCAAATTCCACTCCTGTAGCAACTAAAATAAAAGAAAAAGTGTACAATAGTTGATATGATGAACTTTATGAAAACCATGTCTGAGAATATAAATAATAGATTTGATGTTATTGATGTTAAATTTAATGATATTAATAGACGTTTCGATGTTAATGATAAAAAATTTAATGAATTGAGGGGTAAGATTAACGAACGTTTTGATATTAATGACATAAGTTTAATGAAATAAATACCAGAGTCAATGGTATAAAAAGTGAGATCGTAAACGAAATAAATGAACGGTTAATGACATTTAAGGAACAAGTGGTAGAGTTAGTAGAGGAACAGATTAAAAGTAAGGTAAATGAGATAGTTAATACAACGGTAAGTAACAGTGGTAGTAATATGACGAAAATTAGTGAAGAAATAATTAATGAGGTGAGTAATAACGATAATTCTAAAAATGAATTAATAAGTAGTAGTGATAAGATAGTAGAAAACGAGATACTTAAAGGTGATATAATGAAAATAGATAGTGATGATATAAAGATAGTTAGTGAGAGTGAGAGAGTAATGGGTTGTAAAGGGGTAGAAACAAATGTTTATCAGTTAGAGAGAGAGTGTACAGGTAGAGGGGTGGCAGAGGGTAAAATTTTCCCGTGGTGTTGTGGGGGGGGTGAAGAAAGGTCTTCACGAATGTATTGGGTAGATAAATGTTCTACCAATAATTGTCTTTTGAATTTTTGTGTTGTTCCTGGAGGAACTAAGAGGTGTTTTAATATAGCAGTACCCTCTGCATGGAGTGAGAGAGACAAAGTGATATGGCGTTATGTGCAGAGATATTTAGAGAGAGAGTTGTTTGTAGATGAGGAAATAGAGTTATTTACGTTAAGTAGGAGTTATAAAAAGTTGAAAGAGAGGTTAGAATTGAAGGAAATAGACGATATAAAATACTTACCTTGTGAAATAGAGATGGAGGATTATTTTGATGATACTGTTGTAAATGATAAACACTTACCTAATGAGGTAATTGATATAGTGGAGGAGTATAATGATAAAATAACTCACCTTATGTTAACCAAAAATACTGATGGAGACTGGACTAAAATTACCAATGTAGACGGGCTTTATGAATTAATGGGAGACGAAAATGTAGTTAATTACTATGTCAATATAATTAACGAAAATAGTCATTACAATAATAACTATAATGTAATATGTGTCGATAAAAATGATTTATGTTATAAACACACCAGACTAATACACGATGACGGGGGTTAAATAAAAATTCAGTGAATGGACATTTTAAATATTTTAGTTTATGGTAATGACCTGGCTAAATTAGGAAATGAGGTGTGGTAAACTGAAAAATGATGACAGGAGATTGTAAATAAATTCATAGTGAAATTAATTGTGTCTGTGTTGTAAAGTGTGCTTTATGTAAACAATGTGTGTATGTAATAGAAATTGTTTTAATAATAATAATATTTTGGCAGACTAAATAAATACCAAGAATAATTATGAAGGTAATAAATGAATTGTAATTGTTTTGGAGTAAGGTAATTAAAATATGTTGTGTTTTTAATAATTGATGGAATTAAAATAATTTGAGATGTATTAATTGATTAAGTTAAATGTTATATAAAGAGATTTTGATAATGAACTTAAATGATTTTAGGAGATTGGAACTTGATAATAAATAATAAATGAATAAATGTAAAATGTATTTAGTTGTGGAATCATATGATTGTTATAATGTTTCAGAGTTGTGTAAGATAATGTTATAAGATACATGGAGTTGTGTACATGATTTGGTGGTAACAATGTTTATATTTGTGTGTCTATGACTGTATATGAGTGATGTACTGTAAGTATGAAGTTTATAATGCAATTTAAATAAAGTAAAATGTTTAGTGTTTGAATGGTAACGTATAGATGAAGCTCACAGATGTTAAAGTAAATAAGAACATAACCGAACATATAAGAGTTTACCATCCGAGAATTGTAGTAACGGTATCAGCGTGAACCTTATATGTCTTTTGGTAGTTTCCCCTACATTTTGGGCGGTCACGGCTTCACCGAACCCTGACCGTGGATTTATAATGTAAATATATTCTAAATTGGTGAACATAGAAATTAACTGGGGGGTAACTCAGGGAAACTACATAACTATGGAACAGCGGCTATCATCGAAGGTGGTGATAGTGCCGTAATAAGGGTGTGTGAATCATATTTAGTAGGATTACTGGTGTCCTTGGACATCAGTAATGCTGAATTTTATATAACGCTGAACCAAGAACGGTATAGGCAGCATCTATACCCTATATAAACTTCAGTTCTTGGGGATGCAAATGGGCGCTACAGTCCACCAGCAGGAAACAATAGTGTGTGTGGAAAAGGAGCTGGCCGTTACAAGCCAGGGGCACAGATACCGCATCTGTGCATAAGGCAAACGCTCGATCCGGTTTATCCGGCGGGTGGTTACCTAATTGTAACTGGGTAAAGGGGGGACTTAAGAAAACGATGTAGTAGGAGGGTAACTGAAAAATCAGTGAGAGGGTGATGACATCTGTAAACAGAGGGCGATCAATTTCACTTCCTCTATAGAGAGAGTTGGTGGTTGACGACCCAATTTCCTGTTCATTAACAGTTGCTATAACTATGACTCGATCATTAGTGATGTATTTCCCTTATGAGAGCAAACGATTTTAAGTGCTAGGTTTAATGGTAAGGATTCTAAATCCACCAGAATATTTTATAATGATAACTGTATAATCTTGTGTATGTGTGAGTTATATGAAGTGCATTGAGAGAAAGGTCATTCACATGACAGTGAGACATCAGCTGACTGCTGGGATTATATATATAGTATGTCACTTATAAGTGATTTTTATCAATATAATTCAATGTTTGAATAATAAATTTTCAATGTGTTTAAGAGGTTAAGTTAAATGATGAAATTAATTTGAGATAGTTATGAATTTTCAATGGATAAGAAAAAGTTAGAATTTGGGTGATAAAAATTTAAATAAGGCATCTGAGTCAGTCAGAGTTAAGTTTAAATGGGTGTTAAACAGAAATAAGATTTTGGGAATATAAGTAAGATAGAAAACCGAGTATTAATAGTGACACAGTACCGATAGGGAGTATATGTAGAGTAATGAGAGGGATGTAATTGGAAAGTAATTAGCTGATGGTGGAATTTTCTAAGGGGGGTGGTATGATAAGGAGTCCTCAACGAAAAGCGTTGTGGCAGGAGGTGAACCGTATGTGCATTGGCGGGGTTACCTGGGGGGGGCAGGAACCAATAACGGAATGAGCATAGGGAGGGAACACACATCCTAAGTACAAAGAGGGTGAAGGGTACTTTGTTATAAGGGTAGAATGATGTGAATGGGTTTAGAGAATTATTGGTAAATATTTTGAGAGAGTGGTGTCAGACTATGTAAATCTGTTAGTAAGTGTTAGAGTCAGAAGGGGGTTGAGGTTATATTTAATCACCCATTTGTAAATCGAATTATGATGAATAACTAAGAGTCACCCAAAATAATTGATAATGAAAACATTAAAGAGAAAAATCATAGTTAAAATATAATAATAAATGAAACAAGTGAAAAATTTGATAGAATTTGAAAATAAAATAAAGCTGTAAGGGGTGTAAATTTTTGGTCAACTTAAATGTGAATTGTTTATTCTAGGGTAACAATAACAATGTTAATGATAAGTGTTCTATGTTTTATTATGTCGTACTATGTTTGAATGAAAAATTATAAACATGTGATGTATTTTACCTTGTATAAATTTTGAGATGTATCTAGGGCAAGGTCATTCACTTGACCCAGAGAGATCAGCTGATGAATGATGTTTGATATATAGTATGTTTTTTACAATCGATTCGTAGATTTTATTTGTGTTCATACTGAAATGATTCAATAATAATTTTTGTTAACAAAATGATTCTTTTTGGGAATCAACATTTTTTGGAAAAAAAAAATTATTTTTTGCTTGAAGTATAGATTGTGTTTTTGTGTCCAGGATATATTGTTGATTATATGTTAATGTGTTAACTGATTTATATTATTCATATTATATGTGTTGTAAACAAATGTAATGATAAGTGAATTTATGATTTAATAAGGTATTCAGTTTATTTGTTTTTTTTATGATTGTTCGTAGCTAGTGAAGAAGAATTGTAGATTCATGTAAAAGATTTTGGGGGTTTTGATAAAGTTAATGGTAGTATAACATCTTGATATTGGACTTAGATTCATTTCTTTGAGTTAACAGAATTTAAATGATTTAAATGGATTTGTTTAATTTATTTTGAGTTGAAACTGTAACGTCCAATTGATAAAATATTAAGAGAAGTAATTGAAGTTCAAGTATGACATATTTTTATGAATTTTAAAGCAACAAAGTAGTGTATAAATATTATATTCAGTAATAATGAGTATGTGTACGCACCCAGTACTTGCTAAAGGCAACCCAGTGTGCATGTAAGGGGGAACATATCGGTTGAGGAGCTGGTATGGTATAAGACCAGTGTTTTGATTTTTGGGCGGAATGATAGAAGGTTAGGGGTACTATGGTGAGTATCTGTCCGATTTATGGTGTTGGGATCTCGTACAGAGAAGTCCAATAATCTCGTTCAGGTGCAGCCATAGTCGCCGAGCTAGGGGGGTAGTTTACCCATGATGTGTTAAGAATTAACGGGAGGTTGTTGGTGCCATATCCTCACCGATCCTCTTATGGTTTAGCAATGAGAGGTTTTATGCCTAAGAGAATAAAACCTCTCATTGGGGGGGTATTGTAATGGGGCAAAAAGGGGGTCTTTATTTTTTATTAAATTCATAAATTTATTTGCTATCAGTGCGGCTAGTCCCAGGTAAAATAATAGTGGTTTCAAACAATGAACGCTGGCATAGCTTTTTGAGCAGGGTGTTGTCAGAGAACGCAATACTGTTTTGGTAAATCAAGTGTTTGTCACGTACTAGTACGCGCCACAGTAGCACGCGCGCAAATGCGACGCGTACCCAGTTCAACCGACGCTGCGGAAAAATGGCGAGACAGAACAATTGCCTCACCATGTGCTTTGAAGCTGAAGGAAGCCGATTAGAGGCTCCACCTACCTGAGCCTCCTGTATCATCGCCATGTAATATCGTCAACAACTTGGGCCCATTGAAAATCCACGCTACCTGTACGTTGACGAACAATTTGTCGCATGAAGGCTGTGTGTTTCCAGTTGAGTAACAAAAGTTTAGTGGGGAGCTTTGTGCACAGTTGCCGGGCAGTCGACAAAATAGCGTACGTCTTGCCAGATTACTGTAACTGTAGAAAGTGACAAACCGACCAGTAATTTTTGTTTAAACTACAAGAAAAATGTAGTACAGTATTTAAATATCAGTGCAACATTAAACTACGACCAGTGAGCAAGATTAACAATGTGGTGAATTGAGAAAAAAACTTTTGGACATACACTCAGTGCAGCACGAGATGGGAAGGAACGCCAATGGTTAAGTAACCCATGACAAATTTCACTGTATTAATAATTTCATTTTAGGGGGCTCTAAACAAAATAAATGGGGGTTTTAAAAGTCTGAATGTGAGAATGAGCAAACTGGGTCGCCTTACTTAATATAAGGATTAGAATAAGTACACAATGTTGGAATAAAGTAATAGAGTTTTGTGTCATTCAGTAATAGAAAGAAACAGCAATATTTTAATCTTGAAAGAAAAGATGAGTAATCAATAAATTTGAAAGAGCATAAAAATTGAAATAAAATTTGAGTTGTTTTACATAAATGCGAGTCGAGTATGTTACTGATACAACCTTGAAACCACGCTTGTATTCACAGTTCGTGTGACGAACCTGGGCTCAAATAAGGTAGGTAAGAGATATATATATTATTCTATAAATGTATTAATAAATAACTACACATAATGTTATGGTTATATCCAACAATACAATTCGAACTGATTCCACAGTTGTAAATAATACCACGACAGACACTAATATATCATTCAAATACTCACTTTTTTATTGTTCAAGTGTAATTTAGATGTAAGTTAAGGTTAAGGATGGTTTAACTTGCCTAACCTAATAACCTAAAAGTGTTGAACTTACTCCGACAGGATTTATAATATAATATTAAGAAGTTATGGTTAACAAATGTAACCACTCTCCTATTCTAAGATTTTATCATTGTAATTAACGTATTTTAGTCCGTATTTTGCATTTCAAAGAACTTACGTATTTAATTTTACTTAAGACAATTCTCGTCTACCACTATTTTATTGTAACAAGACGACAACCCTGAGATGTGAGTTTCTGAACCGTAATAAGTGATTGTAAACAAGGTTAGTTGAGTTGAATGTATTTAATTACGATTCAAAATTATTTAGACTCTGAATAAATAGCAATTTTTAAACATTCATGGAGCATTCATTTATTTGAATTTAACAATAATGATTTTTAATGAAGTAAGTTGTGTTAGTGGTTAAAATTACAAGCAGAATTATCACTGTTGCACACCACTATATATCGGAATAATTTTTATATAGTGGTGTGCAACAGTGATAATTCTGCTAATAATGATTTTATTAGTAGAGTACAGGTTATGTTTACTTGTTAAACAGTTGGCAGCACTCATCACCAGCAAAAGTGAACCTATTCAAACATTTTGTTCTTAACTAATAACCATAAATTTTCTAACAGGTTATCACGATTGAAGAATCTGCATTCAAAGTAAGTAAGCATTTATAAGCCTGACATGGATTAATCCAACATTAAGGTAACCTATTTAGAACCGACATCAAGTGACGATTTCTTCGGATGATGTTCAGCATTAACATTAGATACCAATCAACATAACTCATGCCAGAGATCTACTATCAACATCTTGTTCCATTAGTGATGGTGTTTAACTAAGTAACCAATAACTAAACAATAATAAAAGAATAACAATTAAATAAAATAATAAATAAATAACTTTAATTAAATGAAACACAGGTTTACTGTTAATAAGGAAAGAAATATCTTGAGGTAAATTCATTATAAAAATTAAATATAATATATATATATATTACATTTAATATTTATAATGAATTTACCTCAAGATATACCTTTTTTTTCCTTATTAGGAACATGTTTCGGGTACCATCTTGTACCCGCCCTCAGCCTTCTGGTTTTTGTGTCTGGTGAAGTACATATGTGTTGGTTGACTATTATTATTGTGGCTTCCTGTTGGCTTCTGGTACTTCAAATTGCTTTTATTGTGTGTGATTGTGGTGTATGTGTTAGTTTTTTGTGTATTTTCGATGTTGAGTGCTTTGAATATTGTATCATGTTTTGTATTGATTTGTATTTGTTCAGGTATTAATTTGTTTTGTGTTTTATGTTTGTATGGGTACAAGATGGTACCCGAAACATGTTTCTAATAAGGAAAAAAAAGGTATATCTTGAGGTAAATTCATTATAAATATTAAATATATTATATACATCAAGAAATGGACTGTAGCAAAAAGTGATTGAATATATATATTGTAAGGGTACATATCTTCAACATGCATTTTAAGAAGCAACATGAGAAGAATAGAATACTAAATAATTAACACTATAAATTAAAGGGATGAATAAGGTATAAAGGAAGGGGTATTTAACATGATTATTATACGATCAAACATATAAAGGTAATAATAAAAGTAACCTCTGATAAGAGAAAAGTAGCAAGCAACGGAGCAAAACTTGGAAAAACAACGGTATGATACGATTTAACCAAAATAACCCAATAGATATGGTAAGTGAGTGGGTAGAAACAAACCCCAACCCCAGTGATAGGACATATAAAGACAAAAAATAATCAAAGGCAAACAAATAATACAAAACACAAATAGTAAATCAAATGTAGTAACAAGCAGTATATAAAGTTATGTAAACAAGAAGTACACTACCAATAATGATTAAGTGAAACAATTGTTAATAGATTATGTATGTTATTCATAGCCTTATAGTGAGATAAAAAAAGTAAAACATAAAATATAGAAAAATTGACTATAAAATTATGTTTTAAAAAACCAAGAGTGAGAGATAGGTAGGGAGTGATAATAATAAACAGTGAAGTGATAAGAAGAAATTAAGATAAACAATTTATAATCTTAAGAAAAAAATAATAAACAATGGTAATAAACCAGAACCATAATCAAATGGTTGATAGACAAATAATTTAATTGTGTTAGCTAGTAAGAAACAGAGTAGTTGTGAGGGCAATAATAAGAAAACATCTTCTGTTACTAAAATAATCACTAGGATGATTATCACTATAGAATAGATGGTGTCAAGACAATACTCACCAAAATTGTTATTTGTTTAAGTTAAAAGAGTTATAGTTTATAAGAAGGAATATGGCTGAACAATGGACAGACCATAAACCTATTTCTATGTTATGTTTTGTTAGTAGGATTAAGTGTTAAAAAAGTGTGCAAGAGATAGGAGTAGGCATAAGCTAGCAATGATATAAATTTAACAAGCACAAGATTAATCATCATTGTAAAAATAGAAAAGAAAAGAATATCCGACAAGGAATGATTTTGTAAATTATAACATTAATTGATTGTAAAACAGCCCCAAAGTAATTCAAAAGCAAATAAGTACTAAATGACAATAAGCAGAACATATGGATATAATAAATAATGTTTAAATAGTGTAAAATAAGAAATTCTAGACTGTTACAGCTTAGGCCTATAAAATACCTAACTGTCTAACTTCAGAAAAAACCAATTGTAAGCAATTAACTATTGTATTTGAAAAGTAAGACCAAGTAACTTATTGATTACAATTAACTAACAATAATAATAGGTCAGAAATGGAATAAACAGTAAAATAAGTGAAATATGTAATAACATAACATTAGCAATTTTGTCAAAAAACATTAATACATGACCAAGCCCAGCTTTGTGAGATGTCAAATTGATCTTTGAAAGAAAATAGGGACATATATGTTAATATTTCATACATTGGTAATATCACCAAGGAACAATAGCCATTATAAAATATTTATTCATTTTGAACCAAAACCCAGGATTTATAACAATAGATACAAATGTATACAACCAATGAGAGTGGAGATGGTTAACATAACAACGTAACGTTATTATATTTAAAACCGTTATAAAAAGAGAGTCCATTATTAATGATCCAGCGAGACAGACGCTAAACTGAATTCGTCTCAATTAAAGTTTAATAAAGAAGAAAATAAGATCCAGATGAAAATAAAATGAATACAAGAAGTCGAACATAGTTCCAGTAAATCAAGGGGAACAATAAACCAAATTTTAACAATAAAAAATAAAACTCTGAATAATAAAAAATAGATGCCAGAAGAAGAGGAAAACCATACCATTGAAAATTAACGAAAGTATAAACACAACCTGGAAGAAATACTGGTGACCCATACCAAGAAACAACAAGGTTTTGTTAAGTATAATTAAAATTACCAATAATCACGAACTAAATTAATTAACCTTTTTCACCAACAATAACTCTCACTCCGAACTTTGAACACTAAATTCTTTCAAGGATTGATAGATAATATTTATTCAAACTGTATGTAACTGTAACTTAACCTACGTACGAAAACTATAATATTGACACACACTTTTAAACAGAAAGAATTGAATTTTATGTAAACCTTTTTAGTATTTAAGTACCATCAATGTAAGGTGGTGTACTTTAATCACATCTTGTTTTAAATTTTTTCGTAATCCAAAGAACTCATTGGCTGAATAATTTGTGTAAACTAAATAATATCGGCGCCCATGATGGTCTCGTCAAAACGTTCAGTCAACATAGCCAATCCCTGAGGTGAATTTGTTTATAGCCGGAGTGAAACTTTTTTATACTAATTTCTATTGTACTTGAATTATCAATAATTAGCGAATTTTGAACACTAATAAACAAGTACTGATCATAAATAATTGTCCTTTGTTTTTATTTGAAATATATTTTATAATTTGTGTACTTTAGTGGTGAATAGAATTCTTTACCAAAATTCTGTGTTGGCAACACGTCGAACGACACACGAGATTCGAATTCCTGCCAGTCCGCGTGGGTAATTTGAATTTGTCAACATCGCACAGAAAAACGACACCGATCAAACTTTTTAATTGTTTTAAGAAAACAATTTGGCGCCTACCGGGAAGAAAAAACGAGTAAGGACAGGTAAGGATTAAACTTGAAGAGGGATTCGGTACTGTTTATTAGCGCGTTCGCGATCTTCACCACTAAGCGAGTACTACAAAAAAACGTTACAGAATTGACACTAACAACAGTGGGACTTTTATACAACGAGTGAGGCTTTTAATACACGTAAAGAGAAAATCTTTACAGAATTGGCGCCAACAACGTGTAGCATAATAATCATACGGAACACAATTTTATAACAATATATATATTGTAACGTGACGCCTATGAGGTATAGTAGAGTTATATTATATGCCCCACGTTGTATGCGTCATTCTATAACGTAACCGCTTTGAATGGTGATCTCTGATCCTTAAATAGTACTCTCCAGAGTGTCTTACAATTACTGAGTTATATTTAATTCAGCCCCAATGTTAGTACGTCATTTTGTAACGTCTCGCTTATAAATGTGAGAGTGACGTCCGTCTTTTGACAGTCTTGGAGCGGTCAGAGCACCTCTTAGCGATCGCCACTTATGAATTATAAGTACCAATGTTTAAATAAATTTGATTGTAATGTTACCCAAATGAAACAGAAATCGAGTGTGTGTGATTTGGTCGAGATTCAGGAAGTTGTTTAGTCTTATTTGGAAGAGAGAGCGAGTACCATTTGTTTACACCCGGAGTAGACAATTTCTTAATTTTTTCAAATATTCGCCGTTCATGAGATCAGCTGATTTTGACATTAGTCTCCAAATATTAGGTTAACCAAACGACACAGTTCCGTGATACTACCTGATGGATAGTCCTCTTCTTAGTTTACTGAAATCTACCACAACTACCCTCTACAATAAAAAAGACACATTTTATTATTCAACATAAATTATTAATAGTATTTATTTGTATAATATTGATTTTCTCTTCCGCCAATATACAAATATTACAATCGATCCTTTCAATCACTAATTCATGATATCGATTTAATTGGGTAAACGTGGAATTATCATAAAATCTGGTTTTTAATGATTTTACAATTTTATTTTTTATTAAACATCAATCAACATATAATTCGTTTTATTGATTTCCCCAGGGTTAAGGGTAAGTTCTTTGTGTTATGAGATGGTCAGAAATGGATAATTATATACTACACTTTACAAGATAAAAATAATCAATTTCGAATTTTTGTTTATTCTCTTAGTACGTAGTTCTGGATTTGTCCACGAGAGAGCAGATTATGTTTTTATTAAACACATGACAACACTTTAGAAATTTCCGTACTGCACAATGATTTGATTTGAGGTTTTCTTGGTTAAATATTAAAAGAAATGTTTATATTACCTCTTTCCTCGAAGTTCTTACTTGCGTGAAGCGGTTTCTCGTGTGGTGTTCCTAGTTGTTTTGTAATTTCATGAACGTCTATCAGATACCATCTCGTTAAAAACTCGAAGCACGGCTTGGCTAGGCCTGATCTTGAAAATGGTTTTTAACACTTTGTTATGGAGTAAAGCAAGTTATATTTGATATTTAAAGGAGTGGTACATAATGTGTATACTGTGAGTTAATTTTTGTTATAATTTTGTACTGTTCCAAGTGTTTTCAAAGGTTTTTTAATACAATTTTGGTCTCATTACGTTTTTCAACCGAACAGTTTTCAATCTCAAATTCGATTAAACAATATGTTGTTATTCTGTTACTGTTAGTAACACATAATTTCTATATCATTTTTTATTGGTGCTGCTATTTACTTTTGAGTATATAGGCTGTTTTTAATTATTATAAATTTATTTTTGATTTATAGAAAAATAATTCTTTTTAATTTTGGTTTATTTCCCAATTTGATTTATATAACAGTTTTTCGTTTATTTTCTTATAACTTTAGATATAAGTCTTTAATATTATTATTAACTTTAAATGAATTTATATATTATTTATTAATCTCTTATAGTATTCTTACACTGCACTATTTTCTTCTGCCATTTTCCTCATACAGTATTATTTTATTTTTTATTATCATCTTATATTTAACTCTTTTATTTTTTAAAAACCCTGGGTTATCTTATATAATAACATAATTATTTTATTAAATATAAAATTAAACACAGGTACTAAATTTTAGTTGCCTACACAATATAAATTATACAATAACTAAACAAACGACATAATTAGTTAGTAGCATCACAGTCTACTATTATAATCCATAATTCCTACATCTACAGCACAAGTCTGTAAGAAGTTCTCTTCACATTCACTTATTTACGCACTGGGTACACTATAACTCACTTGTCACTGTATATCACTTCAATATCGTTTATAATGTTTAGTGATATAACTTAATTTATAGCTAGTTATAGTTTACCCATTTCTGACCTTTATGGTAGTATAATTAAGTTATCATTTATTGGGACTGGGTTATGTAACGTTACATAAAGCCCCCCCACTAGAACAAATTAATTTTTGTTTTACTTGTTTACTAAAATAAATTGTTGATCGTTTCAATTTTCATAATATTCCTGGTTTTATTCTTCATAATATCTTCCTTCATTTCAAACTGGTTATATACTGACTGGTATTTCATACTGGTGGTAATTGCTGTTTTCTTACTCAACTCTCTCTCTCTTGGAGGCAAATTCATCAATTATTTATTTCTCTGGGTAGTGGTACTTTCACATTTTACTTGATAAGGACTGGTCACACTAATCATATTAAACTTGTTTTAACACTCATTTCTATTTACTTCTATAAATTCGCTTTATCAATTAAGCTTCGGTCTGCTATCTTCCTTCTATTTTCTTCATCTATACTTCTGGAATCTAATATCACTCTTTTCAGCTATTTTATAATTATCCCTAAAATATTCAATTTCCCTAACATTTTTCCCTATACTGTGCAGTGGTACCAGTCGGGTGGCCACTTTTGGGTCCATAACTCCGCTGTCCAACCTTACACCTTCTGAGACCAGGGGAACATCATCCCTGCTCAGGAAAATTATTGCCGGAACATTTCTACAGTCAATATATAAAAATAACAAGATTATAAGTAGTCAATTAGCGACTAATACTAAACACCTTTGGGATTCTTCATACTGTAGCTGTTTGCATTTATTTATATATTTCTTCTTCTTCTTCTTCTTCTTCTTCTTCTTCTTCTTCTTCTTCTTCTTCTTCTTCTTCTTCTTCTTCTTTTCCATTAACGAATAGCATATAACATTATTGATAGGCATTATGTTAAAATCCTTTTGACTTTCCTTCTTGTGACATATTTTCTCCGTATCATTTCTTCTTATATCATTTTCAATTCCGAGAGATTCTAAATTATTGTTGTATTAATTATTATCCTCCTTCAGTTTCACTGTAGTCATTAAATTAATCGTTATCCTTCTTATTTGACTTTCTTAACTGAGCACATTACCATCAATTGTTTTTATTTATTTATTTATTCTTCTGTTTGTTACCATAAAATATTATTTTTTCCTATTACTTCATTTTAAATTCATTCTTTATAGATATTATTTAATAATCTATTCTTATTTTTTGTTAAATCAAATGGTTTCGAAATATCTTAAGTAAGTTGTACTTACATACTTTTGTTAAATCATATTGTTCCTGAATAAATATTGAGTAAGTTGTTCTTACGGTTTTTTGGAATTTTGGGGTTTTTAGTCTTTCAATCCTTTTTCTCAATATTTCATTTAACATTAGTTTAACCGTTTTCGGTATCATTCACAACACGGATTGATCCACTCTTATATTTTTCCCGTGGATTCTGTTGATTAAACTTGTCAATAAAATTCGCTATTGGATTGCCCCATTGCGGATCACTACCATACATTTCAATATTATCGTATGTATATAGTCTCTCATCTTTATTACTGGGACCAGGATTAGACCCTTGGTTTTTCCCACGGTCAACTCGTTTGTCCACTTTTCTTTGTTGCTGTTCATCTGGTCTCCTCGAATCCCTCTCATCAGGCATTAAATAATTTACTTGGGCTTGATTATTTCCCTGATTGTCATTTGGTGGATCTCCCGAGGGTATGTCCCTATTTCTATCCCCACTTCTGGACCTCCTATATTCGTCCTGATCATTCCATTGTTGTCTGTTGTAGTTGTTTCTCTCATCTCTTCGATCATAATCTTGTCTCTGGTTAAAATACGGACGTTTTCCTTGGTAACGATTACTGTAATAATTGTTGTTGGCACTGACATAATTTACTCTACGTCGATTATCTCTAGGTGGTTCATTTTTCCGCTCCTCTGTATTCCCTGACCTCCATCTACTCCTCCTGTAATAAGATTCTTGCTCATAATTTTCTAGTAGCGTTTCCATGCCTCCAATAGTTTTTATTTGTCCACTTAATCGGGCACTAATAATCTTCTCCTCGAAGTGATACGCAATTTTGGTCACTAAACACTCTTCAGGGATCTTTGGGTCTAAATACTTTGCCACACACACCTTCCCCAAAAAGTAAGCAGTAGGTGTTTGTCCTATAGTACGGTCATACCTACCATGACAGATATCGTCTCTAATAATGTTTTGTACTGACTCCGACCAGTACTTAAGTTTGAACATTGTTTTGAAACCCCCATAATCACACACCTTGTTCCTGATTACTGTCCACCAATTATCATTGATGTTTTTGAAAGATTCGTCTAATATACCTTTGATCATGTTCCATCGGTTCTCCTTTGACCTATTCAAAATTTCGTCTACTCTCCCTAAAAATTCGAGTGGGTTTCTGCGATAATCCCGAAAGTTTACACTTTCCTTACTATCTTGGATAACATGATGATTGTTGCATGTAGATCTAGAACTTATTCTATCTACATCCCCTTGTAAGTTTGTTTGTATTTGTTGCAAATTATCTAATTTCTCTGCTTGGCTATTACACTGATTCTTGACATTCTCTACCGTTTTATGAAAATCCGAAAATTTACAGTTTAGACTGCCTTTGATACTATCTAACTGGTCATTGTTTTCTTGGCGTATGGCCATTACACGAACTTGATTATTTTGTTCCTCCTTTTCCATTCGTGCATCGATTCCTGTTTTAATTAGTTCCATCTTTTCTTCTGTTTTATCCAATCTTTGATTGGTTTCTATTAATTTCTTCTCTGCCTCTTCCTTATATTCATCTACTCTTTGGCTAAGCGTATTACTGACCAGTTCAATTTTACTCTCAAGATTTTCTCTTAACTCCTTATTGAAATTCTCCATTTTACCCTCAAATTGTTTTAAATTTTCTTCGTTTATTTTCTCAATTTGTTTTAAACTGTCCCTCAAGGTTTCATTTTGCTTCCTTGAGTTCTCTTCCTGTTTCTTAAAATTCTCATCTATTTTGTCAAATTTTTCGCTCAAGGTTTCATTTTGTTTCCTTGAGTTCTCATCTATTTTATCAAATTTTTCCTCCTGTCTTAAAATTTTCTTTATTTTCCTCAAATTTCTCGGCTATAAATCTCATCATGTCTTGCCAATTTGGTTCTCTCCTGGCTTCCGCTTTGTCTGGTTGGTCCCCTTGGGCATTCTCTTCCACTATTTCCTTTTCCGTGTTCATAATTGCTTCAGTTTCTTCTTTATCACCCATCGGTTGTTCCATTTCACTGTCTGTAAATATTTCTATCTCTCGTTCCTGTCCACCTTCTTCCTTCTCCTTTTCTTCTGCCCTCTTCTTCGATCTGCCTCTGGTATTATGCATTTCTTGTTTTCCCATAACTGCTGATGATAATTAGGTTTTTTGGTATATTAATTTATTGAATATCCCAAAATTCTTTTCTAATTACAGCCCTTTTACATTGAGCGCCATTTTGTAACGTAACGCTGTTCTGAGGTACCTTCCGCGGAGTCTTTGGATGTGACCTATTGTGTGCTCGTCTTATTTAATTAAGCCCCACTGTTGTAAGCGCCATTCTGTAACGTCTCGCTTAAATGTGTGGTGCTCTGACCGCTCTGAGACTGTCAAAAGACGGACGTCACACCACACATTTAAGCGAGACGTTACAGAATGGCGCTTACAACAGTGGGGCTTAATTAAATAAGACGAGCACACAATAGGTCACATCCAAAGACTCCGCGGAAGGTACCTCAGAACAGCGTTACGTTACAATATATATATATTATAAGTTATCTGCAACGACCGAGGTCTCTTAATCGGATCTATTATACCCCAAGTTGCAGTGCCACTTTATAAGTTAACTGAGTCGTACCCGTTAAGCCTCGCGTTGGGATCGCCACTTGAATACATAACGAGTACCCTCTCTTGAATTATTTAAGTTTATTATTTGAGTTTGTTTAATTATTTTTATTAATTAAAATTTGGCTATTATTTTTTGTTGTTCAAAATTTAAAATATTCGATTGTATTGGTAACTCGGAATTCATTTATGGTACGACATTTCTTCGGTTGACTAGACAAATCTACGAAGTCGATCTCTCACTGAAAGTACATTTTTATTTCATTAACGATTTGCTTACTTGAAGTGAAGTTGGCTCCCCGCGTAGTGTTGACATGACAACCTAAGTTTAGAATTTTTCAAATAAACTCATTTGCCGCTGTCAGTGCTGCCATCCATTGCGAGATATCCACCTGATCTGTAATAGTCTAGTCTACTGAAATAAATTGTCTGACTCTATTTTTGTCATATAAAACTGTGGTTTATTTGTTGATAATATTCATTGAATTACTTTAAAACATAATAAATTGGTTACTCGTTCATTTTGGTTTACAATAAAATTTAGTTTTTAAGAAAATCTCTTGTCTCAGGGATGGTTGTTCTGATTTACAATTATCAGAATTATTAAACTTATTTTTTGTTAAAAACGTTTATCTGAAATGTAGGTCCGTTTAGACTGCAGAAATACAAATAAAACAAACAGAAGAATTATACTACCAGAATTGGGTAGTTGGAGAGTGATTACAAAATTAAATACATCTTAATGAATAACAGTAAGGTTCATAGACACGTCTGGTGCCGACATTATAGGTTAATTTGGTGTATTGTAACTGCCATCAATGAACTTTAAATGAAATAATAATTCTTTTACAACTCATACAATATAAACACAATAAAGTTATAAATTAATTCAGTGTTCCCGGAATAATCATCTGATCAGTTATATTAGGTTACTTTAAACAGGTAATCGGAATTCTTCCAATCGTAGTTAGCTTGGTATTAAATTTTTTTAATAATGAAACAATAAAATATTGTAATACTGTTAGAATCTTTCTTAAATCTAGGCATAAATTATTTTCTCAGTTATCTTCTGATAATTAATCATGTCAACTGACAATTCTCAAAATTCTGGTTAGCTGTTGTTAAATTGTTTTAACTATGAATAAATTAATCGATATAATATTAACTAAAGCACTCTTAGTGGCTATATTGGAAAAAACTCTATCATCATGTTTATAACTTTCATTGATTAATTAAATAACTTTTTTATAAATAAAATTAAATTGAGAACTCTCTTTGTAATTAACACATTAATTAAATTAGTAAGGTGCAATGCTCCTTATTTGTTCGTGTGGACACATAGTATTAAGTTATTTCGATAAAGCATATCGTCAAATTTCATAAATTCCTTACATATAATTAATGATCACTTTACTCCCTTTAATTCGTGTAATTGCTAGGGATTGTACACTTAGCAATTGTTATCGCACTGTTATGTCTTTACTGAACTTCGAACAAAAAAACTTTATAATTATTTTACAAAAATAGGGTTATGTTACCCCTTTGTTTACATTTGAGTACACGCACTAAGTTAGGTTAAACTGGCGATTTCTGGCGACGCAGAGCTGTCATCTGTCCTGCATCAGTGGTCATGAAGAAGTGTTTTAAAATGGTGTCAGTTCTTGCTGTTCTCGTTTGCGTTCCTCGTCAAAATTATCGAATTCTCTCTTTTGATTGGCTAATAAATCGATGATTTTTACTTGAGTACACATACCCCCCTTTACTGACTTATTTAATTTTTACAACAAGCTTGGGACTTTGGGTTTAAGAGTACGAAACTGATGCTAAACATTTTGTCAAAAATAAAACAAATATCTTTAAATTTACATAACTTTCTTATAACCCTTCTGATTGTGAATCTAAGCTTATTATGACATGGCGAACATTTGGCTCTTGATTTAGAGTCCACACATGATATATTTTCGTCCATGATCAAGGAAAATATTTGAAATTAACACTTTATACAATTTCTTAATAAATTTAGGTATTCTTGCACTAAAACTAACAAATGACAATCACATCTCTTCGAGATTATGCTTTTCAAGTCCTTTTATACTTTTTACTTATTATCTACTTACAATTATTGACAAAATACAGTACATCTCCTATACTTAGGTTGCAGTAGGCCTATGATCCTAATAACTATATTTACTAATTACCTTTTAACAGTTGTCTCTTGGACAATTTCTGTTGTGTCACAATTACACATACGTGGTCAGTGCAACTACTGTTCGCCCTAGTTACTGTTAATACATTGTTATTTTCTAGTTTTGAGTCTATATAATCACCTATAGATTGTACTATAAGGTGTCACATTACTTTGCTTCATTCTCAATTAAATAGTGGTCTTTTAAGTCACTGTCTTGTTCATAATTATTCATTACAGTTATTACATGGTTTTACAATCTTGTGTTTCACATTGGTGCATTCTCTTGTGGTGAGAACTTGGTAATAATACTTGCAGCTAGTGTCACATGTCAAGTCTGTCTTATTATTATTATCATGTAATTCCATGTTAATAATTATTGTCATACGTCTTATTAGTGGTATTGAACCTCTTTATTGCTACTGATAACAATCTCTTTCTCTTTTATGTAGTCATTATAAGGTTTTCTGTGTTTTTTATTAGGCAACTACCATTCTGTCCAATTTATCATGTTGATTTACATTATTCACAGTACATACAAGGTTTTGGTAATCAACTTGGAGCTTATTATGGTCTGTAAATTCTCTTGTTTCATTATAGTATTATGTAAAGTGCTTTGATAACATTTTTATCATTGTTTCTAATCATTATAAGTGAAACATTGGTTGGACATTGGTTATGTGTCTGCCTCCTCTGATATACAACAATGGGTTGACTTTGTGCTTGGTTTCCTTACATTTCACACAATTATTTTAATGTACAAATATTATGAAATATCATTTTTAGTTTTAATAATTATTTTCCATGTTCTTTTCATTTTTTTTACCCTGTTTATGGGTTATTACTAGCTTTTCTGATATCTCTAGGTTTACATTGATTACATACACAAATAGTAGACAAGATGCAATCTGGTTGTTCTCTTATACATTATTATATTACAAATACAAGTTATAAATTCACTCTCCTATGCTTATGATGACATTTTTGTTTTATACTAGAGTTATGGTCAGTCAAGTCATTTAAATTAGTTAGTCAACGTTTCAATGTCAGCAATTGTTCATCACTGGAGTTTCTTTGTTATATTTTGTTCATCTCCCATTTAGTCTCAACTTCGGCCTAGAGTTGGAAATATCTTCTCTCTTCATAATTTTAATGTATTATTATGGTTTCTTCATTATGGTTCATTTCTTATTTTCATTTTCAACAATTGTTTTTTTTAATCCTTCTCACCTACCTAATCTATTGGGTTAATCACATTTAACATATCTTCATCATTACTTAGTTTTTTCATTACTATTATTATCTATATTTCGTGTATGCATTATTTAGTCATGTTTTCACCAAATGATTTTACTAATTGGTACACAATTCCCTTTATGTGGTGGTTCTTGTGTTATTTCATTGTTATGTTATTTATTTTTTTTTTATAAAGTTGGGTTCAAACTTATGGTGATGGTATGTCTCGTTACATACTGCTCCTCCACTAAAACTAATCATTTCTGAAAATGCTCTTCTGGTATTGATGAAATTATCAGTCATTAGTTCCACGTTTAGAAGTATTTTTTCAGAGACAATTGATTATAACTCCCTTTCTTTCTCTGGGTAACTGGGTCCATAATCTCATATGTGTTATTATTATTGTTTTTTGTAATCAGGTAGGGTCCTGTGTATAGTAGTAACAGCTTCTTTGCTGTCCCTTCTATCGTACTGGGTAGCTCCCTGTTTTTTAATAGTACCTTATCTCCGACTTGGTATTGTATTGTCTTGGGTTGAAGTTCTTGGTATTTCTTTCTTTTCTCCATTCGTTCCATGATTTTATTATAAAACTTGATGTTATCGAATTTGTATTCTTCGCTACTAGGAAAACTAATTAACTCTGCAATCTCTCTAGGTGGAGGTCTTTCAAACATTGCTGTGTATGGTGTGGTTTCAATGGATTGATGGTAAGACAAGTTGATAAAGTCCTCTGCAGCTGATAAATAATCTGTCCATCTTCGTTGTTGATTGTGTCAATATGTTCTGAGTATTCTTCCTACCTCCCTCAGTACTATTTCCGTGGGGTTGCTGCTTGGGTGGTTCACTGAAGTTTTGTAAGTTTTTACCATGTGATTCATCAGAGTATCCTTCCATTTCCTTCCTTTAAATTGAGTTCCATGGTCAGTGACTGTCGATTTTGGTGATCCTACCTCAGGTATATAATGCTGGATTATTATTCTTAAAATTGTCAGTGTTGTGGCGCGGTTTATAGCATATAATTTTGTGAACTTGGTGTAGTGGTCAAATATGATGATCATGAACTTGTACTGGTGTCTCGCTCCACTACGTGGAAATGGACCGCATATGTCTACAAAGACTTTTTCCAGTTTACTAGAGGATGTGATGGGTACCATTATCCCCTCCTTTCTATCGTTGTTGCACTTCACGAGTTGGCAAATGTGGCAATGCTTAATATAATTCCGCACCCTTCTGTTTATGTCCTTGATGTACACATGTTCTTCCAATGACTTCACCACCTTCAAGCCTCCCATGTGACCATATATCGAATGTGGTAATTGAGAATCATGTCCTTTTCTATGGTCCGTGGTATCACTATCTTCCACGTATTGTAGTTGTATCTCGTCTTGATGAATAGTATGTTTTGGTGCATGCAATAGTATGATGTTACTCGGTCGTCTTGTTCTACTAGTCTTTGACAAATTTTATTTATTTTAGGGTCCTGTTTCTGTTGTTGTTCAAGTTCCTTTATGATGTTGGCTAGGTCAGACCTACTTTTGATTATATGGTACAGTTTTAATAGGGTCTCCTTTCCTCCCTCGAATTTCTGATCCTTCGTATTGATTCTAGATAAGGTATCTGCTGGGATGTACTCCCAACTGATGTTATATTCTTGCAGTGCTAAACTCCATCTAGTCAGTCTTCCATGGTTTAACTTGCAATTGTAACTTGTGATGGTATGTCTCATTACAATATATATTGGCAGGATCCCACAGCTACTGCCGCATCCCGCATCTCAGTTTCCATATCAACTTATTCTGTGTATCTTCATTCGTCAGATTATTTTCTTCCATACTCCTTTCGATACCTTCTATCCATTTTAATCTAGGTGTGCCTCTTTTTCTTCTGTTGCTAGGTCTGTATTTGAACACACTCACAGGTATTCTTTCTTCACTCATTCTCATTAGGTGTTCATACCAGGAAAGATGTTTACGCTTTATATCTTTTATTACAGTTTCTTTTCAATTTGTTCTTTCCCTTATTACGTCATTCCTTACACGTTCCAGACGAGAAACTCTGGAAGCTCGTCTAAGATAGTCCTAACATAATTTTTTACTGTTTTGCAGGTATTTATACAATCGTTTTTAGAATAAATTTGAAAAACACTTTGAATTTGAAAATAATTTTAAGTCTATTTTTTTTTAAATTGGTATTGCGCAGGAAGTTTAGCACTTAAGAAACTGGAAGTTTATAGTTTTAATATGTAATCATGAAAAACATCTCTATTTTAAATAATATGTTTAAAAATTTATTTATTGAAACATATGTACTGATATACAGGTTTGTTTAAATTATTATAATTTACAATTAAATTAATATTTTGGACATAAAATCAGTGCATCAGATAGCTGAAGATTTACACTTAAAAATTATTATTATTTTTTTTTTATTTCAGTCCGTCCATTTTTAAGGAAGGTATTGCAGATTAAAGATTTTTGTTTCTAGAATATTTTTAGCCGTTGTATAATGGTGCGAACTTACTTGGGATAGAAAATCGTGATACTTTCAGCTACGATTAACTCCAAAACAGTTGGATTTATAAGAATTTCACCAAAGACCTTTTTTATAGAAAATGTTATGATCTTTAAATTAGTCCTCTTGTGTTCTTTTCATACAAATGATATTTATGAAGATAATAGCAAAAACCGTTTTCTTGCACCAATTCGCCATTTTTTAAAATGAAGTTCATGGGTTGGAGGTGGAAACAATTTCGTTTTCCTAACAAATATTTACCAGAATCCGTTTAAGTCAGCTACTTTTAATTTAGTGCCAGGTAAAACCTCTCCGTGATTGGGCTGACAAAATTATCATCCATGTTTCTATGAAATGTATTAACAAATTCAAAACATCAAAACAGTGTTTTTATCTTGTTAAAACAGTGTCTGTCTGTATCTGTTACATAGCAAATCCTCCATACATTGATATTTCAAGAACCTTCTATTGGACTGACGGTAAGTCCACTTAAATCCTAACTTTTTAAGACATGCCTGAAATATTCTCTTTCCGACTCAGTAAATTTCCTTCAGAGATTTTTTATAAATTCTTTCCAGACACTCAGACTTTTTCACAGAATATAATTCATACATCTTTCTCCTTATTGCACTGCATGTGAAGGAATCCATTTTTTACAAGCAATTTTTCTTTTAAGTAGAAAATAGATTCTTTTCACATTCAGAAATAGATAATCTCATTCTTTTAAAGTTTGAAATTGTGTACACACTAGATTCAGAGATTCATGTAATTTTATTTATATTGACAGCTCCATATAATTTAATTTACACTATTTGTTTTAGTTTGTTATATTTTTTTTTAATTTTTCTACCACAATAAAAATAACTTCTTGACATGTTACGGTTTTTCTACCTAGCTACCTTGTGCTTGACAATGACATAAAACAAATTGCCTAAAATATATAATGCTGTGGAGAGCTAATTATTATAATAAAATAATAAACAAAGAATATATATCTGAAAGATCAATATTTATAAAGCCATTGTTGAACCAATTACCACCTATGGGTCAGAATGTTGGACAATCAACGAAAAGAACCCCAGGAAGATTAAAGCTGTGGAAATGGACTATCTTAGACGAGCTTCCAGAGTTCTTGTCTGGAACGTGTAAGGAATTGCGTAATAAGGGAAAGGACAAATAGAAAGGAAACTGTAATAGAAGATATAAAACGTAAACAGCTTTCCTGGTATGGACACCTAATGAGAATGAGTGAAGAAAGAATATCTGTGAGTCTGTTCAAATATAGACCTAGATTAAAATGGATAGAAGGGATCGAAAGGAGTATGGAAGAAAAGAATCTGAAGAATGAAGATACACAGAATAAGTTGATATGGAAACTGAGATGCGGGATGCGGCAGTAGCTGTGGGATCCCCGCCAATAAAAAAAAATATATATATATAATATTAAGTTTTATTTACAGTACCAAGCCACTTGTATGACAATCAAATAAACTACGTTACTCACCGTCAGAGGCTTAATTCTTATACATGCTATGTTATACTATACTCAACATGTTTCGGGACAGCTTGTCCCATCTTAGGAGTAAAACACATACTCTTCAACCTAAATTGAGGATGAATCGTCAAACATTATAAAATATTAAAATCCAAAACACACATTGAATAAATTAATGAAACTACAACATTAAGCGAACGTGTAGGCTCCAGGGTGCATACCTCACGCCGGCTGAACGCGCACTAAGTAAATCACTCATCGCTCGAAAGATGTCGCAGTGCAGTATCATATAAAACATTCGACTTAAAGTTTAGTTGATCGTTCAAAACAAATGGCCTGGTGTCACTATTATTATAAGCTTTGTAAATCTCGAATTCTTCGAGAGCGTTCATATACTGTCCCTTATTGCAAATATGGAGGGGGACTAAGTTAATCCGTGTACAGCTGTTGAATTACGAGAGAAGAGAAATATCGGTATGGAGAACCATACATGACTTCCATATTCTAAGATTTATATTTAAAATCATTTTCGAAATGAAATATTACCATAGAAACTACTTCTTTCTACTTACTGCTTCAGCCTTAACCACAGTACTGTGGTCACTAACGTATACCACCTCACGTTATCGCACTCGATTTTCACTGATGATGGAAGTCGATGGCATTGCCGAAACGTCTGGTTTTGTAGAAAACATTGGACTATGGCCAAATATCCCGGGAAGGAATTTTAACAAAAACTACTTCTTTGTTGCCGATAACGTTGTACACATATATATAAAAAATATGCATAAAATTAATGCCTTGTATAAGTTAATGATTGATCTCCATTAAGTAGTGCTCAAGTTTCCAAAGTTTTAATATTATGATGTCTGTAATTAAAACATCAGAGCAGTTTTAGTGTGAATGAGGGTACACCGTGGACAAAAATTTTCAACATTTCCTATTGAGCGTTGCTTAGAGTAAAGCTGCGAATATACAGTGTATGTTTTACAGAACAAAGACGCGAAAAAGAAGGAGCGCTCCGAAGAAACTCATGGACCCTCAGCATCTTGCAGAGGGTTCATTCCCTAAAGACGAAAAGTCTGTCTATGAATCATTCCTCTGTAAACACATGCAGTTACACTGCCCAGCGATCCACAGGAAGCAAATTGATGTCCATTTTTTCGGCTTGCACGCGTTATGTTGGTGTGGGTTTTGGCACTTTCCATTTAAAAAGCGTGCAAATGTAAGAAAATAAACATGAGTGAGGCCAGAAATAACGCGAATTGTGTGTGTGTGTGTGTGTGTGTGTGTGTGTGTGTGTGTGTGTGTGTGTGTGTGTGTGTGTGTGTGTGTGTGTGTGTCTTCCCTGCCTTTTTATTGCTGTAGTCATAATAATAAAATGGAAACATAAACATTACATAACTGAGATATGCTTACCTGCCACGAACGATATATTATTTTATACATGTATATTAACTTATACATAATTTACATTAAAATGAAAAAATTAAAATTTTATTGCCTGGCAACAAAAGTATTTTATTTTTAACAATTACCATTGTTTGAAAAAGTTTAAATGAATTTTCAAGTACTTTACTGTTGTTAAAACGTAAAAGGTTGCAGGTAAACTACCCCTTCCCCTTAACCGATCTTCACCAAAATCGAAAGTCCTTGAGATCTCTACAATTCAGGGACGTATGCAAAAAATTATTTGATTCTGTTTGAATTTGCGGCTGTTATCGTTTGCCATATAAAATACCCTTGATAAAAAAACGTTGCAGGTAAACTACCCCTTTCCCTTAACCGATCTTTACCAAAAACAATAGGTCTTGAGAACTCTACAATTCAGGGCTGTATGCGAAACATTATTTGATTCTGTTTGAATTTGCGGCTGTTATCTTTTGCAAAAAAAAAAAATTTCCCTTGATAAAAAAAAACCGTTGCAGGTAAACTACCCCTTTCCCTCAACCGATCTTCACCAAAGACAATAGGTCGTGAGTACTCTACAAATCAGGGCTGTATGCAAAAAATTATTTGATTCTGTTTGAATTTGCGGCTGTTATTGTTTGCCATAGAAAAAAATCTACAGACAGACACAAGACACTTTTCGGAAAACGACTTTTTTTCATGTTTTGAGTGTAGTACAATCAGAATCTCCAATAATCTTGAACACGATTTTTTTTTGCCATCACCATACTTCCATTTCCTTAAGGAATATGGAAGTAAAAACTATTTACGGATCTTACTCTCCTCTCTTAATGTTGTGTACAGACTAGGCCTGAATAGTAATAAGATAATCATCCAATATTCTCACTAATATTGTACTCTACTCTTTCCGAACAGATTTATTTATTACATAATATATTAGAGATAAGAACATATTATATTCCTCAATAATGTTTTATTACAAATTAACGCTTACAGCAGGTAACTGTTCACAAACAGAAAAAACATATCACAAGTCACTTTTTATTACAAATTGGCAATTTCAACAGCAAGGTAAAGATAAATACGGGAGTAATTATTAACGTTTCTTTACAAATTGGCGAACCCAACAGTGGGGCTTAAGAAAAACATAACTTTCTATTTATATTACAATATATATATAGTATATATCTGAAAGATGTGAATAACACACTACTGTCTGCCATGATTATAAACTGTATATTACAGGCTCGTGGTGGAAGTATGTTCCTCATATGCTGAACCAGTGCATGCACTGAGCATTTTTTTGTCTTTGGTACATCTATAACAATGATTGAGTGTGAAAAAAATATTAAGCACCTGAAATTATAATGAATGAAATATAAAGTTCATGAAATTATGATTAATGATTGAGTCCTGGTACAGATTGTTGACTCCTGAACAGCTTCATCGTGATAATGCTCAATAATACATTGAATTTACTGTGAACAAGTAATTGGCCAAGAATGACATTCCTGTGGTCTGTAGAACTCCCCTAATCTTATTCAACATGATTATTTCTTGTTTCAAAAGCCAACTCCAGGGCTGCTGTTTTGGAAGCAGAGAAAGTATCCAAAAAATTTGTGATGGACCAGCTAAAGGCCAAGTACTGTTTCAGCCAGTGGAAGTAATGTCTTCTTAAAGTGTACAGCTTCCCAAGTGAACTGCTTTAAGGGGCTAAAATTGGTTTGTAATTAATGGGTCCTTAATTAATTTTATACAGACAGTCAACATATTTATACACATCTTCTACATTACATTTATTTATAGTGTATTATTCACAGTTGTACGAGATTTATTCTGCAAGTAGGATATATTATTATTTTGCTTACATATATTATATTGTAGTTATAAACTGCATCCTCAAAAGCATATGATATATTTTGAATTGATGTGTATTTGGTATAGTAAAAATATATACTGTAATAGTAATATTTATTAAAATAAAAAACTGTTAGTTGTATATATAATTATTGGTAAATGAATTTGTCATTTTACTCTTATAAAATATTTGTCTCTGATTTATCTTAAAAATATTTAAATAAACCTCTGATGCTAACATAATGAAGTTTTTTTTTGCAGTCATTTTAATATGACTAAGTACACTAGTTTTTTTGTGTCCTATAAACTGAATACACTTTATTTGTTTCTGAAATGGGATTAGGTATAATCTTGTTTTCCCAAATGGCAGAAACTAACAGTAATATGTAAATTTAATTAATATATATATAAAACTGAATATTAAGTTTATGAAGTAACATTCATTCACAAACTGATATTCAATATTGGATCATGGCTTTAAAATTGTATTTGCATTATTTTAGACTGAAGAATTGCTTCCAAGTGATGTGAAGTTTCGTTATCATGTGTACCGACTCAATAGAGATGGTCTACAAGTTGAATGTATGGATACAGGTGAAAAATCTGAAGAAGAAGCAGCCGCTAACCACTGGTTGCTACCATCCTCCGATTTTCATGGATTATGGGACAGCCTTATATACGATCACGGTATTAAGGAAAATGTGAGTTCAATATTTTTGTTAATTTTGGTATAATTTTGTATTACTTTTGTTTATTCAAAAAATTGTTATTGTGAATAAACTGCATTGAATAAGTACAATTGTTGTAACTTTTAGGGGGGGATCATTGTTGATAAAGATTTTTCCATATGGTTACAGACCAGGACATTTCTGTTGTTGTGGACTATTGATAATAAGCAGGGCAAGAGTTGTTGCCAGTAGTAGGAATATGCCAGTTTAAATGGTTTTAAGTTATATTATGCCTCCTAGCAATCTGGTACTGACTCCCTGCAGGTTTTATGTATAAGACCTCACTTGGCATCCTACTGTGTGAGCGGGGATTGTAACACTCAGACCCCTAGTAAAAACCCACTAATATAGCCCACTGCTTGCCTACACTACTGACTATCTTTTGTAATCTTTACCCATCTATGGAAGTAAGTTATTAATGTGTTTATGACATCTGTGTTTTTTTATAACTTCTAGCAATGAAAGGCTTTGTAAAAAGTCATTGACTACGCACAACTTCAAAACATTTTTGATGAAGTTTTGTCAGAATCGTTTTAGTCATCAGGGCTTGCATAAGGGCAATACAGAAATAATTACTTGACATGTAAAGAGTATTAATATGCTTGAAATATAATGATGTATTGTTACTATAATAATAATAGTAATTATGGTTCTTTATTTTCCACACAAAACGTTTATTATTCGTGTAGGCTTTGTCACAAGACAAATGGTGCCAAGCAATTTTGTGGCCCTTAAAGGGGCCTTGTAGCGAGGACACTGGTCATTGATGTGGCGGCAAGTGTTCTGCGCGAGCTGCAAGGTGATGTTTGTGGCTGCACTCGCTCTTGCTTCCACGCCACAGTTCTCTTCACTCAGAAGCGGTATGTACAGCCTGCTGCTGTCTTAATCTATCTGCATCTCTTTTTTCTCCATCCTCTGCTGTTTCCTTCTTCCTCCCAGGTTGCTGCTACTTTCACGTCGTCCGATGGAATGCGCCAAACGAATGACTGGGGGTTGCAGTGTCTAAGTCTCAGTTAGGACTCCTGCCACTGGGTCAGATAGGGTTCATTTTTGTACTTTTTTACTTGTGAAGGGCCTAAAGCGGCCCTGATGGTGGATTATACCACCAGGGCTAGCAAATGGGGTCACTTCCAAGACTCACCTGGCCTTGGATGGTATTTACTGAGTCTGGTGATGAGGGGATTGTGGGTCGCACAACCAGCCCGACTATAGAATTAACGCGACGGGCGTCTCAAGGTGTCCTCAAAAGATCGGACACCTAGACCTTTTCTCAAAGCTCGAGAAGAAAACTGCGGGGGGACTTTACATGCGAGCTCAAGTCCCCTGTTGAGAATGCGCTGGAGTGCCAATCTATGACAGCGTGCAAGGACAGTTGGATGGATGGATGCAAGGATGTATGACACATGGGACAGATGTAGGTAATCACTGGCAACACGTATGTGTTGACTATGAGCTTATCTAGCTGGGGGGGGGGGGGTCATTGCCACATTAGATAGCACAGGCTACAAAGTCTGCTGAGTTGCACTAAGGCACGTTGACAGATATACTGGGCATGGATTCGCCAGGTGTCGGGAATATACCAGAAATTCTAGTGGCGCTCTTTATGCCGTGACAGGTTGTGTATCATGACCCTGTCAGAGGGCTGCTGGTCCCTGATTGGCTTGCTGTGAACTCTGCTGTTTCAGTGCCAGGTGTTTGTGGCGATCCAATCAGATTGCTCAAGGCTATATTTTTTAATTATATTATTCATGTGTGTGTGTGCGTGCGTGCGTGCGTGCGTGCGTGCGTGCGTGTGTGTGTGTGTGTGTGTGTGTGTGTGTGTGTGTGTGTGTGTGTTTATATCATTTAACTGTTGTCCGTATAAATATAATTGTACAAACCATTATTGTGTATATATGTATACGCGTGAGTATATGTGTAAGAAGTAAACAGGGGTCCACGAGGAGAAAATAATTTTTTTTAGGAGATACCCATTACCAGGAAAGGTGAGAAACACTGCTATTACCTATCAGTGTAATAGGAAAGTTAATATTACTTATTTTTTTAATTATAGTATCAAGTATAGTATAGTGTGTTACTTATATTTTTAGTAAAACACATTTCATTTGTTTTCCTACAGTTGTTGAGTTATGCTGAAGCAATAATGCTGTTTTCTGACTGTGAAGTGGACCCGAATATAATAAGCTGGAACAGATTAGTGCTGTTACATGGGCCACCTGGTACTGGCAAGACGTCGCTGTGCAAAGCGTTGGCACATAAGTTAGCAATCAGAATGGGTCATCGTTACACACATGGCCAATTAATCGAAATCAACAGTCACAGTCTTTTCTCAAAGTATTTCTCAGAGGTACAGTCGTTTTGAAGAGATTTTCTTGCATGCACGTACAGTATTTTATTTATTATAAATAAATTCAGTCATTTTAATTGTTTTGCATAATGCTCTCTCGCAAACTTGGTAACAAAATACTTATTAGATATAAGACCTTCATAAGTAATCAAATTAACATTTCAACTTTAAAAATTGAACAAAACAAAACAGTTAACAACTATCTTCATAAATAGTGATACAGTGATGACTGTCCTTGTAAAACCCTTCATGGTTAGGTACTGGTAATAGAGAATTTACAATAGAATTAAAATGTATGAAACTAAAATAACAATTGACAAAAGTCAAATAGCTGCTAAACCCTTCAAGTTCTCTTTTCTCAGAAATCTTCTAATATATCTCTCAATATGTGTACCATCTTATTCTTGCTTATCCATAGGCCTTGTTTCATGTGGTTTTCCAATCAACATTTTATTGCATTTGATTAACTATGTTATTTGTTTTTGTAAGTTCTGTATTGGTAAGTGAAATACCATCTTTTTGTGTATGTAATGGTCCTTGTGTATAATGCACACTCCAATTTTATCAGAATTTTTCACTGAAAAAATTTAAATCATGTGTAAGGTGCAGCCATGTTTGTCATGAAAAACCGTTAAAAATTTTATTAGAACATAGAACAATATATATTGTTTGAATATTTAATATAATGTACAGAAATAGTTTGTTATACAAAATAAAAGAAGAAATGTACTTATCATGCCTATTGATTTGTAAACACAGAACAGAATGATTAAATTCGTATAAAATTTAAACCAACATAAAACTTATACAAATCATAGCAAGTAAATTATTTAAATTAAAAACGCCAATCACGAGTTTCCTTGTAGGTTTTTCACTCCTGAACATGAGATTCTGCTCCATCAGTTTAATATGTTTTTAGTTTTTCAGTGTCACACAACGCTTGCATTTATATTCTTCATCTGTTTCTGAAGAAGACAGTACTGCATTACTCTCCTCTTCTGATCTTCTGATGTACTGTCATCCCACAGCGCACATTCTTCGGTACCATTCTGCTTGTTTGAAAATTTTAAGTTTCTTCTTGGTTTTTCCGCTCCTGAACATTAGATTCCACTCCATCAAATTTATGTGATGTGGCACGATTACCACTTTCTCTGTGAATTTTATTATGGATAATTGAAACTGAGCCATATAGGATGAGCAAGATGTTCTTCCACTCATTATGAATGTACAATCTGTGTCTTAACACACAATACCGGTAATGAACTACTGTAAAAACAACAGACTAATGATGACAGACAAGTACAGTAACAGAATGCTACAGTAGAGTACCGTTATAAGTCTACAACATGGACAAATAACTGGTGGAGAGGGGTAAAAAATGTGAACCAAATTAGTAGTAATGTTTATTTTACTATTACTCAATTTGAGCGTGCCACTTTTAAGTGATGTTGCCAACTCTGCCATGTGCGTTCTGACCGCATACGTGATCTACAATTTAGTATATAAACAATATTTCTGTATAATGCACACCCACATTTTTTGGAAGAAAATCTTGGAAAAAAGTGCACCTTGTTGATGAGAAAATATGGTAATGGAAATTGGGTGTTGCCAAGTTGTGCTTATTAAAACACATGTTCAAGATGCAAATAGGATGTTGTGTGCTTAAAAATCAAAGATGTGTTTGTTTATTTGGCAATACAAACTGCATTCTGTCAGTAGAACTGGTTGTTATGGCAGTGTTATAAACGTTAGCAATGAAAGGCTAGTTCATTGGACTCCAATTTCCTACCTCTTCTATAATCCAAAATGTCAGAATGGAGGATATATGAAGCAGATAATTATTGGGTTTCTCTGAACATTGTCTAACCAACCCATTGAAGCTGTGCCTTCCTAACATACCAAGATAAGATAAACTTATGTACACAACTGAATATGACAAGTTGCCAGATATGCTGTATATAATATGAATTCATATGTAATTACAGTGAACAGTTTCACAACCAGTAGTTTATAATATGATGATTTATTTATCATTACCTTTGTTGTGTGTGCTATGCACCTTGACTGTTATGGTTCTCATCATTTTTCCTGAATCTTTGTAAATCCTGATTTAACCAAGGGCTAGAAAAACATTGTTAACTAATTTTGTGAATTTTACAATTTAGATGAACTTATTATAATGGATGGGGCAATGAGAACACAACAATTTGTGTTAGTTCGTGTTTGGTTACTATGGCAAAAATAAAAACAGATTGTTTTATAATCTCTAATAAATGATGCCATTTCAGTAAACATAGGGAGACATGGAAGCGTTCCAGATCGCTCAACAATATCGAAATGAGTAAGAACATTTAGAACCACTGCCTCGATACAAAACAATTGGAGGAAGAGTAAAAGCAGTACACAAGTCAGAAAATGTGGGAAGGGTAAGAGATGCTGTCACGCGTAGTCTAAAATGGTCTCCTAGGAAGCATGCTATGGCACTGCAGATATCTAGCAGGTCTCTGCAGAGGATTTTGCACCAAGATCTCCGTTTTCATCCATACAAAATTCAAGTGGCCCAAAAACTGTTTGAACATTATCACACAAAGACAGTTGGTTTTTGTAATGTAATATTTGAACAAATCAAGAACAAAACTTTCATGAATACTTGATTATGTCAGATGAAGCACCGTTTCACCTTTCCGGGCACGTCAATAAACAAAACATCGCTATTGGAGTGACAGGAACTCTTAAGAAATTCATATGCTATACCTCTTCATAGCTAGCGAGTCACTGTTTGGAGTGGAGTTTCCTCCATTCGTGTTTAAGGACAGTATTTCTTTGACGATGATAATGGAAGAAAAAGGACAATAACCTTTTTATTCCTTTGTTAAGTGATCCAAGTACTATCACTGACTCAGTCTGGTTCCAGCGGTATGATGCTACCGCACATACTGCACAAAACACAAAGGATGTGTTGAGGCCTGTGTTCAAAGATCAGTTGACCTCAAGATTTGATACAATAGCTTGGCCAGCGCAACCTCCAGACCTCTCTGCGTATGATTTTTTTGTGGGGTTATCTGAAGTTTAAGGTTTTCCAGTCATGACCATGTGATGTAAATCGACTCAGCCAGCAGATCATAAAAGAAATTCAAGAAATTCCGCAAGCCATGCTCCAGAGAGTCATGGATAGCATTTACAATCGACGTGAAGAATGTAAGGGTATTAATAGGTGTCACTTAAGGGATGTTATTTTCAAACGAAGAACATGACTAAGTAAAATAGCATCTTATTACCTTTATATTTATACCATATTTGACTTAAAAGTATTAAACGAGGTCCTGTTGTGATAGTTTTAAATTGTTGTGTTCTCATTGCCCCACCCTGTACTTATACAATTAACTTGTGATTGTAACTTGTAATAATTTTTTTTAGTGTTAGGAGTTTACAACTGAGTATCCGTTTCTTATATAGAAATCGGGGTGAGATATTAAAGGTTTTTTGTTACATAATTTTTAATAGAAAAAGCTTTTTACTTCCATGTTCCTTAAGGAAATGGAAGTATGGTGATGGCAAAAAAAAATCGTGTTCGAGATTATTGCAGATTCTGATTGTACTACACTCAAAATATGAAAAAAGTCGTTTTTCGAAAAGTGTGTGTGTGTGTGTGTCTGTCTGTCTGTCTGTCTGTCTGTAGATTTTTTTTCTATGGCAAACGATAACAGCCGCAAATTCACACAGAATAAAATAATTTTTTGCATACAGCCCTGATTTGTAGAGTACTCACGACCTATTGTTTTTGGTGAAGATCGGTTAAGGGAAAGGGGTAGTTTACCTGCAACTTTTTTTTTTAATCAAGGGTAATTATTTTCTATGGCAAACGATAACAGCCGCAAATTCAAACAGAATCAACTACTCTTTTGCATACAGCCCTGAATTATAGAGTTCTCAAGACCTATTGGTTTTGGTGAAGATCGGTTAAGGGAAAGGGGTAGTTTACCTGCAACATTTTATACTTTATTTAACAAGGGTATTTTCTATGGCAAACGATAAAAGCCGCAAATGTAAACAGAATCAAACAATTTTTTGCATACAGCGCTGAATTGTAGAGTTCTCATGACCTATTGGTTTTTTGGTGAAGATCGGTTATAGGGGAGGGGTAGTTTACCAGCAACGTTTTATGTTTTAAAAGGGTATTTTCTATGGCAAATGATAAGAGCCGCAAATTCAAACAGAAACAAATAATTTTTTGCATACAGCCCTGATTTGTAGAGTACTCGCGACCTATTGTTTTTGGTGAAGATCGGTTGAGGGAAAGGGGTAGTTTACCTGCAACGTTTTATGTTTTAACAAGGGTATTTTCTATGGCAAACGATAACAGCCGCAAATTCAAACATAATCAAATAATGTTTTGCATACTGCCCTGAATTGTAGAGTTCTCAAGACCTTTTGGTTTTGGTGATCGGTTAAGGGAAAGGGGTAGTTTACCTGCAACGTTTTTGTTTTAAAAGGGTATTTTCTATGGCAAACGATAACAGCCGCAAATTCAAACATAATCAAATAATGTTTTGCATACTGCCCTGAATTGTAGAGTTCTCAAGACCTTTTGGTTTTGGTGATCGGTTAAGGGAAAGGGGTAGTTTACCTGCAACGTTTTTGTTTTAAAAGGGTATTTTCTATGGCAAACGATAACAGCCGCAAATTCAAACATAATCAAATAATGTTTTGCATACTGCCCTGAATTGTAGAGTTCTCAAGACCTTTTGGTTTTGGTGATCGGTTAAGGGAAAGGGGTAGTTTACCTGCAACGTTTTTGTTTTAAAAGGGTATTTTCTATGGCAAACGATAAGAGCTGCAAATTCAAACAGAATCAAATAAGTTTTTGCATACAGCCCTGATTTCTTGAGTACTAAAGACCTATTGTTTTTGGTGAAGATCGTTTAAGGGAAAGGGGTAGTTTACCTGCCACGTTTTTTGTTTTATCAAGGGTATTTTGTATGGCAAACGATAACAGCCGCAAATTCAAACAAAATCATATAATATTTTACATACAGCCCTGAATTTTAGAGTTCTCAAGACCTATCGTTTTTGGTGAAGATCGGTTAAGGGAAAGGGGTAGTTTACCTGCAACGGTTTTTTATCAATAATTTTTTTCTATAGTTAAACGATAACAGCCGCAAATTCAAACAGAATCGAATGATGTTTTGCATACAGCCCTGTATTGTAGAGTTCTCAATACGTATTGGTGTTGGTGAAGATCGGTTAAGGGAAAGGGGTAGTTTACCAGCAACATTTTATGTTTTAACAAGGGTAATTTTTTATATGACGAACGATAACTGCCGTAAATTCAAACAGAATCAACTAGGTTTTTGCATACCTTTTTGAACTAAAGAGAACTCAAGGTCTGTTGATTTTGTTGAAGATCGGTTAAGGGAATGGGTAGTTTATCAGCAACGTTTTATGTTTTAAAAAGGGTAATTTTTTTATGACGAACGATAATTGCCGAAAATTCAATGAGAATCAAATAATTTTTTGCACCCCCTGAGTTGTAGAGAGCTCAAGGTCTATTGATTTTGGTGAAGATCGGTTAAGGGAAAGGGGTAGTTTACCTGCAACATTTTATGTTGTAACAAGAGAAATGTTTCCATGACGAAGGATAACTGCCGCACATTCAAACAGAATCAAATATTTTTTTGCATGCTTCGCTGAATTGTAGAGGACGAAAGGTCTGTTGATTTTGGAGAAGATCGGTTAAGAGAAAGGGGTAGTTTACCTGAAACATTGTATGATTTAACAAGAGTAAAGTACTTAATTTTTATAAATAAAGTATCCTGACAAGAAGCTCATAGTAATCCACTGTAGAAACGTAGATGAAATATCTATAAATGAAGAAGTTAGGTGAAGGGGTGGGGATAATTTTCTATTATTAAAAATTATAGTTGAAGGTGGAGGGGAGAATTTTTTATTTGTGTACTACGTTATCGGCAACAAAGAAGTAGTTTTTTGTTAAAATTGCTTCCCGGGCTCTTTAGCCGTAGTCCAATGTTTTCTGCAAAACCAGACTTTTCGGCACTGCCATCGACTGCCATCATCGGTAAAAATCGAGTGCGAAAACGTGAGGTGGTAAACGTTAGTGACCACAGTACTGTGGTTAATGTTGAAGCAACAAGTAGAAAAACGTAGTTTCTATGGAAATATTTCATTTCGAATATGATTTTAAATATAAATCTTAGAACATGGAAGTCATGTATGGTTCTCCATACCGATATTTTACTTCCATGTTCCATAAGGAAATGGAAGTATGGTCATGGCAAAAAAAAAAAAAATTGTGTTCGAGATAACGGCTGATTCTGATTGTGCTGCCCTCAGAACATGAAGAAAAGTCATTTATCAAAATGTGTGTGTGTGTGTGTGTGTGTGTGTGTGTGTGTGTGTGTGTGTGTGTGTGTGTGTGTGTGTGTGTGTGTGTGTGTGTGTGTGTGGAATTTTTTCTATGGCAAACGATAACAGCCGCAAATTCAAACAGAATCAAATATTTTTGTGTGTACAGCCCTGAATTGTAGAGTACTCAAGGCCTATTGTTTTTGGTGAAGATCGGTTAAAAGGAAGGGGTTGTTTACCTGCAACGTTTTATGTTTTGACATGAGTAATTTTTTCTATGACGAACGATAACTGCCGTAAATTCAAACAGAATCAAATGATTTTTTGCATACTTTCCTGAATTGTAAAGGACTCAAGGCCTGTTGATTTTGGTAAAGATTGGTTAAGGGAAAGGGGTAGTTTACCTGCAACATTTTGTTTTAACAAGGGTAATTTTTTTTTGACGAACGATAACTGCCGCACATTCAAACAGAATCAAATAATTTTTACTTCCATATTCCTTAAGGAAATGGAAGTATGGTGATGGCAAAAAACATCGTGTTCGAGATTATTGCAGATTCTGATTGTACTACACGCAAAACATGAAAAAAAGTCGTTTTCCGAAAAGTGTCTGTGTGTGTGTGTGTGTCTGTGTGTAGATTTTTTTTCTATGGCAAACGATAACTGCCGCAAATTCAAACAGAATCAAATAATGTTTTGCATACAGCCCTGATTTGTAGAGTACTCACAACCTATTGTTTTTGGTGAAGATCGGTTGAGGGAAATGGGTAGTTTACCTGCAACGGTTTTTTTTTATCAAGGGCAATTTTTTTTTTTTGGCAAACGATAACAGCCGCAAATTCAAACAGAATCAAATAATGTTTCGCATACTGCCCTGAATTGTAGAGTTCTCAAGACCTTTTGGTTTTGGTGAAGATCGGTTAAGGGAAAGGGGTAGTTTACCTGTAACGTTTTATGTTTTAACAAGGGTATTTCCTATGTCAAACGATAACAGCCGCAAATTCAAACAGAATCAAAAGATTATTTGCATACAGCCCTAAATTTCAGAGTTCTCAAGACCTATTGTTTTTGGTGAAGATCGGTTAAGGGAAAGGGGTAGTTTACCTGTAACGTTTTATGTTTTAACAAGGGTATTTTCTATGGCAAACGATAACAGCCGCAAATTCAAACAGAATCAAATAATTTTTTGCATACAGCCGTGATTTGTAGAGTACTCAAGACCTATTGTTTTTGGTGAAGATCGGTTGAGGGGAAGGGGTAGTTTACCTGCAACGTTTTTTATCAAGCGTATTTTCTATGGCAAACGATAACTGCCGCAAATTCAAACAGAATCAAATAATTTTTTGCATACGTCACTGAATTGTAGAGGACTCAAAGCCTTTTGATTTTGGTGAAGATCGGTTAAGGGGAAGGGGTAGTTTACCTGCAACATTTTATGTTGTAACAAGAGAAATGTTTCCATGACGAAGGATAACTGCCGCACATTCAAACAGAATCAAATATTTTTTTGCATGCTTCGCTGAATTGTAGAGGACGAAAGGTCTGTTGATTTTGGAGAAGATCGGTTAAGAGAAAGGGGTAGTTTACCTGAAACATTTTATGATTTAACAAGAGTAAAGTACTTAATTTTTATAAATAAAGTATCCTGACAAGAAGCTCATAGTAATCCACTGTAGAAACGTAGATGAAATATCTATAAATGAAGAAGTTAGGTGAAGGGGTGGGGATAATTTTCTATTATTAAAAATTATAGTTGAAGGTGGAGGGGAGAATTTTTTATATGTGTACTACGTTATCGGCAACAAAGAAGTAGTTTTTTGTTAAAATTGCTTCCCGGGCTCTTTAGCCGTAGTCCAATGTTTTCTGCAAAACCAGACTTTTCGGCACTGCCATCATTGGTAAAAATCGAGTGCGAAAACGTGAGGTGGTAAACGTTAGTGACCACAGTACTGTGGTTAATGTTGAAGCAACAAGTAGAAAAACGTAGTTTCTATGGAAATATTTCATTTCGAATATGATTTTAAATATAAATCTTAGAACATGGAAGTCATGTATGGTTCTCCATACCGATATTTTACTTCCATGTTCCATAAGGAAATGGAAGTATGGTCATGGCAAAAAAAAAAAAATTGTGTTCGAGATAACGGCTGATTCTGATTGTGCTGCCCTCAGAACATGAAGAAAAGTCATTTATCAAAATGTGTGTGTGTGTGTGTGTGTGTGTGTGTGTGTGTGTGTGTGTGTGTGTGTGTGTGTGTGTGTGTGTGTGTGTGTGTGTGTGTGTGTGTGGAATTTTTTCTATGGCAAACGATAACAGCCGCAAATTCAAACAGAATCAAATATTTTTGTGTGTACAGCCCTGAATTGTAGAGTACTCAAGGCCTATTGTTTTTGGTGAAGATCGGTTAAAAGGAAGGGGTTGTTTACCTGCAACGTTTTATGTTTTGACATGAGTAATTTTTTCTATGACGAACGATAACTGCCGTAAATTCAAACAGAATCAAATGATTTTTTGCATACTTTCCTGAATTGTAAAGGACTCAAGGCCTGTTGATTTTGGTAAAGATTGGTTAAGGGAAAGGGGTAGTTTACCTGCAACATTTTGTTTTAACAAGGGTAATTTTTTTTTGACGAACGATAACTGCCGCACATTCAAACAGAATCAAATAATTTTTACTTCCATATTCCTTAAGGAAATGGAAGTATGGTGATGGCAAAAAACATCGTGTTCGAGATTATTGCAGATTCTGATTGTACTACACGCAAAACATGAAAAAAAGTCGTTTTCCGAAAAGTGTCTGTGTGTGTGTGTGTGTCTGTGTGTAGATTTTTTTTCTATGGCAAACGATAACTGCCGCAAATTCAAACAGAATCAAATAATGTTTTGCATACAGCCCTGATTTGTAGAGTACTCACAACCTATTGTTTTTGGTGAAGATCGGTTGAGGGAAATGGGTAGTTTACCTGCAACGGTTTTTTTTTATCAAGGGCAATTTTTTTTTTTGGCAAACGATAACAGCCGCAAATTCAAACAGAATCAAATAATGTTTCGCATACTGCCCTGAATTGTAGAGTTCTCAAGACCTATTGTTTTTGGTGAAGATCGGTTAAGGGAAAGGGGTAGTTTACCTGTAACGTTTTATGTTTTAACAAGGGTATTTCCTATGTCAAACGATAACAGCCGCAAATTCAAACAGAATCAAAAGATTATTTACATACAGCCCTAAATTTCAGAGTTCTCAAGACCTATTGTTTTTGGTGAAGATCGGTTAAGGGAAAGGGGTAGTTTACCTGTAACGTTTTATGTTTTAACAAGGGTATTTTCTATGGCAAACGATAACAGCCGCAAATTCAAACAGAATCAAATAATTTTTTGCATACAGCCGTGATTTGTAGAGTACTCAAGACCTATTGTTTTTGGTGAAGATCGGTTGAGGGGAAGGGGTAGTTTACCTGCAACGTTTTTTATCAAGCGTATTTTCTATGGCAAACGATAACTGCCGCAAATTCAAACAGAATCAAATAATTTTTTGCATACGTCACTGAATTGTAGAGGACTCAAAGCCTTTTGATTTTGGTGAAGATCGGTTAAGGGGAAGGGGTAGTTTACCTGTAACCTTTTACGTTTTAACAAGAGTAAAGTACTTGAAAATTCATTTAAACTTTTTCAAACAATGGTAATTGTTAAAAATAAAATAATTTTGTTTCCAGGCAATAAAATTATAATTTTTTCATTTTAATGTTGTAACGCAACATAGTTGAGGTTCCCCAACGTTACATAAAAGACTGAATGAAATATGGTCAAAGACCATACCCTGACTTAAGGTTGTTCGATAATTCATATGTTTGAGAAGGACCTCAATTAAAAAGGAGGCAATGACTAATATTAAATGTGAAAGAGCCAGACCAATGAATGATTGGATGTAATGAAATGTTTGTTTTGTACTGTGACATGTTAAGGTCTACAGAATATTTATATTGTATGTTGAATGTGTTAAAAATGAAATGATGTTGTTTGATAATAATACTTACTCAATAATTATGTTTATATTTTATATTAGATTTGTTTTTATACAGCACAATATAGTTACCAATGTTAGGCACGGTACTAAGTTGTCAGTATTGTATAAAATTGAAAGATACTGTTGTTCTAATTAATGTTTATAAACTGGATCAGGAATGTGACCAGTGTTTCAAGTCTAACAAGTAGTTCTGACAATTATGTCATAAATTAATAAAGGGTTCCAGAACCAATTGATTAATGTAAAACAAATAACCACCAGTAAATTAAAATTCATGTAATTAACTATGTAATCAATAATTAATTGTACAGTAGGTCAGGTAAAAAGAAAATTAAGTTAAAAACCAAATAATGTTATAATGGTTGTAAATGAATCTATAGGCCTAAATTCCATATTAGTGAAAGGAAATTAATACCTTTTTAGTAAACCCAGTCCAACGAAACTCTAGTAAAACATTTACTGTTTAATAAGGAAGGTTAGGGGAGAATTTTATGTGATTCAATATTAATCCAAGCATGGAGTATTTTATTGGAAAGGAGTAGTAATATTCTATAATGCCGGCTCAAGGATATATAGAAAACCTGGTTGTTAAGGGCAACTGATTTTTAGTAACTTGTTGATTTTGAATAGATGGTACTGATTGTTACAAGCTATTAGGTTGAAATGAACCGATATATTTAAAATATATGAATAAATATAAAGAAAATATATATCCAAATTGAAAAAACATTTTTGCAAAACAATTATACTGGAATGTTAATGAATCATACAAATTAAATAACCCTATAAATTATCAATGAACACAATAAAAAAGAACTGAAAGCGTCTCACCTCATTCACTAAACAATTCCGCTGAATTTGGTATCAAACCAATTCATGCTATAAATTGAAGACCAATAAAGAGTTGAAGCCTGAATTAACGGAAATATTTGGAAATACAGAAGATTCGGTTGACGAAATAACCTTCATTGACAGCGGAAGCTGAGATCCTAATTCCAGTTCGTTGGGACCAAGAATTGTGAAGACGCAAAAGAAGACTCGAAGCACCAGAGTTCCCGTGGGATTATCATCATCCATTCATTGAAGACCAGAGCAGTTTTACTGGGTGAAGACGATATAACCTGCATTTTGATCGTAGTTGACAAACATTCACCGCCTAATGAAGCTTTCGCCGCTTGGGTAAAAAAACAAATTACTTTCATATCATTGTATTTTAAGTAAATGATTTTATTTTTTTTGTAAATTGAACAACCTTAATTATGCGTTTTACCTGGCCTTACTAATGGTTCAAAGAACTACACGAACCCTGGTATAAGAATTATTTGTCATTATTTTCAAAGTATATATGTTTTTCTTTTTAGAATTCGAATAATTAAGAATCGATACATGTTGGGATAGTCGATTGTATTGTCTTATTGTTTGTCTGAGACAACGTAACTGGTTAAATACCAGAGAAAAATAAATAAAGTACATTTGTTGTATGAGATAACGTTTTAATCATTGCAGAGAAAATACTATATGTAATTGGCGTAATAATTTATTAACAGATTGATACAAACACTCAGAATAACTAACCTATACGCACAATTATTTATAATAACAGCGCTCCAAGTTTGCAGCTGGTGAGACGGGAGATTGCTGAACTAACGGGTTTTGCCATACTAAATTTGAATGAAATTTTTATCGTTGAGGGACTAGGGTTGAGACAAAAACCACTTACATTCAGTAAATACTCCATATATATTGCTCATATTAAACAACCACTGAGAATTAAATTAAGTCTACAGAATACTACCATTATAAATTCAGGAATATAATTCTAAGTTTGTGGACTTAATAATCTGTGTTCTGAGGGTTTCACTGGTCACAACCGCAAGTATATTAGTTAATAACATATTAATTAAACCAGGTAACAGCATTTTAATTGTTACGAATCGCCACCTACAACGTACTACTTGGCGTTTGTTACACCGGATTCTCTTATAACTAATTACACTCATAGACAAGATCTCTTTATAATTTGACGTCTCCAGCTGATATCATACATTATTACCTACGTCCTCACATAATTAACAAGTAGTTCGTTACTAAATTGATTACAACAGTGGGGTTTGAATAAGACGGACATTTTCGCTAGCACCGGCACACATTAGTCTCTCTCTTTACAAATTGACGCTCGCAACGTGAGGCATCATCGTCGCATCTTAACACCTAATTATTTCTCTCTTTACAAATTGACGCTCGCAACGTGAGGCATCATCGTCGCATCTTAACACCTAAAAATATTTCTTTCTTTACAAATTGGCGCCCAACGTGGGGCCTTTAGTTAAGTAAAAACTCATATTATTTGTTACTTAACTTGAGCAGGCAACCATTAGAGGCACAGGAATGCATACGAGAGCTCTTACGAAAAGAATGGAGAAGGAACAAGAGACAGAAGAAGATAGGAGGGAAAAAGAAACAGAGGTAGGTACAGATACTGAAATGGATCAACAGACAGGTGGTACAGAAGAAATCGAAATAGTTATGGATACGGAGACGGAAATAGTGGAAGAAGATGCCCAAGGGGATCAACCGGATAAACACAACCAAAAAGAAGATATAAGTATACAGGAGATGTTAAGAATTATAATGGAAGGGAATAACAAGATCCAAGAAGATAATAGACAAACTAACGAAAAATTTAAGGAAACTAATGAAAAAATAGACAGCATTAAGGAAAGTACTAGTGAACTTTTAAGGCAAACCATAAATGAAAATAATGAACGATTGAAGGCCGATTTTAGACAAATCAATGAAAAGATAGACAGTATAAATGAAAATTCAGAAAAGCTGGAAAATAAAATAGACAGTATTAATGAGAACTCAAGAAAACAAAACGAAATTTTGAGCGAAAATTTAATCAAACAAATGAATGAAAAGTTTGACAGGAATGACGAGAATTTGAGACAGATTCAAGACGATAACAAACTAATGAACGAAAAACTTGAGGAAAACAAACGAATGAAAGCAGATCTTGAGAAAATCAATGAGGATAATTTTATACGAATCGATGAGAGAATTGAACATTCTAACCAGGAAATAAGGGAAAATGTTGAAAAACAGAATGAAGTATTAAGACAAGTTATCAATAAGAAAATTGAGGACGCTAGTGAGGCAATCAGCCAGAAGGTAGTTAAGAACGGCGGCGAAAGAAAACAGGAGATCGCGGAAACAAATAGAAAACTGAAAGCGACCGATGAAGTTATTACACGAAATAGAGCTGAACTAGAGGTCAAGCTAGGCCATATAGAAGAAGAAAACCGAATTCAAGTGGAATCAATACGAACTGATTGCGGAAACCAGCATCGAAATTTAGATACGATCATGAACGAAGTACAGGAGCAAGGACAACGTAACCAGGATAGAATCGAGAACCTACAACGGTCAGTTGACAACCGATCGATCACTGTCCCATATACACAACATATAGACGACCGGGAGACCATCAACTTTAAGACATACAGGAGAAATCCAATGGAATTCTTGGAACGGGTCGGCGAACAAATTATGAGAACCGGTGAAAACAGGTGGCCAATAATTCGTCGTTATTTAGACGATCATTTTAAAGAAACTTATGATAACTGGTGGACAGCCACCAGGCACGAGATACGAAGCTACGAAGAATTTAAAATAGCTTTTAAAGCCAGATACTGGTCAGACGCCACCCAGAACGTAGTGAGGGAGAGCATCAGTTATGGAAGATATGACGCCAGCAGGGGAACAACACTTACCGCCTACTTCCTGGGAAAAGTATGTTTGGCAAGACATCTTGAACCAAAAATCCCAGAAGAAATTCTCGTCACCAGGTTAGCATACCACTAAGATAACGGTATATCAATAGCACTAGCATACCACTATGATAACGGTATATCAATAGCACGATCGGGTGGACAAATAAAAACTATACAGGCCATGTCAACGCTATTAGAAGAGCACGAGCGTGAAGTACACTATCGAAGGAGTCGTCAGAGAAACGACCAGTACGGGAACAGGGATTTCCCAGACTATAACAATAGAAACAATAACCATAACAGTCATGAGGCGAATAACCGGACGAACTATAATGGCAGGCCTGGTAATTATGGTAATGAGGCGTACCAACGGCAAAATAACAACAACAGCCCAAGGAACAATGGAAACAATTACGGGAATAGACAGAGTATTCCGAACAACCAATATAACCGGTCGTATAACCCAAATTACCAGAATCGGAACACGAACAACCGAAATTATGATAACAGCAACCGTAATCCGAATAACCAAAACTACAGAAGAGTTAATTATGTGGGGGCGTATGACAATTATAACGGGAGGACATACTACCAAGGACGTCGAAGTTTTGATAGGGACACCGATTGGAACCAGTACAGTAATAACGATAGAAGGGAGACTAGAACTAATAGGGGCAGAAGTCGGAGTCAGGAGGACTACCGCCGGGTTAACTACGAAGAGGATCGTCCATTACGGGTTTCCAGACCAATGGTAAATTTTATAAGGGCCGAAGAGAATGGTCCAAGGAGTGATCAACACCAAGGGGAGAATGATAATGAGTGTTTACAACGGAGCAATAACATCGGAGAATCCAGATCCGGAAGCGAGAACCAAAGAAGGGACGATCCATCTAGGAATGTCCGAATAATTTATAATCAACAGAACCCACCAGAACGCTGGATTCCCCTAAGAGGAGATGGCCACCGACCCAGTACATCCCAGGATGTAAGACAAGAAATAAATGAAGAAGAAGCCACGGCCGACAGATGGAATACATAAAGAGAATAAAAAACCACAAAATTCTAAAAGTATGTAAGGACAACTTACTCATGTTATTTCGAACAATACAATTTAAAATGAAGAAACTAAAAAACCCAAAATTCCAAAGGATGTAAGAACAACTTACTCATAATTATTCAGAAACAGTATGATTTAAAATAAAGAGAATAAATACCCCAAAATTCAAAAAAATGAAGTAAGCTCAACTTACAAACAAGTATCTAAGAAAACAATTTATGAATTATATAAGAAAGAGAATTTTGAAGATAAAAAGAACAACCAAAGTCGAAAAATAAGTAAGAACACCTTACTATACAATTTAGAAGAAATTGATTTAAACTGATATGAAAGAAGAAAAATATTTTACACTAATTCAACCTAATAAAAATCATCAAAACCAGAAGACGAAATGAGTTTATCTGATATAATATAATAGCGAGAAATATAATTTTGAATGTCAAAGAAATAATAATGATTGTGCCAGAAGAATATAGCTACATAATGTAATGTATAGTACTGACCAAAATCTCATAACCAGCTGTATGGATCACAAAGGAATATGAGCCAATGAAGACAAGAGAATGAAGAAGCCAAAATGGAACCATCAAAAGGATCACAAGAAAAGAAAAAAAAAACTAATGGTTAAGAATTATCCGTAAACAAAACCCAATTAATAAATGTCAATAAAATAGCTAAGTATTGGAGAGAAAAAGTGTATAATAGAAGGAAGAATTAATATGGAGAAATAATATGATCTGAGTTAAAGTACAGTGAATAATCCCTAGAATATGATTATTATTTATTATTTTATTGAAGGTCGCATGATGACTACCTTACGAGGTTTATTAATGAAGATTGACTGTAGAATATTCCAGCAATCATTTGACTGGGCAGAGATGATGTTCCTCTGATCCCAGAAAGTATGTAACGGACGACGGTAATTGGTTAGCCGATAGAGCACCACCGATTCGATTCCAGTTATAATGTTAGGGAGGTTTAGGAAAATTAAATATTAGAGGGAAAACTCACAAATAAATATAGAGAATTAAATAAAACCAGATCCAAAATGTATAATTAATGAAGAATGTCACAAGAATGATTATAGAAATAAGATTTAAACTTGGGAAATAATTGACTTTAAGAAGGAACGAAGAAATGATAATAAAATAACGAATAATTGGGAAATATAAAAGTACTATAAATAGGAAACCAATTGGCCAGATACAAATTAGAAGTTTATTTCTTGCTAAACTTTGTTTATACCAAAATAAACTTATTTCGAAGGGGGGGTGTTATGTAACGCAACATAGTTGAGGTTCCCCAACGTTACATAAAAGACTGAATGAAATATGGTCAAAGACCATACCCTGACTTAAGGTTGTTCGATAATTCATATGTTTGAGAAGGACCTCAAGTAAAAAGGAGGCAATGACTAATATTAAATGTGAAAGAGCCAGACCAATGAATGATTGGATGTAATGAAATGTTTGTTTTGTACTGTGACATGTTAAGGTCTACAGAATATTTATATTGTATGTTGAATGTGTTAAAAATGAAATGATGTTGTTTGATAATAATACTTACTCAATAATTATGTTTATATTTTATATTAGATTTGTTTTTATACAGCACAATATAGTTACCAATGTTAGGCACGGTACTAAGTTGTCAGTATTGTATAAAATTGAAAGATACTGTTGTTCTAATTAATGTTTATAAACTGGATCAGGAGTGTGACCAGTGTTTCAAGTCTAACAAGTAGTTCTGACAATTATGTCATAAATTAATAAAGGGTTCCAGAACCAATTGATTAATGTAAAACAAATAACCACCAGTAAATTAAAATTCATGTAATTAACTATGTAATCAATAATTAATTGTACAGTAGGTCAGGTAAAAAGAAAATTAAGTTAAAAACCAAATAATGTTATAATGGTTGTAAATGAATCTATAGGCCTAAATTCCATATTAGTGAAAGGAAATTAATACCTTTTTAGTAAACCCAGTCCAACGAAACTCTAGTAAAACATTTACTGTTTAATAAGGAAGGTTAGGGGAGAATTTTATGTGATTCAATATTAATCCAAGCATGGAGTATTTTATTGGAAAGGAGTAGTAATATTCTATAATGCCGGCTCAAGGATATATAGAAAACCTGGTTGTTAAGGGCAACTGATTTTTAGTAACTTGTTGATTTTGAATAGATGGTACTGATTGTTACAAGCTATTAGGTTGAAATGAACCGATATATTTAAAATATATGAATAAATATAAAGAAAATATATATCCAAATTGAAAAAACATTTTTGCAAAACAATTATACTGGAATGTTAATGAATCATACAAATTAAATAACCCTATAAATTATCAATGAACACAATAAAAAAGAACTGAAAGCGTCTCGCCTCATTCACTAAACAATTCCGCTGAATTTGGTATCAAACCAATTCATGCTATAAATTGAAGACCAATAAAGAGTTGAAGCCTGAATTAACGGAAATATTTGGAAATACAGAAGATTCGGTTGACGAAATAACCTTCATTGACAGCGGAAGCTGAGATCCTAATTCCAGTTCGTTGGGACCAAGAATTGTGAAGACGCAAAAGAAGACTCGAAGCACCAGAGTTCCCGTGGGATTATCATCATCCATTCATTGAAGACCAGAGCAGTTTTACTGGGTGAAGACGATATAACCTGCATTTTGATCGTAGTTGACAAACATTCACCGCCTAATGAAGCTTTCGCCGCTTGGGTAAAAAAACAAATTACTTTCATATCATTGTATTTTAAGTAAATGATTTTATTTTTTTTGTAAATTGAACAACCTTAATTATGCGTTTTACCTGGCCTTACTAATGGTTCAAAGAACTACACGAACCCTGGTATAAGAATTATTTGTCATTATTTTCAAAGTATATATGTTTTTCTTTTTAGAATTCGAATAATTAAGAATCGATACATGTTGGGATAGTCGATTGTATTGTCTTATTGTTTGTCTGAGACAACGTAACTGGTTAAATACCAGAGAAAAATAAATAAAGTACATTTGTTGTATGAGATAACGTTTTAATCATTGCAGAGAAAATACTATATGTAATTGGCGTAATAATTTATTAACAGATTGATACAAACACTCAGAATAACTAACCTATATGCACAATTATTTATAATAACAGCGCTCCAAGTTTGCAGCTGGTGAGACGGGAGATTGCTGAACTAACGGGTTTTGCCATACTAAATTTGAATGAAATTTTTATCGTTGAGGGACTAGGGTTGAGACAAAAACCACTTACATTCAGTAAATACTCCATATATATTGCTCATATTAAACAACCACTGAGAATTAAATTAAGTCTACAGAATACTACCATTATAAATTCAGGAATATAATTCTAAGTTTGTGGACTTAATAATCTGTGTTCTGAGGGTTTCACTGGTCACAACCGCAAGTATATTAGTTAATAACATATTAATTAAACCAGGTAACAGCATTTTAATTGTTACGAATCGCCACCTACAACGTACTACTTGGCGTTTGTTACACCGGATTCTCTTATAACTAATTACACTCATAGACAAGATCTCTTTATAATTTGACGTCTCCAGCTGATATCATACATTATTACCTACGTCCTCACATAATTAACAAGTAGTTCGTTACTAAATTGATTACAACAGTGGGGTTTGAATAAGACGGACATTTTCGCTAGCACCGGCACACATTAGTCTCTCTCTTTACAAATTGACGCTCGCAACGTGAGGCATCATCGTCCCATCTTAACACCTAATTATTTCTCTCTTTACAAATTGACGCTCGCAACGTGAGGCATCATCGTCGCATCTTAACACCTAAAAATATTTCTTTCTTTACAATGTAAATCTGTACATAGTATAAAGTAAAGTCGGTCCGTTTTCTCTCTGTGTTTGAAATCGCTAATCTCAGGAAGTATTTAACGGATTTTATTCAAGTTTTTGCCAATAGATAGAGTGTCTATCGAGGAACATTTATGTGTATAATTAATACGTATATGTTGTACATTAGCTTAGCTATCACGGTTTATGTCAAGTAAGTGGTATAGTTTACATCTTATATATAAAAATGAATGTTTCTGTGTTTGTCCCGTATGCGTTCCTATACCATTCATCCGATTGCGATGAAACTTCGGTGGGTTGTTGTGCGCACGTCCGCGAAGGTTTCTTCCACGTCTCCTCCTAAACCACTGTACCGATTTCAACCAAACTTGGCACAAATATTTTACGCAACGGGAGAACCAACATAGGATAGGTGTTTTTTCGATGGGGTCCTTTTGGGGGTTCTTTGGGGTCTTCCACATCGCCTCCTAAACCACTGGACCGATTTCAACCAAACTTGGTACAAATATTTTACGCAAAGGGAGAACCAACATAGGACAAGTGTTTTTTTCGATACGATCCTTTGGGGGGTCCTTTGGGGTCTTCCACGTCTCCACCTAAACCATTGAACCGATTTCAACCAAACTTGGCACAAATATTTTACGCAACGGGAGAACCAACATAGGACAGGTGTTTTTTCGATACGATCCTCTGGGGGGTCCTTTGCGGTCTTAAAAAACTATTAGATCTGGTTACTATGGCAACCCAATAGAATAGATACTGTTCTAAATATATTATCGCATTAAATTGAAGACCATGCGAACGAAGTTGTGGGCAACAGCTATTTATTTTTAAGAAGCCTACTTTAATTAAACTTTATTAATTAAACTAACATTTTCATTACGTACAACGTGAAACTCCGTAGCGAAGCACGGGTATTCTGCTAGTCATGTATAAGAGAAAATATATCGTGCGTGGCAGGCAAGCATATCTCAGTTATGTACTGTTTACGTTTCCATTTTATTATTATCACTACCGCAATAAAAAGGCAGGGAAGACACACACACACACACACACACACACACACAATTCGCGTTATTTCTGGCCTCATTCATGTTTATTTTCTTACATTTGCACGGTTTTTAAATGGAAAGTGCCGAACCCATACCAACATAACGCATGCAAGCCGAAAAAGTGTCCAGCGTGGATAGCGATTTGCTTCCTGTGGATCGCTGGGCAGTGTAACTGCATGTGTTTACAGAGGAACGATTCATAGACAGACTTTTCGTCTTTAGGGAATGAACCCTCTGCAAGATGCTGAGGGTCCATGAGTGACTTCGGAGCGCTCCTTCTTTTCCGCGTGTTTGTTCTGTGAAACGTACACTGTAGATTCGCAGATTTATTCTAAGCAACGCTCAATAGGAAATGTTGAAAATTTTTGTCCACGGTGAACCCTCATACACAATAAACCTGCTCTGATGTTTTAATTACGGACAGCATAATATTAAAACTTTGGAAACTTGAGCACTACTTAATGGAGATCAATCATTAACTTATACACGCCATTAATTTTATGCATATTTTTTATATATATGTGTACAACGTTATCGGCAACAAAGAAGTAGTTTTTGTTAAAATTCCTTTCCGGGATATTTGGCCGTAGTCCAATGTTTTCTACAAAACCAGACGTTTCGGCAATGCCATTGACTTCCATCATCAGTGAAAATCGAGTGCGATAACGTGAGGTGGTATATGTTAGTGAACACAGTACTGTGGTTAAGGCTGAAGCAGTAAGTAGAAAGAAGTAGTTTCTATGGTAATATTTCATTTTGAAAATGATTTTAAAAATAAATCTTAGAAAATGGAAGTCATGTATGGTTCTCCATACCGATATTTTACACATGTGCCTGAATTGTAGAGGACTCAAGGTCTATTGATTTTGGTGAAGATCGGTTACGGGGAAAGGGTAGTTTACCTGCAACGTTTTATGTTTTAACAAGAGTAAAGTACTTAATTTTGATAAATAAAGTATCCTGATAAGAAGATCATAATACAGTAGGACCTTGATAATCCGGCACGGTCGGGACCGAGAGCGTGCCGGATTACCAAGGCCATTTTTAAAACCCTGGTTTAAACAAGGGTATATAGATAAAAACTACAGTTTTAACATACAAAAACGATTAATTGTTTATTTAGTAAACACAACAGAAAACATTACAGTAAACAAAAAAAAATTAAAAGTATGTAATACTGCACAATGAAAACTACTGTATATTGAACTAAAAATCAAATATAATGCACTTCACTGTTAAATAGCTCAGGATTCTCAGGGACTTAGAACTCAGGGATAGCTTGAACTTTTTTTTTGAGCCCTCTGAAACATTATAGGGATGTTAACTTGTTTCTTTGATTGAACTCTTTTTTGACAAAAACTATTTTGTATAATATGGAGGTTCATAACTTCAGCAACGTCGTATTGCTGGCTCCTCTCTGCGAATTTCACAAATGTGTTTAATGCTTCCGAAGCCTCAGCCCAAGAGATGTGAGTTTTAGGCGTTTCTTCTTCATCACTCTCAGTATCTTGTACCTCTTGTGGGCTGGAGACACTTTTTATTATCACATCATCAGTGAGCTCTTCTTCGATAGGCATATCTTTGTCAATTTCGATCCATCCATTAATTTCTTCTACTGAAAGGGCACTCAGTTCATTATTTGAAGCACAATTCATCACACTTACAATTTCAGAGTGGTCAGTTGTGGGCTCATAATCATTTTCATCCTTTTCCATCTCGGTTTCTTCAATCATTTTTGGCCATAATTTTCTCCAGGCCTTGTGCAATGTTATATTTTTCACATCGGGCCAAGCAATTGCAGCTGTAAAAATAGCATCTTTAATGTTAAAATCACGTTGGAAATCATTGACGCTGCAATCTGAGCTCAGAAGCTTTTGCACAAACATTCCTCTGTACTTGCACTTGAAATTTTGTATGACCCCTTGGTCCATGGGTTGTATTAGTGGCGTAATGTTGGCAGGAAGGTATGTGCAAAAAATGTTACCTGACACGAGTTCAGATTCTGGAGGGTGAGCTCGGCAATTGTCCAGGATGAGAACAGCCTTTGAATCTTTAGTTAGCCCTAGTTTTTCAAAATTTTCTTTTACAGCTGGAACGAAATGATGCATGAACCAGTCTTTAAACAACTCGGCTGTCATCCAGGCATTATTCTGAGCACCGTAAATAACAGGCAAATGTGTCACATTTTTGAGAGGCCTAGGCTTTTTATACTTTCCAATGACAAACGGAGTTAGTTTATGTTTGCCTGAAGCGTTTCCACACACTAATATAGTTATTCTATCTTTATTCTTCTTAAACCCCTTTGCGCTGGACTCCTCAGCTTCCGCTAGGGTTGAATTTGGTAAACACCGCCATAACAGGCCAGTCTCATCAGCGTTGTAAATTCGAGCTGGGGGACAATTGATGTTCATCAACGAGTTTTTGAAACGTTATTTTATACTCATTTGCAGCAGCCTCATCTGCTGATTTTATCTCTCCAGAAACGTCTAGTTTACGTATGCCATGGCGAACCTTGAAATTATGAAGCCACCCTTTTGAGAATGAAAGAATTTCATCTGCAGGCAAATCTAATTCCTTGTGAAAAAATTTGGCTTTTTCAATTATCATAGGCCCCGTTATTGGTTTTCCCTCTGCTCTCTTAGCACTGAACCATTTATACAAAACTTCATCCAGAGTGTCTAATTTAGGTTTTTTTAAAGTTTGCCTAATGTCTAGACTTGTAACTGATGCTGATTGTGACACAAATTTTTCTAACTGTTGTTTTTGTTTTTTAATGTCGTAAATAGTTGAAGATGCGATATTAAATTCAGTCATAATGTTGTTTCGGTTCTCACCTTTTTCCAGTCTTCTTATGATGTTCAGTTTTTGGTGAATTGTCAACGTCACATGTTTATGTTTGATGTTTTAGGCGCACTTTTGTTCGGTTTAGAAAACATTATGAACTTTTCACTGTGCTATAGTCTATTTCACAGCCGTACACGCAGCTAAACTTTAATACAGTGTACCATGAATTTTATTACATAATTTTATAAGAAAACCGGACAGCTCTGATGCAAGTCTAAGTACAATTTACTGTAACTGTAGGCGTACGTGAACAAAGAATCGTGGTGACACTAGCACGAAGCCAAGATGGCGACTGGCTGATCCCGGCAAGAGGCAGCAGTGCTGCCAGACGTACGATAAATTTGACCGGTGTACCGTACTATCAAACTCGTGAACTGCGGAACCCGGTAAATTTAAATCAGTACTCAGGGAGAAAAAATCTGCCAACCCTCTATATTTCTGATGCGTGCCGGATTATCGCGGTCTTACTGTAATCCACTGTAGAAACGTAGATGAAATATCTATAAATGAAGAGGCTGGTTGAAGGGGAGGGGATAATTTGTTATATGTGTACTACGTTATCGGCAACAAAGAAGTAGTTTGTTGTTAAAATTCCTTCCCGGGCTGTTTGGCCGTAGTCTGATGTTTTCTGCAAAACCAGACATTTCGGCAGTGCCATCGACTTCCATCATCAATGAAAATCAAGTGCGATAACGTGAGGTGGTATACGTTAGTGACCACAGTACTGTGGTTAAGGCTGAATCAGTAAGTAGGAAGAAGTAGTTTCTATGGAAATATTTCATTTCGAAAATGATTTTAAATATAAATCTTAGAACATGGTAGTCATGTATGGTTCTCCATACCAATATTTTTAATAAATCTTCTAAAACTCAACATCTCCTTCTCTCTCTCTCTCTCTCTCTCTCTCTCTCTCTCTCTCTCTCTCTCTCTCTCTCTTTCTCATCAGTCACCTGACTGGTTTGCTGCTTTGATATGGTCCTTCAGCTCCTCCTATCCTCAGTTACTCCAATCTTTCCCTTCCTCTGCAGTTCCCCCATCCACTCCATCCCTCCATCAAAAAGTTAATATCTCAACTAGTGTCCTAGCAACCTGCCCTGTCTTCTTGTCATAGTTCTGCAAAAACTTCTTTCTTCCTTACTTTCAGAACCCAGTCATTACTTAATCTTGTGCACACTTTGTAGTGTTATAATAATTATTATTGTTATTTAATTATACAGCACAAAATACACATACCGTTCCAATTGTTTGTAATACATTAGAGGTAATCTGGACAAGAAGTTGTAAAGATATGTGATGCTGGATCATGGGATCTTGTGCACACTTTGTAGTGTTATAATAATTATTATTGTTATTTAATTATACAGCACAAAATACACATACCGTTCCAATTGTTTGTAATACATTAGAGGTAATCTGGACAAGAAGTTGTAAAGATATGTGATGCTGGATCATAGGAGAATCTCATTCAACAGAAGAGTTATTGAGCTAATAACAAAATTATACATTTTATTTTCCAAGTTGTGCATATTTAGTAAATAAAGTTTCAAAAATTGTTTTATATTATCTAATTGTATAACATTTGTTTCAGAGTGGTAAGCTGGTTGTAAAAATGTTCAACAAAATCCGTGAATTAATAGAAGATAATACAGCAATAGTGTGTGTACTTATTGATGAAGTGGAAAGTTTAACCCATGCCCGTGAAACATCGCTCTCTGGTACAGAACCATCCGATTCGATACGAGTTGTGAATGCTGTTCTTACACAAATTGATCAAATACGTCGATATCCAAACGTTCTGATTCTCACAACATCAAACATCACTGGAGCAATTGATGTTGCATTTCTTGATCGAGCGGACATTAAACAGTATATTGCGTTGCCATCACAACATGCCATATATAAAATTTATTTATCCTGTATCAAGGAATTAATGCGTGTAAGTTGATATATTTGTTAATTTTAATTATTATCTAGAATACTTTAAATATTTTGTTTTTTCGCTTAATATCTGTTGAATTCTTTTTTTTTTTACATCTGAGTTATTAATTTATTATATCATTATTTTTAATCTTGTGGTTCATTTATTTTTATTGTTATTTTAATTTGAATAGTATGCTGTTTAAATAGAAAAAATAATTTAAAAACATATGCAAGACAGTTAGTTGTCTGAATATGCTTACTGCAGTAGTAGTTATTGATGTATTGTGAGCATATGTGGTATAACATGACGGTCATTCAATGTATAAAGAGACAAACACCTGTACTTAAAAAAATGAGAAGTATGATATTTTTAAAATGACTAAGTTGACATCCGTTTCATCAATTTAAAATGTCTGAATGTAATATAATAACTTTAAACAGTTATGCTGCAATGACAAGAATCTTTGTAATTTTGTTTTAAGGGATATAACTACTTGTTCTAAGGTCAAAAATAGTGATTACAAAGGAAAACATAATTTTAAGGGCAAAAGTCCATACAAGGCATGTTTTTGTAGAACATTCATTGATAGAATTTCTTGTCAGATAGGGTTATTATTTTAACACAGTTACATGTGATGAGTCATGGTTCTATCATTATGAGCTAGAATCCAAGAAGCAGAGAATCCCAGAAAAATTATCCTAGAAATCAATAAGAAAATATCGGTAATAAATTAATGAAACTACAACATTAAGTGAACGTGTAGGTTCCAAGGTGCACACCTCACGCCGGCTGAACGCGCACTAAGTAAATCACTCATCGCTCGAAAGATGTCGCAGTGCAGTATCATATAAAACATTCGACTTAAAGTTTAGTTGATCGTTCAAAACAAATGGCCTGGTGTCACTATTATTATAAGCTTTGTAAATCTCGAATTCTTCGAGAGCGTTCATATACTGTCCCTTATTGCAAATATGGAGGGGGACTAAGTTAATCCGCGTACAGCTGTTGAATTACGAGAGAAGAGAAATATCGGTATGGAGAACCATACATGACTTCCATATTCTAAGATTTATATTTAAAATCATTTTCGAAATGAAATATTACCATAGAAACTACTTCTTTCTACTTACTGCTTCAGCCTTAACCACAGTACTGTGGTCACTAACGTATACCACCTCACGTTATCGCACTCGATTTTCACTGATGATGGAAGTCGATGGCATTGCTGAAACGTCTGGTTTTGTTGAAAACATTGGACTATGGCCAAATATCCCGGGAAGGAATTTTAACAAAAACTACTTCTTTGTTGCTGATAACGTTGTACACATATATATAAAAAATATGCATAAAATTAATGCCTTGTATAAGTTAATGATTGATCTCCATTAAGTAGTGCTCAAGTTTCCAAAGTTTTAATATTATGATGTCCGTAATTAAAACATCAGAGCAGGTTTAGTGTGAATGAGGGTACACCGTGGACAAAAATTTTCAACATTTCCTATTGAGCGTTGCTTAGAGTAAAGCTGCAAATCTACAGTGTATGTTTCACAGAACAAACACGCGAAAAAGAAGGAGCGCTCCGAAGAAACTCATGGACCCTCAGCATCTTGCAGAGGGTTCATTCCCTAAAGACGAAAAGTCTGTCTATGAATCGTTCCTCTGTAAACACGTGCAGTTACACTGCCCAGCGATCCATAGGAAGCAAATTGATGTCCACTTTTTCGGCTTGCACGCGTTATGTTGGTGTGGGTTTCGGCACTTTCCATTTAAAAAGCGTGCAAATGTAAGAGAATAAACATGAGTGAGGCCAGAAATAACGCGAATATTGTGTGTGTGTGTGTGTGTGTGTGCGTGTGCGTGCGTGTTCCCTGCCTTTTTATTGCTGTAGTCATAATAACAAAATGGAAACGTAAACATTACATAACTGAGATATGCTTACCTGCCACGAACGATATATTATTTTATACATGTATATTAACTCATACATAATTTACATTAAAATGAAAAAATTATAATTTTATTGCCTGGCAACAAAATTATTTTATTTTTAACAATTACCATTGTTTGAAAAAGTTTAAATGAATTTTCAAGTACTTTACTGTTGTTAAAACGTAAAAGGTTGCCGGTAAACTACCCCTTCCCCTTAACCGATCTTCACCAAAATCGAAAGTCCTTGAGATCTCTACAATTGCACGACTTATGCAAAACATTATTTGATTCTGTTTGAATTTGCGGCTGTTATCGTTTGCCATAGAAAATACCCTTGATAAAAAAACGTTGCAGGTAAACTACCCCTTCCCCTTAACCGATCTTCACCAAAAACAATAGGTCTTGAGTACTCTACAAATCAGGGCTGTATGCAAAAATTATTTGATTCTGTTTGAATTTGCGGCTGTTATCGTTTGCCATATAAAATACCCTTGTTAAAAAAACGTTGCAGGTAAACTACCCCTTTCCCTTAACCGATCTTCACCAAAAAACAATAGGTCTTGAGAACTCTACAATTTAGGGCTGTATGCAAATAATCTTTTGATTCTGTTTGAACTTGCGGCTGTTATCGTTTGCCATAGAAAATACCCTTGATAAAAAAAACCGTTGCAGGTAAACTACCCCTTTCCCTCAACCGATCTTCACCAAAAACAATAGGTCGTGAGTACTCTACAAATCAGGGCTGTATGCAAAAAATTATTTGATTCTGTTTGAATTTGCGGCAGTTATCGTTTGCCATAGAAAAAAATCTATAGACAGACAGACACACACACACAGACACTTTTCGGAAAACGAGTTTTTTCATGTTTTGAGTGTAGTACAATCAGAATCCTCAATAATCTCTAACACGATTTTTTTTTGCCATCACCATACTTCCATTTCCTTAAGGAATATGGAAGTAAATATCGGTATGGAGAACCATACATGACTTTCATGTTCTAAGATTTATATTTAAAATCATATTCGAAATGAAATATTTCCATAGAAACTACGTCTTTCTACTTATTGCTTCAGCATTAACCACAGTACTGTGGTCACTAACGTATACCACCTCACGTTTTCGCACTCGATTTTCACCGATGATGGCAGTCGATGGCACTGCCGAAAAGTCTGGTTTTGCAGAAAACATTGGACTATGGCTAAAGAGCCCGGGAAGCAATTTTAACAAAAAACTACTTCTTTGTTGCCGATAACGTAGTACACATATACAAAATTCTCCCCTCCACCTTCAGCTATAATTTTTAATAATAGAAAATTACCCCCACCCCGTTCACCTAACTTCTTTATTTATAGATATTTCATCTACGTTTCTACAGTGGATTACCATGAGCTTCTTATCAGGATACTTTATTTATAAAAATTAAGTACTTTACTCTTGTTAAATCATAAAATGTTTCAGGTAAACTACCCCTTTCTCTTAACCGATCTTCTCCAAAATCAACAGACCTTCCGTCCTCTACAATTCAGGGAAGCATGCAAAAAAATATTTGATTCTGTTTGAATGTGCGGCAGTTATCGTTCGTCATGGAAACATTTCACTTGTTACAACATAAAATGTTGCAGGTAAACTACCCCTTTCCCTTAACCGATCTTCACCAAAATCAATAGACTTTGAGCTCTCTGCAACTCAGGGGGTGCAAAAATTATTTGATTCTCATTGAATTTTCGGCAGTTATCGTTCATCATAAAAAAAAATTACCCTTTTTAAAACATAAAACGTTGCTGATAAACTACCCCTTCCCGTAACCGATCTTCAACAAAATCAACAGACCTTGAGTTCTCTTTAGTTCAAAAAGGTATGCAAAAACCTAGTTGATTCTGTTTGAATTTATGGCGTTTATCGCTCGTCATATAAAAAATTACACTTGTTAAAACATAAAATGTTGCTGGTAAACTACCCCTTTTCCTTAACCGATCTTCACCAACACCAATAGGTATTGAGAACTCTACAATACAGGGCTGTATGCAAAACATCATTTGATAATGTTTGAATTTGCGGCTGTTATCGTTTACTATAGAAAAAAATTACCCTTGATAAAAAACCGTTGCAGGTAAACTACCCCTTTCCCTTAACCGATCTTCACCAAAAACGACAGGTCTTAGGTACTCTACAATTCAGGCCTTTATGCAAACAATTATTTGATTCTGTTTGAATTTGCGGCTGTTATCGTTTGCCATAGAAAACACCCTTGATAAAACATAAAACGTTGCTGGTAAACTACCCTATTCCATTAACCGATCTTCACCAAGAACAATAGGTCTTGAGAACTCTACAATTCAGGGCTGTATGCAAAACATTAGTTGATTCTCTTTGAATTTACGGCAGTTATCGTTCGTCATAGAAAAAATACCCTTGTTAAAACATAAAACGTTGCCGGTAAACTACCCCTTTCCCTTAACTGATCTTCAACAAAATCAACAGACCTTGAGTTCTGTATAATTCAAAAAGGTATGCAGAAGAGTAGTTGATTCTGTTTTAATGTACGGCAGTTATCGTTCGTCAAATAAAAAATTACCCTTGATAAAACATAAAATGTTGCTGGTAAACAACCCTATTCCCTTAACCGATCTTCACCAAAACCAACAGGACTTGAGAACTCTACATTTCAGGGCTGTATGCAAAATATTATATGATTCTGTTTGAATTTGCGGCTGTTATCGTTTGCCATATAAAATACCCTTGATAAAACAAAAAACGTGTCTGGTAAACTACCCCTTTCCCGTAACCGATCTTCACCAAAAACAACAGGTCTTTAGTACTCAACAAAACAGGGCTGTATGCAAAAACGTATTTGATTCTGTTTGAATTTACGGCTCTTATCGTTTGCCATAGAAAATACCCTTTTAAAACATAAAACGTTGCAGGTAAACTACCCCTTTCCCTTAACCGATCTTCACCAACACCAATAGGTATTGAGAACTCTACAATGCAGGGCTGTATGCAAAACATCATTTGATTCTGTTTGAATTTGCGGCTGTTATCGTTTACCATAGAAAAAAATTACCCTTGATAAAAAACCGTTGCAGGTAAACTACCCCTTTCCCTTAACCGATCTTCACCAAAAACGATAGGTCTTGGGAACATTTACAATTCAGGGCTGTATGTAAAATATTATATGATTTTGTTTGAATTTGCGACTGTTATCGTTTGCCATACAAAATACCCTTGATAAAACAAAAAACGTGGCAGGTAAACTACACCTTTCCCTTAAACGAGCTTCACCAAAAACAACAGGTCTTTAGTACTCAAGAAATCAGCTCTGTATGCAAAAACGTATGTATTTTCTTTTGGAATTTGCGGCTCTTATCGTTTGCCATAGAAAATCCCCATTTAAAACATAAAACGTTGCAGGTAAACTACGCCTTTCCCTTAACCGATCTTCACCGAAACCAAAAGGGTTTGAGAACTCTACTATTCAGGGCAGTATGCAAAACATTATTTGATTATGTTTGAATTTGCGGCTGTTATCGTTTGCCATAGAAAATACCCTTGTTAAAACATAAAACGTTGCCAGTAAACTACCCCTTTCCCTTAACCGATCTTCACCAAAATCAATAGGTCTTGAGAACTCTATAATTCAGGGCTGTATGCGAAACATTATTTGATTCTATTTGAATTTGCGACTGTTATCGTTTGCCATAGAAAATACCCTTTGAAACATAAAACGTTGCAGGTAAACTACCCCTTTCCCTTAACCGATCTTCACCAAAAACAAAAGGTCTTGAGAACTCCACAATTCAGGGCAGCATGCAAAACATTATTTGATTATGTTTGAATTTGCGGCTGTTATCGTTTGCCATAGAAAATACCCTTGTTAAAACATAAAACGTTGCTGGTAAACTACCCGTTTCCCTTAACCGATCTTTACCAAAATCAACAGATCGTGAGAACTCTACAATTCAGGGCAGTATGCGAAACATTATTTGATTCTGTTTGAATTTGCGGCGGTTATCGTTTGCCATAGAAAAAAATCTACAGACACACACACACACACACACACACACTTTTCGAAAAATGACTTTTTTTCGTGTTTTAAGTGTAGTACAATCATATTCTGCAATAATCACGAACACGATTTTTTTTGCCATCACCATACTTCCATTTCCTTAAGGAACATGGAAGTAAAATATCGGTATGGAGAACCATACATGACTTCCATATTCTAAGATTTATATTTAAATCTTAATATCGCCTGCCAAGCGCGATATATTTTCTCTTATACATGATGTACATTAAAATGAACAAATTTTAATTTTATTGCTTGGCAACAAAATTATTTTATTTTTAACAATTACCATTGTTTGAAAAAGTTAAAATAAATTTTCAAGTACTTTACTCTTGTTAAAACGTGAAAGGTTGCAGGTAAACTACCCCTTCCCCTTAACCGATCTTCACCAAAATCGAAAGTCCTTGAGACCTCTACAATTCATGGAGGTATGCAAAAAATTATTTGATTCTGTTTGAATTTGCGGCTGTTATCGTTTGCCAAACAAACAAAATTACCCTTGATAAAAAAAAACCGTTGCCGGTAAACTACCCCTTTCCCTCAACCGATCTTCACCAAAAACAATAGGTCGCGAGTACTCTACAAATCAGGGCTGTATGCAAAAAATTATTTGATTCTGTTTGAATTTGCGGCGGTTATCGTTTCCCATAGAAAAAAATCTACAGACACACACACACACACACACTTTTCGAAAAATGACTTTTTTTCGTGTTTTAAGTGTAGTACAATCATATTCTGCAATAATCACGAACACGATTTTTTTTGCCATCACCATACTTCCATTTCCTTAAGGAACATGGAAGTAAAATATCGGTATGGAGAACCATACATGACTTCCATATTCTAAGATTTATATTTAAATCTTAATATCGCCTGCCAAGCGCGATATATTTTCTCTTATACATGATGTACATTAAAATGAACAAATTTTAATTTTATTGCTTGGCAACAAAATTATTTTATTTTTAACAATTACCATTGTTTGAAAAAGTTAAAATAAATTTTCAAGTACTTTACTCTTGTTAAAACGTGAAAGGTTGCAGGTAAACTACCCCTTCCCCTTAACCGATCTTCACCAAAATCGAAAGTCCTTGAGACCTCTACAATTCATGGAGGTATGCAAAAAATTATTTGATTCTGTTTGAATTTGCGGCAGTTATCGTTTGCCATAGAAAATACCCTTGTTAAAAAAACGTTGCAGGTAAACTACCCCTTCCCCTCAACCGATCTTCACCAAAAACAATAGGTCTTGAGTACTCTACAAATCAGGGCTGTATGCAGAAAATTATTTGATTCTGTTTGAATTTGCGGCTGTTATCGTTTGCCATAGGAAATACCCTTGTTAAAACATAAAACGTTACAGGTAAACTACCCCTTTCCCTTAACCGATCTTCACCAAAAACAATACGTCTTGAGAACTCTACAATTCAGGGCTGTATGCGAAACATTATTTGATTCTGTTTGAATTTGCGGCTGTTATCGTATGCCAAAAAAAAAAATTCCCTTTATAAAAAAAACCGTTGCCGGGAAACTACCCCTTCCCCTCAACCGATCTTCACCAAAAACAATAGGTCGCGAGTACTCTACAAATCAGGGCTGTATGCAAAAAATTATTTGATTCTGTTTGAATTTGCGGCAGTTATCGTTTGCCATAGAAAATACGCTTGATAAAAAACGTTGCAGGCAAACTACCCCTTCCCCTCAACCGATCTTCACCAAAAACAATAGGTCTTGAGTACTCAACAAATCAGGGCTGTATGCAGAAAATTATTTGATTCTGTTTGAATTTGCGGCTGTTATCGTTTGCCATAGAAAATACCCTTGTTAAAAAAACGTTGTAGGTAAACTACCCCTTTCCCTTAACCGATCTTCACCAAAAACAATAGATCTTGAGAACTCTACAATTTAGGGCTGTATGCAAATAATCTTTTGATTCTGTTTGAATTTGCGGCTGTTATCGTTTGCCATAGGAAATACCCTTGTTAAAACATAAAACGTTACAGGTAAACTACCCCTTTCCCTTAACCGATCTTCACCAAAATCAACAGATCTTGAGAACTCTACAATTCAGGGCTGTATGCGAAACATTATTTGATTCTGTTTGAATTTGCGGCTGTTATCGTTTGCCAAACAAACAAAATTACCCTTGCTAAAAAAAAAACCGTTGCTGGTGAACTACCCCTTTCCCTCAACCGATCTTCACCAAAAACAATAGGTCGCGAGTACTCTGCAAATCAGGGCTGCATGCAAAAAATTATTTGATTCTGTTTGAATTTGCGGCAGTTATCGTTTGCCATAGAAAAAAATCTACAGACACACAGACACTTTTCGGAAAACGACTTTTTTTCATGTTTTGAGTGTAGTAGAATCAGAATCTGCAATAATCTCGAACACGATTTTTTTTGCCATCATCATACTTCCATTCCTTAAGGAATATGGAAGTAAAATTAATGCCTATTTGTGAGTTAGTAAAGTGATGCTAATGATCTTTTTTAATGTGCAAGACTCAATTTTCTGTGACTTTTTGGAAGGACTGTGCCGGTTCGATGCCGGCGGTTACAAAAATTCTAGAAAGTTTCCGTAATTGTAACATAACGTGAGCCGAGGCAGCGGGCGAACTTCGGTCCGCGGTATGAGGGGAGCGGCACGGTGTGCGGTTGCGCGCACAACTCGGCTGTGTGCGGTCAGGATTGTGTGCTGCGGAGGGCAGTCAACACTTGGCCTCGCTCAAAGAATTGTCCCCCTCCGTCTCCGCTCTTTGTATTGTTCTACGCAGTTTGTATCTCTCTACATGATGGGCTAAAGAATAAACGACTCCCGGGTTCTCGCACTAAGCCGGTTTCCTGGTCTGCTGATGGCTGAACATCTGCCCAAGCGGTGAACCATGCCAAGATCGCCTACGGAGAGGGAGACGGAGACGGAATTTCTATGTTGCACTCGCCAGCACGTATGAGGTGATATTTATGCTTTATTTCATTTTTTGGGGCCGGGCCGGCAGTGAGCCCGTTAATTGAAAATTGCCTAGAAGCCATGGGACCACGTGTCCAGACTGTTTACCGGGAAGTTGAGCTGTGATCATGACTCTGAACATTTTTACTTAAATTTCATAAGCTTTTTTATAACTCTGTTACATAACGCTAAATGCAATGGCTGTAAGTGCGGGCTGCACTGGGGAGCGCGCCAGAGAGATTTTATCTTGTACCATTTTATTGTTGCATCTCATTTTCATTTTACCCCGTACAAAATTTAATTATTGCTCAGTAGTTCTCTTCCGGCTGGAACAGCGGTGTATAAAATTTAATTTGACTATGGGTTTCACATTAAGGGCTGGGGACTTTCCTGGGGTTTTTTGTGGGACTTTTATGGGGTTACAAAGTGGACGTGGGTTTCTCTGACACGCTGGTACAACTTTAGACAGGTCGAATGCCTGTCAACTTTTGTCAACTACATGTGGGCGCGCTCCCACAGATGCCAGAGCACAACCACCTTATTGTATTCTATTCTTTTAATTGTTTATATGGTCATGTGAAGCTAATAGAAATAATTACTAATGTAATGGAAAGATTTTAGCTGATTTTGCCCCTTGCACAAGGGCTAAACTGATTGTTTTCTTAACTGGCCAACACATATGGGTTGACTTCCCATTTATAGCTTTTGCTGTGTTATTTTGACTATAAAACATGTATTCATCATTTTCCTTTTGAGTAAATTATGTATTGTCAAAATCTTCAGAAATAGTAATGCCTCAAACAATTAATTTTGTTTACTAATGTACGTAGAGATTGATTCCTTTTTTTGTAATTTTTTTTGAAGTCAAATAACTGTTTAGAATTTTATAAACACCTTCTGAAAATAGAGGACGTAGTTTTGTCAGTTTCAATTAATGATGTGAAAGGAACTTAAGGTTCACACACTCATCTTGGGTCATTGATCAATGGAATGCTAGATAAGGGGGTGGTCCGGTTATTTGTGCCTCATGAATTATTATCATTCTTCCTGGGGGTTTCTGCCTTATGTTGTTCTACTGAACGGGTTGCCGAAGGGCGTAGATTTTATCACCGCGGGGTCATAAAATTGTAGTTACTCTACCTGGTAGGTGGGTGCATTCCAGGGGCATGTGTGTTAAGATTAATGTAATTGTGAGTTCGTGTACCTTGTGTTCTGTGTGTGTTGTTATGTGTCTAGCTAGCCACGAGATGGAAGAGAGTTCTATAATTATATATGCATGTGTCCACTGATGTATATACACTTGTGATGTTTTATATTTATACACACTTGTCATTCTTAATATTTATAAACACTTGTTATTCTTAAGAGTTATACACACTTGTTATTTTTTTACTTGTATTCATACTTGTGATTGGGCACAGATGTTATTCTGATTTAATGATGTTAAAGCAGCGCAGGAAGGACAATAAATTGTTATCGTTCTGTTACAGCTGAGTTTTATTGCAAGTCCCGTCATACTGGACCCAGCATAATTTTTGCTTCTCTAGGCTCCTGCCTAGTTCTAGATAACTTGTAACCTCTCTTGGAAAACCAACAATCAAGGAGATAGAAATTTAAAAGGAAATAAAATATATACTAAGAGCATAGAGAGGTTACAAATGGTAGCAGAGCGTGGTTCATTCTAGGCTTGAACCCTTGGGTCCTGGTGTGTGACGGGGCTTGCGGACTCGGAAATTTTAATGCAATTATTGTAACTTAGTTGATATAGGCCCGTGTAGGCTAGTTATAAGTTGTTTAATTTGTAAGTCGGGTCGCACCACTGAGGCGGTTAATGGTGTTTAAAAATTTTGATAGCTTGTACGGCCGGGAGTCTTAAGCGTGGCATGGAAGATGGAATGTTAATTAGGGTCGGTGTTGAGCGTGGTATATTGACGGGATGCGGTATGGCCCGATCGGAAATCGGTACCGGAACCGATTTGTGTCCGGTTGATGTCGAATGATTTTGCATTCCCGAATTAGGACTTGTAGTTGATGGTTAGTTGGTTGTTGTGAATTATGTGTTGGTACGACGTGTGTGTCGAGTTGCTGTTTGCTATTATGTGTGTGTTGTATTCTTGCTTGTCTCTTGTCTCCTTCCGTCGTGGAGTGCATGGTTCTGAATAGGCCAGGTTTCCGCAGCGCTAGAGAACCCGGGGGTCTACTCAAAGGAAGGACAGTACTTGAGTTTTTCCGATTTTTGTTAATATGTTTTTGTAGGTTATGTTTGTGTTAGGTGTTTAGTGGGGATTTGTTTTAGGATTGTTTGTTTGAATTGTGCAATTCTGGCGGGGATATGCTACGAGAAATTGCCCCACCCTCTTTCAGAAGTTCTCCAGAAATTTCCGGTGGTGGATGGATTTGATGAAGATCAGCTGTTGATTTTCTTGGACCTGGTCCTGCAGGTGGCAGATTTCCCAGGGGTGTCCGATGGGGAGGTCTTGTTTCTTATATACCCGTATTGCCGGAGTACGTTGGCTAATTTGGTCACCAAGGCTCTGCGTCGGGGTGACAGTGTTGATGCTTTCCATGGGGAGGTGTTGAACTTCTTCCTACCCATTCGACGACGTTTCAAGCTTGAGTTGGAAAGATTCTATCGCCCACAGGCCTACGGAGAGGCGTTAGGAGATTTCGTGCGCGATATATGGAAAGCTGCCCGGGTGTTAAGATTGGGGTTGCCCGAGACAGAAGTTATCCAAGCAATTCTGCAAGGACTGACTCCCCAAGAGAGATCTTGTTTGGCATTCGCGGACCGTCCACGTGGTTTTGCGGATCTTGAACAGCTGTGTGTGTTTTCAAGGACGGTCCAGGCGGCTGACGAGTCCCGAGGAAGAGATGCCACAGATGTCCAATCCTCCAGTGGTTCATCAGGAAGAGCCAAAAGGGACAAACATGGTGGTTGGAGGAGAACCCAAGAGACGCTTAGAAAGCCAGAATATTCCGGAAGTGATGGAGGCTACAAGGGGGTGGCAAGTGTGAAGACGGCAACAACAACTGCAGCACAGAAAACAAAGAAACATGAAATTAACAGGGGAAAAAGAAATTATGTTAGGGAACAGACAGCGGCAAGTAGGGAGCCTATACCAAGGCGTTATCCCTATTCGGAGAAAAAGGAAACTTTAAAGGTTCCAGAGGAAGTACAAGTGCCCAAGAGAGTAGTAGATGAAGAAAAGGAAGCAGAAGTAGAAGAGCGGAATGACTTTGTGGGAACAATACAAGAGGATAAGAGCGCGTCAGTTAATACTGAATTACCGGACTCAAAGAGGACGTCATGGTTGAATCCAGAGGCCGCAGAATTTGTTCCGGTATTTACATCTCGGTTCGTGAGGGATCCAGAGCCTGTAACATCACCATCGCCAGTCGAAATTAATTTAGTCATTGCACATGAACCTGGACAGCTGGATTCCAGGGTGGAAGATGTTGAGGACGTTGTGGTTGCTGAAGGTGGTCAAGGAGTGGAATCGACAGAAGAGTCAGAAGAGCGGTCATCAGATGCTGCGCAGGTGAGTATAGTTGTAGGGGTTAGGGAGACTGTAGAGTCTGAAGTTGCAGATGGACACAGGGATGTCCGGGCTGCGAGTGTTTCTGAGATTGTGGATGGACAAGGGGATGTCCATGCCGCAAGTGAGGTAGAAGTTGAGGAGAAATTTGGTGGCAGCGTTGTAGAGTTTGTGAGTGAGAGTGATGTAGTGTGTGAAGATGTGCAGACGCCTTCTGTAGGTAGTGTTGAGGATTCCGAGGAACGGGAGGAAGTTTCAGGTGGACCAGGTGAGCAACGAGAGGAGGACGAGGATGTGCAGTGTTCAGATGGTGGTAGTGGAAGTGATGGCGATGACGTTGGTGATGAACGTGTTGATGAAAATGAGATCGGAGAGGAGGTTGAAGCTGGATCAGAGGAGCAACTGGAAGACACTGAGGAGGCGCAGTGTCAGGAGGTTGCTTTGGATTATGTGGACGAAGAAGGGGAAGTTGTAGAAAAGGAAGAAATTGTAGCAGAGGAGTTAGACGATGAGCATAATCCAAGGCGGAGTGAAAGTAGTGAGGTAAGTTGCCTTGATTCTGATTCCGAAGAAACCAGTCAGTACAGCTCAACACGAGATAATTTCTTAGAGAGTGGTGTCCGAAAGGAGCGAATACCTAAAGTGCGGCATAGAAAGGTAAGAAGCAGAGGTTAACGGGTAGCGGGTAGATGTTCACAACATTCCCAGTGGTGTTCATCTATTTCAGGGTTGCGCCCCTGCCCACGCGAGCCTTGGTTTCCTCCATTCTTCCTTATTTCCGGAGGTAGCCAGGTCCTTGCCCTCAGTCCTAGCTATTGCCCTTTAATGATCCTTGCCCCATTTCATCTTCCCAATTTTCCTACCACTCCCCTTAGTAAAAAAAAAAAAAAAAAAAAAAAAAAAAAAAAAAAAAAAAAAAAAAAAATCTATCAAACGGAGTTAGAGAGAGACCTAGCTTGTGGTCCTCGAGATCGTCAGTTTCCCCTGTGTTAAAGGTTAGATGGAGTGATGGTGTGCTGTTGCTGATTGTTAATAGTTGTTGAGGTTGATGTTGTTCATTATAGGGTCCGAGCCATGCCGCATTCTCCGGTTTTCCTGGTGTTATTTTTGTTGCGAGAGAAAGTTGTGTAGTAGGTACTGTAGAAAAGTAAACCCCCTCTAGTTATGGTGTATTTGAATGAGTAAATGATAGGATTAATGTTCGTGTGCCCTTGGTGCGGTCCTCTCTGTCCGGCTGAGCGGGGCCGTCCGCCCTTGTGTAGGGAAGTGGGCCAGCCATATGGCAAAGTTGGAGATGCCTTGTGGGTGCATGTGGCTGGTCGGTCCGAGAGAGGGACGAGAGGTAATACGGTCGCTCACATGCCAAGGTGGGAGATATCTTGTTTGGTCCTAGGACGAGCATGTGAGTGGGACCGGTGGGAGTAATTGGTGGTCACCGGAGAGGGTGACGTGTTGGGGCGGTCCCGTGGGGTTGGCGTGGAGGAGAGGGTCGCATGGGGATTGGTGGTGTTCCTGAGAGCAAGTCTGCCTGGCCACCTTACCCACGATGTCCACCGGATTTTTCAGATGGGAGTACACTGCAGGGTACTTTCCCGAGTTTTGTGGGGCAACCGGGTTGCCCTTTCGGGGTGGGGGTGTGCCGGTTCGATGCCGGCGGTTACAAAAATTCTAGAAAGTTTCCGTAATTGTAACATAACGTGAGCCGAGGCAGCGGGCGAACTTCGGTCCGCGGTATGAGGGGAGCGGCACGGTGTGCGGTTGCGCGCGCAACTCGGCTGTGTGCGGTCAGGATTGTGTGCTGCGGAGGGCAGTCAACGCTTGGCCTCGCTCAAAGAATTGTCCCCCTCTGTCTCCGCTCTTTGTATTGTTCTACGCAGTTTGTATCTCTCTACATGATGGGCTAAAGAATAAACGACTCCCGGGTTCTCGCACTAAGCCGGTTTCCTGGTCTGCTGATGGCTGAACATCTGCCCAAGCGGTGAACCATGCCAAGATCGCCTACGGAGAGGGAGACGGAGACGGAATTTCTATGTTGCACTCGCCAGCACGTATGAGGTGATATTTATGCTTTATTTCATTTTTTGGGGCCGGGCCGGCAGTGAGCCCGTTAATTGAAAATTGCCTAGAAGCCATGGGACCACGTGTCCAGACTGTTTACCGGGAAGTTGAGCTGTGATCATGACTCTGAACATTTTTACTTAAATTTCATAAGCTTTTTTATAACTCTGTTACATAACGCTAAATGCAATGGCTGTAAGTGCGGGCTGCACTGGGGAGCGCGCCAGAGAGATTTTATCTTGTACCATTTTATTGTTGCATCTCATTTTCATTTTACCCCGTACAAAATTTAATTATTGCTCAGTAGTTCTGTTCCGGCTGGAACAGCGGTGTATAAAATTTAATTTGACTATGGGTTTCACATTAAGGGCTGGGGACTTTCCTGGGGTTTTTTGTGGGACTTTTATGGGGTTACAAAGTGGACGTGGTTTTCTCTGACACGCTGGTACAACTTCAGACAGGTCGAATGCCTGTCAACTTTTGTCAACTACATGTGGGCGCGCTCCCACTGATGCCAGAGCACAACCACCTTATTGTATTCTATTCTTTTAATTGTTTATATGGTCATGTGAGGCTAATAGAAATAATTACTAATGTAATGGAAAGATTTTAGCTGATTTTGCCCCTTGCACAAGGGCTAAACTGATTGTTTTCTTAACTGGCCAACACATATGGGTTGACTTCCCATTTATAGCTTTTGCTGTGTTATTTTGACTATAAAACATGTATTCATCATTTTCCTTTTGAGTAAATTATGTATTGTCAAAATCTTCAGAAATAGTAATGCCTCAAACAATTAATTTTGTTTACTAATGTACATAGAGATTGATTCCTTTTTTTGTAATTTTTTTTGAAGTCAAATAACTGTTTAGAATTTTATAAACACCTTCTGAAAATAGAGGACGTAGTTTTGTCAGTTTCAATTAATGATGTGAAAGGAACTTAAGGTTCACACACTCATCTTGGGTCATTGATCAATGGAATGCTAGATAAGGGGGTGGTCCGGTTATTTGTGCCTCATGAATTATTATCATTCTTCCTGGGGGTTTCTGCCTTATGTTGTTCTACTGAACGGGTTGCCGAAGGGCGTAGATTTTATCACCGCGGGGTCATAAAATTGTAGTTACTCTACCTGGTAGGTGGGTGCATTCCAGGGGCATGTGTGTTAAGATTAATGTAATTGTGAGTTCGTGTACCTTGTGTTCTGTGTGTGTTGTTATGTGTCTAGCTAGCCACGAGATGGAAGAGAGTTCTATAATTATATATGCATGTGTCCACTGATGTATATACACTTGTGATGTTTTATATTTATACACACTTGTCATTCTTAATATTTATAAACACTTGTTATTCTTAAGAGTTATACACACTTGTTATTTTTTTACTTGTATTCATACTTGTGATTGGGCACAGATGTTATTCTGATTTAATGATGTTAAAGCAGCGCAGGAAGGACAATAAATTGTTATCGTTCTGTTACAGCTGAGTTTTATTGCAAGTCCCGTCATACTGGACCCAGCATAATTTTTGCTTCTCTAGGCTCCTGCCTAGTTCTAGATAACTTGTAACCTCTCTTGGAAAACCAACAATCAAGGAGATAGAAATTTAAAAGGAAATAAAATATATACTAAGAGCATAGAGAGGTTACAGGACAGTGTACTATCTACAGCCAAGTACTAAAGTATTATACTTGAAAATAAGTGAAGAATGTGACACTTATAAAGATATAGTTTGTGGAGAAAATGAGTGCTTCTCCTCAGGATGGTGTCCACACACACACACACACACACACGCATGCTGCACAGTCACCACTTGCAACTACAGTACTTAAAAATTAGTTTGTGCAATTTATCATAGAATAAATCATAATAAAACAAGACATTTGTCTCCTTACTTATTCAGTGACCCTCATAAAAAAACATGATTGTTCACAACTGTGGTAACAATACTGAGAGTGACAAATATCCAGTATATGTAGCATACTACATAATAATTAAAATCTAGTAGTTTTTGTCAAAAATAACAGTGAATCTTGCTCAGAAAGAACTTAACTTATGTTTTACAATTAGTAATGAAATTTGTGTTCGGTTTTGTTTAGGCTAGCTTAATTTTACCATCCGATATAAACCTAACTACGCCTCAGTCCCTACGAGATGGTGAATTGAATCTTGGAAACAATGATAAAATCACGCAGAAGCTATTAGACATTTCAAGGTAATCTATCAACATTGTGGGTGTATGTGTGTGTGTGTGTTTTAACTCTATGTGGTTACTTTTTCTTACAAGAACCTAATCAGTTTTTAATGATGAGCAGTATTCACCAAGGTAAAACTGTTAATAATTAAATTTAAGTTTTTTGTTATTAGTGTTAAGCCTCGTTACCGTGCATACAAATTTTGTCTCCAACATTGTTGGCAGCAAAGTTGTTCAACAGTGTTGGGCACATTTATGTGTGAAAATGGCAGGAAAGTGTTGGAAACTTTTGTTGTACAACTAAATTTATTCCCAACACTGTTGCACAACCATGTTGCAAACATGATGGAAACGGTGCTGGGGCAACATGTTTCTGGGGACAGGTTCTCATTGGCCTCACTAGAGAGCAGGCTTTTTTGTTGTTAAATCTTTTAATTTGATGTTATGTTTGGTGGCATGGCTATGTCTAGTTGCTTAAAACCATAATGTAGCTGCCAGCATTTCTCTCGGTGACAATGGAGCCCGTCCAACACAGTGTATTTTTGAGATAAAGGGTGCCACAAGATTCAAAAGATATTCAGAGTCCATAAAAGTCATTTGTACAAAATGTTCGTAGCCACCTTGAAGTATCACGTCTATCATTAAAGAAATTATAGGCACCTCACTTGCTTGTTTAGCCAAGAAACAATGACCAACCAATGAGGACATTTACGTTTCTTTAAAATTTGATAATATTCTCCACCCATAACAACGAAAGCAGCAGCACATGTTTTGTCATCCATGGATCTAACGATACTGTTGCAGCAAAACTGCAGGATGGAAACAGCAAAAGTTCTTCAACATTGTCCTCAGCACTGTTGTTGCGCACTGCAACTAAGTCCCCAACATTGTTTCGGCACAATGTTAGCGTGGAAACAAAGTTTAAGCTTCGTTTACAAGTATTAAATGAACTATTATCTTGTGTACAGCACTTCTCTACTTTAATATTTGACATTTAACAATGTACATAAATCACTGAGTGTTTTGTATAACCTTTTTCTAACCTCCCCAACAATATTTTTTTCATTGTCTAGCAGTTCAATGAGTTTAATGTTTTCATGATAATGTACAAGTCTTGATTAAAAAGTTCATACAATTTTGTTTTGTTGAAAAATTGTTCCTTTTTCATTGTTCAATATATCGTTAGCCGGGCTGTTAGGCCATGGTCTAAAGACGTTAAGTGCAGGCATATAGGCCTTGCCATTGGAGGCCATCTTCAGTGCAAAATTGTTTTGGCAACTGTTTGTCAAACAACTCCAGTACCGAGGTAGACTATATTCATACCATATCTTTAGACCTCTGTCAATGGTATACCATTGTCAAGGTCCTCTGTAGCGTAATACATAGTGAGTCAGATTTTCTGTAGGTAAAATAATTTATTACATTAACAGCCATGGAAGGAAGGAAAAAAGGGTTGATACTCTAGTGGTATATGGTTTATTAATAGCACAAAGATGCTAGGACAACAATGTATGAAATGACTATTGGACAGCCTGTAGGTGGGTATCAGAGATCAAGTCATTGAGAGACAACTAACAAATGTTTAAATGTTTTTGTGGTTGCTGAGGATAGATGTGTTCAATGATTAAGAGGTAAACAAAATGTTTTTATCTACATGTTGACAGAAACTGCATAGGACTCTAAGTAGGGGAACAAAACAAATTTAGAAATATATTAACTATGTAAAACAAAAACAAACCAGAATTAGAATTAGAGGAAATGATCAAATCATTGCATATTTCAACAACAAACATACTACATATTAAAATCAAACACTTTTTGCTACATTCCGTTTCTTGATCCATATAATATATTTAATATTTATAATAACTTTACCTCAAGATGTTTTCTCCTTATTTGGAACATGTTTCGGGAAGCCTTGTGTTCCCATCTTCAGCCTTCCTGATTTTGAGTCTTGTGAAGTACTTGTGTGTTGGTTGGTTGTTGTTGTGGTTTCCTGTTGGCCTCTGGTACTTTAAATTGGTATTATTGCGTGTGATTGTGGTGTATATATTAGTATTTTGTGTATTTTTGATGTTGAGTGCTTTGAAATTGTATCATGTTTTATACCGATTTGTATTTGTTCAGGTATTAGTTTGTTTTGTGTTTTATGTTTTCATATTTGTAAATTTTCCCAAATGTTCATTATGGTGCCTTTGTGTTATGTGTTTTATTAGTGTCATGTTGGTTATGTCTGGGAATTCATGTCCAGTGTTTATTGCATGTGTGGCCAAATTAAATTTATATATTTCTGGTTTTTTGTATGCATTTAGGTGTTCAAAATAATGTTTTTTCAGTTGTTTTTTTGTTTGTCCTATGTAACATTTATTGCAAACTGGGCATTCAATTTTGTATATACCATTGGTTTTTGTATTATCTTTGTTGTGTGAGTTATTTGGTTTTTGTAAATTATTTTTGTTAGTTTTGTATCCTATTTTAATGTCTGTGTTTATTTATTTAATGTCATTTAATTATTTATATATGTGAATGTGGCCCATTTTTATTGTTGTTATTATTTATGTGTAGTTCATTTTGTTTTGTTCATATTAAAATCAAAACAAGCAGAATATGTTGTAATCTGAACAGTATAGATATTGAGAACATGGTGAAATTGTATCAAGTCAGTTTTCATGTCAGTGTTTGTACTCTGTTTTTTTTGGTCAATTGAAGAATTGAATTTTATTAACGGATGTTTGCTAACTGGTTTCTACTATTTTAATTTATTTGTCACATTGGCACCACACTTTCTTTCACTACCGGTATCTCAAAATTATTACAGTAATTTAAAACCACTTTTTCAAAGAAATTATTTTCATTCTGAAGAGTGCTATTAACTGTAATTCTTTTGGGATTTGTTGTATCTCCTCCGGCAATTCTTGAGAAAATCTCTGTCTGTTCCTCAAAGAGGAAGCAGAATAAGGAAGACAAGATATTCTGTGTCAAATCAACAAGTGCTACAACCTGACCCTCTTAGATTTATTTGAAATTAAGTATGCATGTAGTATTCATAAATAGTAACACAAATCAATTTTTTCACATTTTTCTGACGAAAGGTTACTGGGTAATGGGTGCTCAAAAATGTAAAAAAAAAAATCAAGTTTTTGACTTGCGCAACAATATTGATTTGTTCACAACTTGTGTTCTAATTAAGCTAGAACAATGACATTGAGTTCATTTGAAAGCTCTTTTAAAGGGCTTTCATATGATATAAAAAATAATTAGTTGAAAATATATATACATATTTTTTATAAACACATCATTATTGAATTTACTGAATTTTGAAAAACGGTATTTTTAAAATTCTCAAAAAAATATATGTGAAAGATACTGTTTTCCTCTACATATTCTGAAAGTTTCAACTTGGGATGAGCATAGGATCATTATCAAAAGTAATTTTATGTTTATCACGATTCTGTAAAACGTCATTCAGATCGGTGAATTATTATTATTTTGCTACCCATGACAATTTTACAGAATCATAGTTGGATTTATTACTTGGCCTACAAAATTGTACTTTTCATACAAATAACTGTGTTTTAAAGCTTAGCACTAGCTAAATTAATAGCTCAAAATTAATAAATCGACCTACATATCTAAAATATATATCTTAATACACGGAAACCCCGGATCACTGTAAATACACTTGTATTTACAGTGATCCGGGTTTTCCGTGTACAAGCAAAAAAATCTCATTTTAAAGACTATATACAAAATGGTTGGTTGGTGTGACTATCTCCCATCTGTTTAGTATTTTGTCATTGGATAATATTCAGTCAGCTGTTGTAACGTTGTGGGCTACGTTACAAATCCAGGGAACCCATCATAATTGACACTCGCCAATTATACAGGCTGCCTACGTTGTAACGAACTGAAATTAAACTCAACACAAATAACAGTAGTATGTACGCTATTTATTAGGACACAAGGGGAAGGTATTTCACTGATTTATGCACTCACTTCAATGTGTAATAAGATGACATCTCTTTATTAACAAATTATTTGAAAAGATCCCATAACATAATTATTTATACTAAAAAATTCAAAAGGGTTTTCTGTATAACAAGGGATCATATTGATCATGTAATTTTACCTCGGATCCGGGTTTACTTTAAATATTGTAAAGACGTCTGAGTTATACTATGCTCCTCTAGGAGCTTGCAAGATTACTTTAACCATTTGAAGAATGGTGTTATTTACTAAAGGGATTATAATTAACATTTCCATATTATCGTTACAACGTATGATTTTCAATACTACAGTTTACATTTCTTTGGTTTCATTTATTGCTTAAAGAAAATTATAGTCCTTGAAAAGTCTCTTTCATCTATAAAGTTATGTCTCAAATGTAATTAATTCTCGATAGCCAAGCTATCGAGTCACCTTTAAAATAAGCTTTGCTGTCCTCGTCCTGGGGTGTGACTCTTCGGAATTCTGGTAGTCGGCGTAGTCATCGGGGTCGTGTCTCTGGCGAATATCTTATAGCTGTATTAGTGAGGAGATTGAAGTAATGCTGGTTAAAGTTGGGTTGATCCACGTCGGTCCTGGTCAGCGTCGTATGGGTTGTAGACGTCCATATGTGCAGTTTGTACAGGTCACATATTCACAAGTAGAGTTGTACGAGAGTTTACATCTTAAGTAGAGACGTCACCTTCTTTACGTGTTGTTAATTTTCTTTAAATTATTACATTTCTTAAACAAACTTTTCTACATCTTATATATTTAAAAAATACTAGCTCCCCACGTTTTGTAGTGGTAGCTAACCGTTATATTTAATTCTTCGTATTGTTTAAATTAGCAGCCATCCTTACAATTTCTTTTATGAATTTGCTAACTGCTATAATTTTTTATTGTTCGACTAAGCTTTTCGTCATTACTGACATCTTCAGGTCTTAAACAACCTGAAGATGGGTTGTTTAAGACCTGAAGATGTCAGTAATGACGAAAAGCTTAGTCGAACAATAAAAAATTATAGCAGTTAGCAAATTCATAAAAGTCGTTATATTTAAGTTTAATTAACACATTTCTGAAGAGCTCTCGCTCGGAGGTGTGTACTGTGTGACGGCGGCATAGTAACTCTTAACTTGACACGACTGGTACATTACAACGAAGCAGAGCGAGTACTCCGCGATAATATAGTTCCTACTTTTATTTAAATATACATTATTATGACAAGATGAAACAAATTATTTATACTTATTTAATTTACAGGAATTATTTTAACTACTACTCGTGCCTTCAAATTATTAATTACTTACATTACAATTTTCAGACATTCTAAGTTACAGACGGTTCGCTAAGCACGTTGTGTCCAGAATTCAACAGGTCAACGCATGATGATTTACTAAATGGTTAACTGTGATATTATTAGCTTTTTACAATACGATTTTTTTTTTACTTGTTTAGTTAGATTTTTCCCATTTAAGAGGGCGCCAAGGTTGGCCCGAGAATCGCATTTTAGTTTACGGGGTGGCCACCAAGCGCTGTCATCGCGACGCCTGCTCTTGCAGCTAGGCAACATGCAAACGTTCTATCCACTTTCATGAGTCACATAAGTCAGCGGCGCGGTGTTGTCACTTCGCTAGGGCAAGCAGCGATACGTGCAGTGTTGCCGCTATTTGCACAACACTCCATTCAAATTCAACCAACTTTACTCGCGTGGCAGTGCCGTGAACTTACCACGGCACTTCGTCGTATGGCCCTCCTGAGTGCCGACTGTGTTATGTCGTTTAGCACCCACGGACCGTATTAGCTTATCTTTACACTAGGTGTCCCCGAGTGCGGACAAAAAGGGGCGAAGTTCTAGACAAATGTGAAATTTTCCATTAAATATAGAAATGAATGTTTTCATATCTTAAAAAAATATTTAGGAAATGTGTTCAATAATAAGAATACAAATTGATGCAAATGATCAGTTATCCACTATATTTTATAACAAAGTATTTACATATAGCATGTAACAAAAAAAATTAAGACATTTGAACATAGTATACAATAATAACAATAACTTTTGAATATAATATACAATAATAATATATTTAATATAATAATAACAATATGCAGTAAATGGAAGTAGCATCTTGTTAAGATGACATATATTTTTTATAAGTAGCATCTATTTTGTATTACATATATTCCACAGTGTCTGTAATTCATTTCGACGTGCATTCATCGAATGACTACTGTTAATTTTTTTCAAACGATCGACGTTAAATGATGGTTTCAACAGCAATCCACTCAAAGTTTTTACTCTTATATTTTTTAATATAATTTTATTATCATTATTTTCAAATTCATCTTCGTCTTCTACTGGCTGTAAAGACATATTAATCTGCTGAGGTTCCACAATGTTACTTCGCTGATATGCACTTTTCCAGGTTTCATCCTTATTTTTCAAATTTTGTTCACACCACCAGGGTTTGTATAACATTAGCTGTTGTTTACAAAATAATTCGAAGCTTGATTGATTCAAGTTTTTATCAATCTTAGGATAGACTTGTACTATTTTATGTTTTCTGCAAATAACCAGTCTATTTATACTTCCTTTAGAATATCTTTTAGCAAATTCTAACAAAGTCATATCTTCCATATTTAGTGGTCTCTGATTGTAGAAATCAATAAATAAGGCAGTACCATCGTCTTCAGTTTCCGGAATAGCAACATAATTTTCAAGTTTAATCACAAGTGTCTGAAAGCTCCTCGTGCAATGGAATAATGGAATAGTCATAAGTATATGACAGGTTTCACAAGCTCCAATGTCTCTTTCGCCAATTATTTTCATCATTAAACTGGTGTACGCCTGGCGAGCCTGATCATCAGAATTTCGCGATTTAACGATTTCTTCAAACATTTCTAACACATTTTTAAAAGTAGGTTCTGATTTTGAGGCGTACTTCGATATGTATTCAATTACAGCATATAATGACGTAATAATCTGGAAATCGGTATTAGCTCTCCATGTTTGAGCAATAAAAGAGTTGAATAGATTGAGTTTCTCGTCATTTCTCACAGGAGTGTACACCCAATTTCCTTTACTATCTTTCAGTAAAGTCGAGACTTCTTGAATTGCTTTAGGAAATTTAAAGCGACAGATAAATTCGCGACCATTCGGTTTCAGACAGTAACCTTTTGAGCACTGTGTATGTCGTTGGAATCGATTCAATAATTCAGAAATAGATCGGTCATCGTCAATTACAACATCACTTCATCTAATACGTGAAGGATGTATTGTTGCTGGTGGAATGGATGGCAATGGGTTGAACGCACTTACTAATTTATCGTAGTACGTTGTTGTTTCAATCAACTGTTGCTGAGAAGCAGCATCAAAAGTTCTAGGATCTGGAGCACCAGATGTCCAAATAAGACCGTGTAAATGGCATGAACCACGATGCTGAAATTCGAACCGAAACCAATAATTGAGAACTTTGTATCGTTTGCATACCACTTTTTCAATGAAAGTAACAGCTCGAAACGTGAAGTAATTTTCAACAATTAATGGATTTTCATTTATGAGTTTTTGTCGTTGTACAATTTGAGATTCATTCAATAAATCCTCTTCCTCTAAATTACAGCCTAGAAGACGTGCTAAGCCAGGCCACCAAAGGTCAGCAGCACTCAATGTTAAGAAAGCTGTCGGTAGTATATCGAGCTGGCTTATCATCGACTCTAATTCACCTCTCCTTTGGAACCAATAAGAATTAGAACCTCGTATTTTAGAGCACCAATAATATAAACCTTTTACTATTTTTGGATTGTGTGACATTGCATCATGTAATTGTTGAATATTACCATGAAAGTCAGATTTTTTAGCAAATATTCCTCCTCGTTTGATTGTACCATGTCGTTGAACAGTATTTAGTGCAAAAAATCGGAACCGTGGATCTTGAGCAAAACGGCGATCTTTGTATTCCATTAAAAATTGGAAATATTCTAATGGTGTTATATTCATGTTATTAGGACGAGTATTATCATTCAATTCCGCAGAACCATAAGGAAATAATGCTGGAAAAGCCATAGTTATATATCCTTCACATGTACATTCGTTGATAATGTTAGTACCTTTTGGCCAAGGTATGACATTATTTACATCAGATCAGATGCGGTCAACTTCTTGTAATTTAATATCATTGGGTATGACATTTTCATAAACATCATTACTTTCCTTTGAGTTATCATCCAACTCTGGTATTTCTACCGTTGGTATTTGATCTAAAATACTACCCTCTATGAGAAGCTGAGAAAAGACGATCGACATCAATTGATAGTAAGGAATAGAAAATTTAGTAAGGACAGAAAATGTGCATAGTAAGGATTGTTGGTTTTCAAAAAAGTTAGAGTAGTAATTATTTTATTTCGCCTAACATGGAAATCATGATGTCCATTCAAACCCTCTCGTCTCACAACTATTGTACTCAATGTAGATGGTATTCGAGGTAAACAACGAATTATTTCATCAATATTCTGTCCAACATTGATTATATTTCCTTTATACGCAAACTGACCGGGCAAACCACGTGATTTGATCCTGTATACACGTATTACTGGTTGCACTTTAGCTATAAGTAACTGCTCAACGTAAGTAAGTCCTTGAAGTTCAATCGGTACCATTCTTGGATCCATCTTATTTACTGCCGTAAATTTATGAGGATGTTTTTTACATTGTTTACACGCATCAAAATTTTTACTTTGAATTACAGTCCTACCACAGTTGTTACACTCAAAACAATTTAAATTATGTAACTCTTGTTCAAACTGAATTTGTAGATTATTTCTATCAATAAAAATCCCACATTTTGTGATTTTTTTCTCCAATCCTAGAAGCAAGGTCTTCACGAGCTAACACCTCGTTGTTCCGGCCATACTCCATTGCCTCGCAATCGAACGCAGTGTACAGAATCTGCTTGACAAGGGACTCGCAGCCAGTGGTTGGTCTCATCTTGCAGACCCGCCCAAAGTTTGATGCAGTCAGAATGTTTCAGCGAAGTTCCAGCCATTCACTGCAGTCCCTTTGCAGTACTGTCTGTCGCTCAATTCTATCAAACTCCTCATCTGATTTATGAAGACTATTCAAAAATTCATTGGATTGCTGTACCATCATGTCCACGTCTATGTCTGGTCGTTGAGCTGCTAGACCATAGTCCTGCTTTTCAGTACCGTTTCTAATAAATAAAGACCTACGACATCTTTTACTTTTTCTGCGGTTATCTGATTTTTTTTTCTCTTTATTTCGGTGCTCTTGGAAAATGTTCCCGGGCTGGAATTGTACATGTTCTTGTGGAGTTTGTAGTGTGCAAGTCCGGTGTGTGATGAACAACAGCCGCAGAACATCGACCCTTGTACGACCCACTTGTTGCAAAATTAATCCTCTTACCGCCGATAAATTTGGCGACTATGGAATTGTAGTGCTCGACATAGTTGCTTGTCACATCAGCAAGCAAGCTCCTGCTGTGACGACTTAGGTCACGGAACACATCCATAATCAAGGGGTATAGGCTGACTGACACAAGGTTGGGTACAAGGTTAGAATCTGCTGGGGCAGATGACGAGTCGAGCTTGCAAAAGTATCCCAGCTTTGCACAACTCTTGTGTTCACCGAACACGTGGCTAGGGATATTCAAGATATCTTGCCGAAGATTTTCTATCTTTTTGCTTGTAGGTCCTTCTTCTCCTTTTCTGTGATCTGTGGCTTTGGTTACTGCCATTCTGCAGCGAAACAAATTGTCCCCAAGTTTTTTCCTTAACACTATTGAAGGCTTTTGGGTTTTAGAACCAGCAATATTTTTCAAGCGAGTGCACATGTCCCGTAGGAGATGGTTTTTACACTCCACCTTTTCAACTGTCAAATACTTATACGGCCGACGTTCAAGGATTTTTTTATATACACAACTGTCGCCATCGGCAATGAGCTTAGCATACCTTAATTTATACATGTCCTCACTTTTCTCGAAACCTTCGCAGATAATTGCTGCTTCCATGCTAGTTGAACTCTGTTTCATACCCCAGTTCTTGTAGCAAGTGTGTGTTTTTGCCGTCTCACTCTTTGTCTCGGCTCGAGCGCAGGTTGTACAGTACTTGTTTTTCACGCCGATCAACAGCACCTTTCTTGTCTGATAACCAACAATGGCTGCCTGAAAATATAATGAATAAATATAATATTGAAAATCACCTTTATTTAAAAATCCTATACTCTAAGCTTACAAACATTACGTTGGAAAACTGGTTTCACCATTGTGGTCTGCTTACTTAGACCTTTAATTTTATATATGACATGGCCAGTTTACTTTAATTTGTTTGGTTTATTCCATACATTTTTCTTTTTTTAGTTCAGTTTAGTTTAGTTTTATTTATTTATTTTTTCTCCTTTTCACATAAAGTAAAATTCAAAAATGCAACATCGGTTGACTATGAAATTAAATCGGGAGTTCCCCAAGGTAATGGCGGTATGTGTTTTGTATGTCCGTATTCATAATGAAATAGAAATTTCGATGTTGCACATTTCATAAGTTTTATTTTTGCTGTGGACGTTTAGTATGTTTAAAAACACTATATTTTACGTGTTTCTGCTGTAATTTTAGGCAAGTGTGTAAGTTTGTTATACAATAATGACTTTCACTTTGTTTATTCGATTCATTAATGACAGATGATTCAAATTCATAATGTGCTGCTTATATTCATTATATTATACAATCATGTGACAGGTTATTTAATCACGTGAGAGGCTGAATAACGAACTTAGCCTCTGTTTTAACAATACAAATGTGCATATTAAATTTAAACTCCTTGCGAACAACCATTTGACAGCTATCGATGACACAATGAAAAATCGGTAAGAAATCTATAAAAACCTAAATTGCAGTTTAAAGACGTAAGTAAAAAAATAAAGGGGTTTATTTAGTAAAGTTAAATACCACAGAATACCACATTACATGGGAGTATATTCCAGGACGAAAAAATATAGTGGCTGACGTATTATCCAGAATAAATGTAGTATATCAGACATTTGAAGGAGAAAAGGGGAAGATAGAAAAGTGTATTATATATTGAAAGATAGGAAAGACCTGGAAAATATTGTAAACCAAATAGTGTTGCAACAAAAGCAAGATACAAAAATATCCAACATCAGAAAAAGACTGATGGAGTCTGAAGTAATTATTAACAAATTTTACTGTGTATACAATGATGTTTTATTTATAAAAACAAAAAAGAACCAAGACACTTGGAAACTAGTAATTCCTCAATCATTAGAAAATCAAATCATCAAAGATTACCATGTGAGATACGGCCACATGGGAACAATTAAAATGGTGAAAGCTTTAGAGGAAGATTTGTTCATAAAAAATATTGCAAGAAAAGTGAATAAAAACATAAAAACCTGCACCTTGTGTCAGATGGTCAAAACCAATAACGAACGGAAGGATGGAACGATGATACCCATCACATCAAGTGCCAAACTAGAGAAAGTGTTCCTCGACATATGTGGACCATTCCCACGTAGCGGAGGAAGACATGGATACAAATTCATTGTTATCATACTTGACCATTACACCAAGTACACCAAATTATATGCTATAAACTAGATATTATTAAAAATAAATACATGCCAGAGATTGGAAAACCATACATGGTAATAACCGATCATGGAACGCAGTTTAAAGGAAGAAGGTGGAGAGAAGAATTACTAAAACTAAATATTAAAACATACAAAACTTCAGTATACCACCCTAGTAGTAATCCAGCAGAAAGAATGTTGAGAGAGGTGGGACACATTTTGAGAACTTATTGTCATAATAAACAGAGAGAATGGTACAAATATTTATCTTCAACCGAAGTGTTTTTAAACATCAGCTATCACCAATTTACTGAAAGTACACCCTACTTAATGATGTTCGAGAGGAAGCCAAATAGAGAGATCCAAGAGATAATAGAATTCCCAAAAAAATCCAGAAGACCCGTATGATAAAAACAAATGGTACAGCCTAATAATGGAAAAGATTGAGAAACAAAAGGCCAAATATGCAAAAAACCAACCCAAAATAATCAAATATAAAGAAGGAGAAAAAATATTGATTAAAAATCGTGAACTGCCAAGTACAATGGAAGGTATAGCAAAGAAATTATTATTGCTATATACCGGTCCGTATATCATCATAAAAGATAATGGTAATAATAATTATCAGATAAGCAATATCAATACAAGAAAAATAAAGGGAGTTTATAACCAAACTTCGATAAAAAAGTTTTACGAAGAAGAATAAAACCATTGTGAAATGAAACATATTTCAAAATTCCAAAAAAGATTGTAAGAGCAGCTTACTACCTTATTTAGATGATATATGCGGAATAATAAAATGTTTTAAAAAATAATGAAAAAAAAAGGAAACAGTTACACAAATTCCTTTCAATTTACAGTCTAATAAAAGATTGAGATATGAAGTATGAAGTAAAAAGTGAGATAATAAGGAATAAGTTACACACATTCGTATATAATAAAAATGTAAGAATCACAAACTTACTATTATAATTAAACAAAAAATAACTAAAAAGGAATACGCTACAAACATTCCTTTAAGGTAAGACAATTAACTTACCAAAGAATTATCAAAAATGATATTTAATGCAGAATGAAATAAACCAAAAAATAAAATCAAGCTCAAATTACTGAGATAAATACCTGAAATTATACTGAATCAAAAGTATTCTAAGAAAAAAATAAATAAAATAAAAGTTTTAACTGGTACAAGGAGAGAGAGAAATTGTATATAAAACAAAAAATATACAGATATGGCTAAAGCAGAATCTTGCTAAATGACTAAGAAAAGAATAAAAAATGTCTAAGACAATTAAAATGATCACAACGAGCATTGAAAACAAAATAATGAAAAATAATGATATGATGAAATTAACATATGAATAAATAAAAAAACAATCAAGTGTATGAGTAGATGATAGTGTATAGTTAAGGTATAGCGGTAGGAAGAATGAGTAAAAAGCCAAAGTGATTTAAGAACAAACCACAAGGTGGACAATCCCAAAGTATATTATTATATTGTATTATTATTATTATTATTTGAGTCACAAGTTGACAAAGAGGGTATTTAAGATTGACTGTTGAAAAGTCCAGCAATCCAAATAAACTGAGCAGAGATGATGTGCCTCTGGTCTCAGAAAAATGAGTAGTAATGGGAGAAACCAACTACTATAAAGTTAGGGAAAAAATATTGTGTATGAGGGAAAATGCACCAATGGAAATAAATAAAAACAGATCCAAATAAAATGGAATGAATTAAGTAAGAAGAGAAATGAAGAATGGAGAAACAAACAAGAAAGAAAAGGAAAAAGGTTATCTATAACTGATAATTTCATAAAAAACTATGCTAGTGTTTTATTAAAATGATCAATTTTAGAGGAGAGGCATTATGTTACGATACAATTAAGCCAAATCCCGTACCAGTGATAAAAAAGATAATTCTTAATATAAAAATACTTCATATAAAATAAAATGTTTAAAAATGTATAAAATGTAAATATTATGACACGACGTACGACGATATTACCCAACCCAAGTGATTGATCCAACAACATAAACACAAAGAAGGGAACCACTAACCATACTCAAGAAAAAAGGTGATGGACCAAACAATTATAAACTAACAAAGGAAGATATGAACCCAGAACTAAAGAAGAATCAAAGGAAGAGAACATATCCCTACGATTAAACAGAAATCGAACCAGATGAGAAGAGGAGAACCGAACCAAGATAAAGAAGATGAAGATGACGAAGAAGAGGAAGAATGAAGAGGAGACAGGTTAAACCCAAGGGGAGACTAACACACATATAAAGGGGAAAAATAGTATACTCAATGATAGAATACTGTAAATAAACCCCAAATAATTATTTATTGATAAACAAATATTATTGTTATAATTGAATTAACTTATGTACCCATTTTAAAGACAATACGATTGTAAAGTAATGTAGTGTAGAAAAAGTACACTAACACAGTTAGAAAGGTTAGATTTCACAAAAAATAACTAACCTTATATTATTAATAATAAATATTATGCCAGAAAGAAATAGTGAGAAATAATAGGAGAAAGTATAGGGATTACCCATTAAATAACACTCAATACAAACAGTGAACCAAAGTGAAGTGCCATAGTGAAGTGTAAGTACCCTAAAGATAGTGAAAGTGTATGTTAAGCATTAAAAATGTAATGATAAGTAAGAAAACACTTTATAAAACATTGATGAACAATCAATGATTGGAGTGATCTTGTACTCATTTAGATAATTAAAAACAATTAAAAATAGTATTCCAAATAAATATGAAAGAAGCATGTAACGTTATTCAGGGAGAAAGCTCAGACAAAAGCAATTTGTGTTAACATGGTATGGAGGAGATAGTAGAATAGAAATAAAGTTTTGTTGTTAAAATTAAGACTACAATGAATAAAACACCCCATGTTGAAAGGGGAATTAACTTATCATAATTTTGCAAGAAGTGATGATGTTTATCACTCTAGGTAGTAACAAAAGAAAGAAATCAATATTAGAACTAACAATAACTAGTAACTTATAAAAAATAGTTTGGTTCAATGTTATGAAGGGGATATGGCTGAAGGGAACCTACAGTCCATAAACCTAATTATTATATTTTAAAATATGTATAATGAAAATGTATGTTTTATAGTAGTTAAAACACAAACAAATATGATAACTAAGTGAAGCCCATCAGGCTGAATTCAAAATGTAATTTAAAACGAAATACACCAAAAAACCATCATGGCTAATCTTGGCTATGAAAACTGTCAAAGACACTCAAATGTAAATTATAGCAATTTCACAAGAAACCTTACTAATCTAAGACCAGTAAATGGCCAGTAATTATATGTCAATCATTTTAAAACAGAAATGTTATTATAAAAGTTTAATTTAAGAAAGATATGTAATTTATCAAATGTCAAATATTTAGACTAAAGTTAATGTATAACAGAATATGACCTTATGAGGTATCATTGTAAACTTTGAAAGGAAAGAAAGATAATAGTGATATAATTTATTACCCCAAAGGAACTATAAAGGAATAAAACCATTAGGAAAATACTTAATAAATTTGAATAAAAATTCAGATATCTTAACAATGTCTTTGAAAGAGTAATTAACCAATCCCAGGATTGCTGTTTCCATAGTAACGATCCGTTGAAGGCTTATTTTCCATTAAATATAGGAGACTCGAAAAAACGACGCGTGGGTAAGCGGCACGCAAAATTGGAATGATTAAATTTTTAATTTAAATAGTTACAAAAAGTTTCGAAAGTGAACCAAGATGACCAAAGACGAATAGATGTCGACCTACAAGTAATTAACGATGTCCAGGAACCAAATTGAATAAATTAATTATCAAAAACCCAAGACAAAATTGAAAAAGATGTTCGAAGCTTAAAACCAGCCCAAATTTGAAGAATATCCACTACCCCGATGACTACACATCAACGATATCTGAACTGATAAGTATCGAATAAATTCCTTAATCCCAAAAAACCAAATTATTCAAAATATTTTTCAAATGATAAAATTTCTCACTATTGAACAAATATTATTTTCTTTCAAAGGTGTTAATGCATAATTTACTTACATAAAAACATTTTATTAATCAAAATATAACCTCGCTTAAGAGCACAATTTTGTAACAGAAATACGACACTACCGAACAATTTGTAAAAACACATTATACTTTCTAAGTACGTATAAGGTATGGTAGTGTACTTTTTTAATGTAACCAACGTTTATGTCTTATTTCATAATCCAAAGAACTCCAGATTTTAAACCTGGTATTATTTTGTATGTAACTGAAGCCATTTCGGCAATGAAAAGTGTTTTAAAATCAATTTTGCCAACTCTGATTTATTTGTGTTTCATGCTATAAGCCGGAGCAATCTGTTATCAAATTATTTATAATTCATTTGTCATATTAATTAATGACCAAGTTTGTATTAAAATCAAAGTACCGAGTATTACTATCTTTTTATTTCATAGGACGTTGTAGAGTATATGTGTGTTAGCAAGCTTTATTCAATAATCAACTAGCGCTCATCACGAGTGGTCGAGACGGCAACCTGTATAGCGGCGGGAACCATTCGAACGCTCCAGCTGTCCATGATAATAACACGTATCATCTTAGAATTTAATTATTTTAATTGTTTTAATAGCAACAATTTGGCGCCACCCGGGATTCGCAACCCCTATGAATTAACAGGTAGGTTGTACTGGTAATATTGACAACGCTACAGACTCCAGTAGTGACGTCGATTTATGTAATGACCGGTGTGAGGCAAACACACTTCATTCACACTAATACACAAATAAACAAGTGTGACACATTTTAACAGGTACGACCACGTTTATATTGTTACATATTGGCGACCAGCAACGTGAGGCTAGAAAGAATAAATAGCGGCGGTTATGAATAGACACGGTATGGTTACGAGGCGCAAAGGGAAGGAAGCATTAAACCAAGAAGGAATGGAAGAAGTTGAGGAAGTAGAAGTTGAGGAAACGACTGGAGAACTGTCGGAAGAACATCCACAGGTGGACCAGCTGGAAAACCCCAATCCAATTCAACCAGAACAGGAAATGGAAGCAATGACAGGGGACCATCCTACTGAACCCACTCAGAAAGAAGACCTGAGCACGCAGGAGATGTTCAGGAGAATGATGGAACAATTCGGACAAATGAATAAAAAATTAGCGTCAGATAAGGAAGATTTGAATAAGAAATTAGAATCATTACAAGAGGGTATGAAAGAAGAGAGAAGACAGGATAAGGAAGATTTGAATAAAAAATTGGAAAAACTGGACATAAACAGTGAAGAGTTGAAGAAGCAAATGAAGGAGAGCATAGAATTCCTGAACAACAAAATAGAGAGCAACCATGAAGACTTGAAGAGAAGTCAGGAGACATTGGAAAAGAAGAGCGAGGAGCTGAAGAAACAGATCAAGAAGGATCTGGAATTGGTAAATAAAAAGATGGAAAAAATCATGATATTCTCCAACGGAAAATCGAGGAAGAAGGTGAGAAAACCAAGGAGGAATGGAAGCAACAACTGGTCGAATGTCGAGAAGAGATCAGGCAAACGGTAACGGAGACCAACGAAACAGTGATACAAGTCCGTGAAGAACTGAGTAATAAAATCAGTAATGTCGAGGAGGACGGTAAATTGAGAGCGACGGAATTCTACCAAGTCCTTACCGAAGGGTGCCAGAAGAACAAACAGGAGGTGGTCAAAGAACTGGAGGAGAGGCACCAAGAACTACAAATAGATGTAAACAATCGGGTGGAGAAAGTATACACCGTCATAGATAAAATAGACGGACTGACCAGAGAAAACAGAGAGAAAATCCAGGGGATTAATATACGGGAGAAACAGATGCAGGAAGAATTAGATGCATTAAGAGAAAAACCATATAATCACACACAGTGAAATCGAGAAATAATTAATTTCCGCAGCTACCGGAGGAACCCGATAGAATTCCTCAAACAGGTAGAAGAGCTGATAGAGAAGAATAGAGAGACCAGGTGGTCCAGTGTGAGGAGTATGGTCGATGAAATGTTCCGAGACACCCATGACAACTGGTGGACGGCCACTCGACCCGAGATCAATGACACACAAGAGTTTAAGAAACAATTCCCGGAGAAATATTGGTCCGAATCCACACAGAATGTGGTCCGCAATGATATCAGTAATGGAAGATACGAGTCACAAGGAGGACATACTTTAACATCCTACTTTTTGGGAAAAGCATGCTTAGCCAGAAATTTGGAACCCAAGATACCCGAGGAGTCTTTGGTAATACAACTGGGTTATCATTACGAAGAAGCAATACAGAAGGCCCGAAGGCAAGGTCAAATAAAAACAATTCAAGGAATGGCTAGCCTATTGGAAGACCTGGAGAATGATGGCCAATACCGAAAAAACCGGATCCTGAACCAACGATATAACAAGTGGAATGAACATAGTAATACGACTAATTTCCATGGACCATACAATCATCCACAAAACAATAATCGGAATAACTGGGACCGAAACAATAATCATAATAATGAAGAACAAACATTCAATAGAAATACCCAGCATCACCCTCCGAATAATCAGCCTGGTAACAGAGGCCAACAAAACCATCATTCAGGGAATCAAAACAACAATAGAAACAGCCCAAATAATAATAACCGACCCAATGATAGTTACAGAGGAGCGGAACCTGAACAACGCACCAACGGTCACCCCAATGACCATAATTACTACGGCAACCGGTATCATCCTAGTTACCAGTACAACCGGGGACCCGGGGGTAATCCAAATAGGAGCGACGGCCGACGTCATGTAAATTTTATCAGTGGAAGAAGGCAGAATAACCACTGGAGATATAACCCGAATTGGCACCCAGAATCATGGTACCACACATCCAACGATAATAACAACAGACCATCAGTGAGCAGGAACAACGAGCCACTTCAAAATGGAAATAACCAGCAACAAGTGCTGAACAATGAAACGAATGACCAGCCAAATAACCTTGCCGTTAGCCAGCAACCACCTTTAAACTAAAAGGGTCAGTGAAAAAGTATGAATGCCCTTCACATGACCAATCACTTGGGTTGATACGTCAAACAATGTCAGATAAGGAAACCAAAGTAATCACGATAATCTACAACAATTATTTAAAAGATATTCGAGAAGAACTTCTCGAATAAGAGGCCAATCAATTACCACAAAATAATAGTGAAATTGTTCATATAAAGGCGACAATAAACGGCACAATAACCATTATCATGGTGGATACGGGGTCTAATATCTCTCTAATTAACCAGCCTGAATTAGAACGAATTCAAGCTCACTCTCGAACACCAATCCCTACACTCCCAATAAATAATATAATCATCATTGGCGCAACTGGTAAACAGAATAAAACGGTGAGAAAACAAGTATCATTGGAGTTAAATAATCTAGAATCAACCATTCCTATTATATTTCTCGTGGCAAGTGGGCTACCATTCAACATGCTTATCGGATGTGATGTGCTAAGAAGGTATTCAGCATTAATAAACCTGCAGAAGGGAGTCGTGTTGTTTACTTCGGAACAAGGAACCTGGTCCGCAAACATTATAAATTGTATGCCAAGTCCAATTGCTTTGAGCCAAGACCCAGGACTGAAAAGTTATTATTGTCAGAGGCGTGAACCATCTATCACCATGGCCAAGGAGGAAGAGGGCAAAGCCTTGTAGAAACAGAAGTTGGAAGAGATCATAACCTTCCAAAGAGAACGGCCTCTGCAGGAAATTAGTGAGCAACCGTCCAAAAAACTAATTGCCATTTATAACGATTATCAGCATGTCTTTTCAAACACCCCAGGAAAAGTTAAAGGATACCAGTGTGAAATCCAGTTTCGAGAACCGGTAGACTTCCACAGGAAATCATATCCCATAGCACATTCCCTGAAAAATGAAGTCAGAATGGAAATAAATAGAATGATTGCTGAAGATATTATTGAGTATAGTCACTCTCAATATACCAGCCCCATAGTCGCCATACCCAAGAAAAATGGCAAGGTACGAATTTGCTTGGACGCCCAAGAAATAAATAAGATGATTATAAATGACCGAACCTCACCAGGAGAAATAGAAGAAATTCTGAAGAGATTTCATGGGATAAGATATATTAGCACCTGGGATACTGTATGTGGGTACTGGCAGGTGGAGCTGCACCCACACAGTAGACAGTACATGGCTTTCATATTTGACGGTAGAAACTACCAGTTCAAAAGGTTACGATTTGGACTCATTAATTCAGTAGCAGTGTTCGTGAAGTGCATGGACCAAGTGTTAGGTCAAGAGGGACTGGAATTTACTACAGTGTACGTTGACGACCTGCTTATCACGTCAGCAAACTGGAACGAACACTGTGAAAGAGTCAGACATGTATTGGAAAAATTATCTACCAACAATATCACACTTATATTAGACAAATCGAAGTTTATTGCAAAAGAAGTGAAGTTCTTAGGATTCAACCTAACCGAGGAGGGAATCTCTCCATCCCAAGAGAAGGTTGAAGCCATACAAAATTTCCCATCACCAAGAAACAAAAAGCAATTGCAATCCTTCCTAGGAGTATGTAATTACTATAGGAAGTTTCAGACCAACTACTCCCACCTAACAGCAAAATTTTCCAAACAACTCTCATCGAAAGAAAAATGGACGTGGGGAGCGGAACAAGAGGAAGTGCTCAAGTTAATTAAACAAAAATTTGTTGATACTGTTATATTACACCACCCCAATTTTGAAAAACCGTTCTAGCTAAACTGCGACGCTAGTGATGTAAGTCTAGGCGCAGAGCTGTACCAGGAAGACGAAGATGGCAATCACCTGGTCATTAGCTTCGCCAGCCGAATACTAAATAGTTGCGAGCGTAACTACAGTGTTACAGAAAAGGAGTTGCTCAGCATAGTATTCGCGTGCGGCAAGTTTAGGACATACATACTTGGATATCCTATCACGGTCCGAAGCGATCATAGATCAATATCGTTTCTCAAACAGTGTAAGTTGAATCATGGCCGACTTACTCGATGGATACTTGCCTTGCAAGAATACCACATTACATGGGAGTATATTCCAGGACGAAAAAATATAGTGGCTGACGTATTATCCAGAATAAATGTAGTAAATCAGACATTTGAAGGAGAAAAGGGGAAGATAGCAAAAGTGTATTATATATTGAAAGATAGGAAAGACCTGGAAAATATTGTAAACCAAATAGTGTTGCAACAAAAGCAAGATACAAAAATATCCAACATCAGAAAAAGACTGATGTAGTCTGAAGTAATTATTAACAAATTTTACTGTGTATACAATGATGTTTTATTTATAAAAACAAAAAAGAACCAAGACACTTGGAAACTAGTAATTCCTCAATCATTAGAAAATCAAATCATCAAAGATTACCATGTGAGATACGGCCACATGGGAACAATTAAAATGGTGAAAGCTTTAGGAGAAGATTTGTTCATAAAAAATATTGCAAGAAAAGTGAATAAAAACATAAAAACCTGCACCTTGTGTCAGATGGTCAAAACCAATAACGAACGGAAGGATGGAACGATGATACCCATCACATCAAGTGCCAAACTAGAGAAAGTGTTCCTCGACATATGTGGACCATTCCCACGTAGCGGAGGAAGACATGGATACAAATTCATTGTTATCATACTTGACCATTACACCAAGTACACCAAATTATATGCTATAAACAGAGCCACAACAAAGAAAATATTAGATATTATTAAAAATAAATACATGCCAGAGATTGGAAAACCATACATGGTAATAACCGATCATGGAACGCAGTTTAAAGGAAGAAGGTGGAGAGAAGAATTACTAAAACTAAATATTAAAACATACAAAACTTCAGTATACCACCCTAGTAGTAATCCAGCAGAAAGAATGTTGAGAGAGGTGGGACGCATTTTGAGAACTTATTGTCATAATAAACAGAGAGAATGGTACAAATATTTATCTTCAACCGAAGTGTTTTTAAACATCAGCTATCACCAATTTACTGAAAGTACACCCTACTTAATGATGTTCGAGAGGAAGCCAAATAGAGAGATCCAAGAGATAATAGAATTCCCAAAAAAATCCAGAAGACCCATATGATAAAAACAAATGGTACAGCCTAATAATGGAAAAGATTGAGAAACAAAAGGCCAAATATGCAAAAAACCAACCCAAAATAATCAAATATAAAGAAGGAGAAAAAATATTGATTAAAAATCGTGAACTGCCAAGTACAATGGAAGGTATAGCAAAGAAATTATTATTGCTATATACCGGTCCGTATATCATCACAAAAGATAATGGTAATAATACTTATCAGATAAGCAATATCAATACAAGAAAAATAAAGGGAGTTTATAACCAAACTTCGATAAAAAAGTTTTACGAAGAAGAATAAAACCATTGTGAAATGAAACATATTTCAAAATTCCAAAAAAGATTGTAAGAGCAGCTTACTACCTTATTTAGATGATATATGCGGAATAATAAAATGTTTTAAAAAATAATGAAAAAAAAAGGAAACAGTTACACAAATTCCTTTCAATTTACAGTCTAATAAAAGATTGAGATATGAAGTATGAAGTAAAAAGTGAGATAATAAGGAATAAGTTACACACATTCGTATATAATAAAAATGTAAGAATCACAAACTTACTATTATAATTAAACAAAAAATAACTAAAAAGGAATACGCTACAAACATTCCTTAAGGTAAGACAATTAACTTACCAAAGAATTATCAAAAATGATATTTAATGCAGAATGAAATAAACCAAAAAATAAAATCAAGCTCAAATTACTGAGATAAATACCTGAAATTATACTGAATCAAAAGTATTCTAAGAAAAAAATAAATAAAATAAAAGTTTTAACTGGTACAAGGAGAGAGAGAAATTGTATATAAAACAAAAAATATACAGATATGGCTAAAGCAGAATCTTGCTAAATGACTAAGAAAAGAATAAAAAATGTCTAAGACAATTAAAATGATCACAACGAGCATTGAAAACAAAATAATGAAAAATAATGATATGATGAAATTAACATATGAATAAATAAAAAAACAATCAAGTGTATGAGTAGATGATAGTGTATAGTTAAGGTATAGCGGTAGGAAGAATGAGTAAAAAGCCAAAGTGATTTAAGAACAAACCACAAGGTGGACAATCCCAAAGTATATTATTATATTGTATTATTATTATTATTATTTGAGTCACAAGTTGACAAAGAGGGTATTTAAGATTGACTGTTGAAAAGTCCAGCAATCCAAATAAACTGAGCAGAGATGATGTGCCTCTGGTCTCAGAAAAATGAGTAGTAATGGGAGAAACCAACTACTATAAAGTTAGGGAAAAAATATTGTGTATGAGGGAAAATGCACCAATGGAAATAAATAAAAACAGATCCAAATAAAATGGAATGAATTAAGTAAGAAGAGAAATGAAGAATGGAGAAACAAACAAGAAAGAAAAGGAAAAAGGTTATCTATAACTGATAATTTCATAAAAAACTATGCTAGTGTTTTATTAAAATGATCAATTTTAGAGGAGAGGCATTATGTTACGATACAATTAAGCCAAATCCCGTACCAGTGATAAAAAAGATAATTCTTAATATAAAAATACTTCATATAAAATAAAATGTTTAAAAATGTATAAAATGTAAATATTATGACACGACGTACGACGATATTACCCAACCCAAGTGATTGATCCAACAACATAAACACAAAGAAGGGAACCACTAACCATACTCAAGAAAAAAGGTGATGGACCAAACAATTATAAACTAACAAAGGAAGATATGAACCCAGAACTAAAGAAGAATCAAAGGAAGAGAACATATCCCTACGATTAAACAGAAATCGAACCAGATGAGAAGAGGAGAACCGAACCAAGATAAAGAAGATGAAGATGACGAAGAAGAGGAAGAATGAAGAGGAGACAGGTTAAACCCAAGGGGAGACTAACACACATATAAAGGGGAAAAATAGTATACTCAATGATAGAATACTGTAAATAAACCCCAAATAATTATTTATTGATAAACAAATATTATTGTTATAATTGAATTAACTTATGTACCCATTTTAAAGACAATACGATTGTAAAGTAATGTAGTGTAGAAAAAGTACACTAACACAGTTAGAAAGGTTAGATTTCACAAAAAATAACTAACCTTATATTATTAATAATAAATATTATGCCAGAAAGAAATAGTGAGAAATAATAGGAGAAAGTATAGGGATTACCCATTAAATAACACTCAATACAAACAGTGAACCAAAGTGAAGTGCCATAGTGAAGTGTAAGTACCCTAAAGATAGTGAAAGTGTATGTTAAGCATTAAAAATGTAATGATAAGTAAGAAAACACTTTATAAAACATTGATGAACAATCAATGATTGGAGTGATCTTGTACTCATTTAGATAATTAAAAACAATTAAAAATAGTATTCCAAATAAATATGAAAGAAGCATGTAACGTTATTCAGGGAGAAAGCTCAGACAAAAGCAATTTGTGTTAACATGGTATGGAGGAGATAGTAGAATAGAAATAAAGTTTTGTTGTTAAAATTAAGACTACAATGAATAAAACACCCCATGTTGAAAGGGGAATTAACTTATCATAATTTTGCAAGAAGTGATTATGTTTATCACTCTAGGTAGTAACAAAAGAAAGAAATCAATATTAGAACTAACAATAACTAGTAACTTATAAAAAATAGTTTGGTTCAATGTTATGAAGGGGATATGGCTGAAGGGAACCTACAGTCCATAAACCTAATTATTATATTTTAAAATATGTATAATGAAAATGTATGTTTTATAGTAGTTAAAACACAAACAAATATGATAACTAAGTGAAGCCCATCAGGCTGAATTCAAAATGTAATTTAAAACGAAATACACCAAAAAACCATCATGGCTAATCTTGGCTATGAAAACTGTCAAAGACACTCAAATGTAAATTATAGCAATTTCACAAGAAACCTTACTAATCTAAGACCAGTAAATGGCCAGTAATTATATGTCAATCATTTTAAAACAGAAATGTTATTATAAAAGTTTAATTTAAGAAAGATATGTAATTTATCAAATGTCAAATATTTAGACTAAAGTTAATGTATAACAGAATATGACCTTATGAGGTATCATTGTAAACTTTGAAAGGAAAGAAAGATAATAGTGATATAATTTATTACCCCAAAGGAACTATAAAGGAATAAAACCATTAGGAAAATACTTAATAAATTTGAATAAAAATTCAGATATCTTAACAATGTCTTTGAAAGAGTAATTAACCAATCCCAGGATTGCTGTTTCCATAGTAACGATCCGTTGAAGGCTTATTTTCCATTAAATATAGGAGACTCGAAAAAACGACGCGTGGGTAAGCGGCACGCAAAATTGGAATGATTAAATTTTTAATTTAAATAGTTACAAAAAGTTTCGAAAGTGAACCAAGATGACCAAAGACGAATAGATGTCGACCTACAAGTAATTAACGATGTCCAGGAACCAAATTGAATAAATTAATTATCAAAAACCCAAGACAAAATTGAAAAAGATGTTCGAAGCTTAAAACCAGCCCAAATTTGAAGAATATCCACTACCCCGATGACTACACATCAACGATATCTGAACTGATAAGTATCGAATAAATTCCTTAATCCCAAAAAACCAAATTATTCAAAATATTTTTCAAATGATAAAATTTCTCACTATTGAACAAATATTATTTTCTTTCAAAGGTGTTAATGCATAATTTACTTACATAAAAACATTTTATTAATCAAAATATAACCTCGCTTAAGAGCACAATTTTGTAACAGAAATACGACACTACCGAACAATTTGTAAAAACACATTATACTTTCTAAGTACGTATAAGGTATGGTAGTGTACTTTTTTAATGTAACCAACGTTTATGTCTTATTTCATAATCCAAAGAACTCCAGATTTTAAACCTGGTATTATTTTGTATGTAACTGAAGCCATTTCGGCAATGAAAAGTGTTTTAAAATCAATTTTGCCAACTCTGATTTATTTGTGTTTCATGCTATAAGCCGGAGCAATCTGTTATCAAATTATTTATAATTCATTTGTCATATTAATTAATGACCAAGTTTGTATTAAAATCAAAGTACCGAGTATTACTATCTTTTTATTTCATAGGACGTTGTAGAGTATATGTGTGTTAGCAAGCTTTATTCAATAATCAACTAGCGCTCATCACGAGTGGTCGAGACGGCAACCTGTATAGCGGCGGGAACCATTCGAACGCTCCAGCTGTCCATGCTAATAACACGTATCATCTTAGAATTTAATTATTTTAATTGTTTTAATAGCAACAATTTGGCGCCACCCGGGATTCGCAACCCCTATGAATTAACAGGTAGGTTGTACTGGTAATATTGACAACGCTACAGACTCCAGTAGTGACGTCGATTTATGTAATGACCGGTGTGAGGCAAACACACTTCATTCACACTAATACACAAATAAACAAGTGTGACACATTTTAACAGGTACGACCACGTTTATATTGTTACATATTGGCGACCAGCAACGTGAGGCTAGAAAGAATAAATAGCGGCGGTTATGAATAGACACGGTATGGTTACGAGGCGCAAAGGGAAGGAAGCATTAAACCAAGAAGGAATGGAAGAAGTTGAGGAAGTAGAAGTTGAGGAAACGACTGGAGAACTGTCGGAAGAACATCCACAGGTGGACCAGCTGGAAAACCCCAATCCAACTCAACCAGAACAGGAAATGGAAGCAATGACAGGGGACCATCCTACTGAACCCACTCAGAAAGAAGACCTGAGCACGCAGGAGATGTTCAGGAGAATGATGGAACAATTCGGACAAATGAATAAAAAATTAGCGTCAGATAAGGAAGATTTGAATAAGAAATTAGAATCATTACAAGAGGGTATGAAAGAAGAGAGAAGACAGGATAAGGAAGATTTGAATAAAAAATTGGAAAAACTGGACATAAACAGTGAAGAGTTGAAGAAGCAAATGAAGGAGAGCATAGAATTCCTGAACAACAAAATAGAGAGCAACCATGAAGACTTGAAGAGAAGTCAGGAGACATTGGAAAAGAAGAGCGAGGAGCTGAAGAAACAGATCAAGAAGGATCTGGAATTGGTAAATAAAAAGATGGAAAAAATCATGATATTCTCCAACGGAAAATCGAGGAAGAAGGTGAGAAAACCAAGGAGGAATGGAAGCAACAACTGGTCGAATGTCGAGAAGAGATCAGGCAAACGGTAACGGAGACCAACGAAACAGTGATACAAGTCCGTGAAGAACTGAGTAATAAAATCAGTAATGTCGAGGAGGAAGGTAAATTGAGAGCGACGGAATTCTACCAAGTCCTTACCGAAGGGTGCCAGAAGAACAAACAGGAGGTGGTCAAAGAACTGGAGGAGAGGCACCAAGAACTACAAATAGATGTAAACAATCGGGTGGAGAAAGTATACACCGTCATAGATAAAATAGACGGACTGACCAGAGAAAACAGAGAGAAAATCCAGGGGATTAATATACGGGAGAAACAGATGCAGGAAGAATTAGATGCATTAAGAGAAAAACCATATAATCACACACAGTGAAATCGAGAAATAATTAATTTCCGCAGCTACCGGAGGAACCCGATAGAATTCCTCAAACAGGTAGAAGAGCTGATAGAGAAGAATAGAGAGACCAGGTGGTCCAGTGTGAGGAGTATGGTCGATGAAATGTTCCGAGACACCCATGACAACTGGTGGACGGCCACTCGACCCGAGATCAATGACACACAAGAGTTTAAGAAACAATTCCGGGAGAAATATTGGTCCGAATCCACACAGAATGTGGTCCGCAATGATATCAGTAATGGAAGATACGAGTCACAAGGAGGACATACTTTAACATCCTACTTTTTGGGAAAAGTATGCTTAGCCAGAAATTTGGAACCCAAGATACCCGAGGAGTCTTTGGTAATACAACTGGGTTATCATTACGAAGAAGCAATACAGAAGGCCCGAAGGCAAGGTCAAATAAAAACAATTCAAGGAATGGCTAGCCTATTGGAAGACCTGGAGAATGATGGCCAATACCGAAAAAACCGGATCCTGAACCAACGATATAACAAGTGGAATGAACATAGTAATACGACTAATTTCCATGGACCATACAATCATCCACAAAACAATAATCGGAATAACTGGGACCGAAACAATAATCATAATAATGAAGAACAAACATTCAATAGAAATACCCAGCATCACCCTCCGAATAATCAGCCTGGTAACAGAGGCCAACAAAACCATCATTCAGGGAATCAAAACAACAATAGAAACAGCCCAAATAATAATAACCGACCCAATGATAGTTACAGAGGAGCGGAACCTGAACAACGCACCAACGGTCACCCCAATGACCATAATTACTACGGCAACCGGTATCATCCTAGTTACCAGTACAACCGGGGACCCGGGGGTAATCCAAATAGGAGCGACGGCCGACGTCATGTAAATTTTATCAGTGGAAGAAGGCAGAATAACCACTGGAGATATAACCCGAATTGGCACCCAGAATCATGGTACCACACATCCAACGATAATAACAACAGACCATCAGTGAGCAGGAACAACGAGCCACTTCAAAATGGAAATAACCAGCAACAAGTGCTGAACAATGAAACGAATGACCAGCCAAATAACCTTGCCGTTAGCCAGCAACCACCTTTAAACTAAAAGGGTCAGTGAAAAAGTATGAATGCCCTTCACATGACCAATCACTTGGGTTGATACGTCAAACAATGTCAGATAAGGAAACCAAAGTAATCACGATAATCTACAACAATTATTTAAAAGATATTCGAGAAGAACTTCTCGAATAAGAGGCCAATCAATTACCACAAAATAATAGTGAAATTGTTCATATAAAGGCGACAATAAACGGCACAATAACCATTATCATGGTGGATACGGGGTCTAATATCTCTCTAATTAACCAGCCTGAATTAGAACGAATTCAAGCTCACTCTCGAACACCAATCCCTACACTCCCAATAAATAATATAATCATCATTGGCGCAACTGGTAAACAGAATAAAACGGTGAGAAAACAAGTATCATTGGAGTTAAATAATCTAGAATCAACCATTCCTATTATATTTCTCGTGGCAAGTGGGCTACCATTCAACATGCTTATCGGATGTGATGTGCTAAGAAGGTATTCAGCATTAATAAACCTGCAGAAGGGAGTCGTGTTGTTTACTTCGGAACAAGGAACCTGGTCCGCAAACATTATAAATTGTATGCCAAGTCCAATTGCTTTGAGCCAAGACCCAGGACTGAAAAGTTATTATTGTCAGAGGCGTGAACCATCTATCACCATGGCCAAGGAGGAAGAGGGCAAAGCCTTGTAGAAACAGAAGTTGGAAGAGATCATAACCTTCCAAAGAGAACGGCCTCTGCAGGAAATTAGTGAGCAACCGTCCAAAAAACTAATTGCCATTTATAACGATTATCAGCATGTCTTTTCAAACACCCCAGGAAAAGTTAAAGGATACCAGTGTGAAATCCAGTTTCGAGAACCGGTAGACTTCCACAGGAAATCATATCCCATAGCACATTCCCTGAAAAATGAAGTCAGAATGGAAATAAATAGAATGATTGCTGAAGATATTATTGAGTATAGTCACTCTCAATATACCAGCCCCATAGTCGCCATACCCAAGAAAAATGGCAAGGTACGAATTTGCTTGGACGCCCAAGAAATAAATAAGATGATTATAAATGACCGAACCTCACCAGGAGAAATAGAAGAAATTCTGAAGAGATTTCATGGGATAAGATATATTAGCACCTGGGATACTGTATGTGGGTACTGGCAGGTGGAGCTGCACCCACACAGTAGACAGTACATGGCTTTCATATTTGACGGTAGAAACTACCAGTTCAAAAGGTTACGATTTGGACTCATTAATTCAGTAGCAGTGTTCGTGAAGTGCATGGACCAAGTGTTAGGTCAAGAGGGACTGGAATTTACTACAGTGTACGTTGACGACCTGCTTATCACGTCAGCAAACTGGAACGAACACTGTGAAAGAGTCAGACATGTATTGGAAAAATTATCTACCAACAATATCACACTTATATTAGACAAATCGAAGTTTATTGCAAAAGAAGTGAAGTTCTTAGGATTCAACCTAACCGAGGAGGGAATCTCTCCATCCCAAGAGAAGGTTGAAGCCATACAAAATTTCCCATCACCAAGAAACAAAAAGCAATTGCAATCCTTCCTAGGAGTATGTAATTACTATAGGAAGTTTCAGACCAACTACTCCCACCTAACAGCAAAATTTTCCAAACAACTCTCATCGAAAGAAAAATGGACGTGGGGAGCGGAACAAGAGGAAGTGCTCAAGTTAATTAAACAAAAATTTGTTGATACTGTTATATTACACCACCCCAATTTTGAAAAACCGTTCTAGCTAAACTGCGACGCTAGTGATGTAAGTCTAGGCGCAGAGCTGTACCAGGAAGACGAAGATGGCAATCACCTGGTCATTAGCTTCGCCAGCCGAATACTAAATAGTTGCGAGCGTAACTACAGTGTTACAGAAAAGGAGTTGCTCAGCATAGTATTCGCGTGCGGCAAGTTTAGGACATACATACTTGGATATCCTATCACGGTCCGAAGCGATCATAGATCAATATCGTTTCTCAAACAGTGTAAGTTGAATCATGGCCGACTTACTCGATGGATACTTGCCTTGCAAGAATACCACATTACATGGGAGTATATTCCAGGACGAAAAAATATAGTGGCTGACGTATTATCCAGAATAAATGTAGTAAATCAGACATTTGAAGGAGAAAAGGGGAAGATAGCAAAAGTGTATTATATATTGAAAGATAGGAAAGACCTGGAAAATATTGTAAACCAAATAGTGTTGCAACAAAAGCAAGATACAAAAATATCCAACATCAGAAAAAGACTGATGTAGTCTGAAGTAATTATTAACAAATTTTACTGTGTATACAATGATGTTTTATTTATAAAAACAAAAAAGAACCAAGACACTTGGAAACTAGTAATTCCTCAATCATTAGAAAATCAAATCATCAAAGATTACCATGTGAGATACGGCCACATGGGAACAATTAAAATGGTGAAAGCTTTAGGGGAAGATTTGTTCATAAAAAATATTGCAAGAAAAGTGAATAAAAACATAAAAACCTGCACCTTGTGTCAGATGGTCAAAACCAATAACGAACGGAAGGATGGAACGATGATACCCATCACATCAAGTGCCAAACTAGAGAAAGTGTTCCTCGACATATGTGGACCATTCCCACGTAGCGGAGGAAGACATGGATACAAATTCATTGTTATCATACTTGACCATTACACCAAGTACACCAAATTATATGCTATAAACAGAGCCACAACAAAGAAAATATTAGATATTATTAAAAATAAATACATGCCAGAGATTGGAAAACCATACATGGTAATAACCGATCATGGAACGCAGTTTAAAGGAAGAAGGTGGAGAGAAGAATTACTAAAACTAAATATTAAAACATACAAAACTTCAGTATACCACCCTAGTAGTAATCCAGCAGAAAGAATGTTGAGAGAGGTGGGACGCATTTTGAGAACTTATTGTCATAATAAACAGAGAGAATGGTACAAATATTTATCTTCAACCGAAGTGTTTTTAAACATCAGCTATCACCAATTTACTGAAAGTACACCCTACTTAATGATGTTCGAGAGGAAGCCAAATAGAGAGATCCAAGAGATAATAGAATTCCCAAAAAAATCCAGAAGACCCGTATGATAAAAACAAATGGTACAGCCTAATAATGGAAAAGATTGAGAAACAAAAGGCCAAATATGCAAAAAACCAACCCAAAATAATCAAATATAAAGAAGGAGAAAAAATATTGATTAAAAATCGTGAACTGCCAAGTACAATGGAAGGTATAGCAAAGAAATTATTATTGCTATATACCGGTCCGTATATCATCACAAAAGATAATGGTAATAATACTTATCAGATAAGCAATATCAATACAAGAAAAATAAAGGGAGTTTATAACCAAACTTCGATAAAAAAGTTTTACGAAGAAGAATAAAACCATTGTGAAATGAAACATATTTCAAAATTCCAAAAAAGATTGTAAGAGCAGCTTACTACCTTATTTAGATGATATATGCGGAATAATAAAATGTTTTAAAAAATAATGAAAAAAAAAGGAAACAGTTACACAAATTCCTTTCAATTTACAGTCTAATAAAAGATTGAGATATGAAGTATGAAGTAAAAAGTGAGATAATAAGGAATAAGTTACACACATTCGTATATAATAAAAATGTAAGAATCACAAACTTACTATTATAATTAAACAAAAAATAACTAAAAAGGAATACGCTACAAACATTCCTTAAGGTAAGACAATTAACTTACCAAAGAATTATCAAAAATGATATTTAATGCAGAATGAAATAAACCAAAAAATAAAATCAAGCTCAAATTACTGAGATAAATACCTGAAATTATACTGAATCAAAAGTATTCTAAGAAAAAAATAAATAAAATAAAAGTTTTAACTGGTACAAGGAGAGAGAGAAATTGTATATAAAACAAAAAATATACAGATATGGCTAAAGCAGAATCTTGCTAAATGACTAAGAAAAGAATAAAAAATGTCTAAGACAATTAAAATGATCACAACGAGCATTGAAAACAAAATAATGAAAAATAATGATATGATGAAATTAACATATGAATAAATAAAAAAACAATCAAGTGTATGAGTAGATGATAGTGTATAGTTAAGGTATAGCGGTAGGAAGAATGAGTAAAAAGCCAAAGTGATTTAAGAACAAACCACAAGGTGGACAATCCCAAAGTATATTATTATATTGTATTATTATTATTATTATTTGAGTCACAAGTTGACAAAGAGGGTATTTAAGATTGACTGTTGAAAAGTCCAGCAATCCAAATAAACTGAGCAGAGATGATGTGCCTCTGGTCTCAGAAAAATGAGTAGTAATGGGAGAAACCAACTACTATAAAGTTAGGGAAAAAATATTGTGTATGAGGGAAAATGCACCAATGGAAATAAATAAAAACAGATCCAAATAAAATGGAATGAATTAAGTAAGAAGAGAAATGAAGAATGGAGAAACAAACAAGAAAGAAAAGGAAAAAGGTTATCTATAACTGATAATTTCATAAAAAACTATGCTAGTGTTTTATTAAAATGATCAATTTTAGAGGAGAGGCATTATGTTACGATACAATTAAGCCAAATCCCGTACCAGTGATAAAAAAGATAATTCTTAATATAAAAATACTTCATATAAAATAAAATGTTTAAAAATGTATAAAATGTAAATATTATGACACGACGATATTACCCAACCCAAGTGATTGATCCAACAACATAAACACAAAGAAGGGAACCACGAACCATACTCAAGAAAAAAGGTGATGGACCAAACAATTATAAACTAACAAAGGAAGATATGAACCCAGAACTAAAGAAGAATCAAAGGAAGAGAACATATCCCTACGATTAAACAGAAATCGAACCAGGTGAGAAGAGGAGACCCGAACCAAGATAAAGAAGATGAAGATGACGAAGAAGAGGAAGAATGAAGAGGAGACAGGTTAAACCCAAGGGGAGACTAACACACATATAAAGGGGAAAAATAGTATACTCAATGATAGAATACTGTAAATAAACCCCAAATAATTATTTATTGATAAACAAATATTATTGTTATAATTGAATTAACTTATGTACCCATTTTAAAGACAATACGATTGTAAAGTAATGTAGTGTAGAAAAAGTACACTAACACAGTTAGAAAGGTTAGATTTCACAAAAAATAACTAACCTTATATTATTAATAATAAATATTATGCCAGAAAGAAATAGTGAGAAATAATAGGAGAAAGTATAGGGATTACCCATTAAATAACACTCAATACAAACAGTGAACCAAAGTGAAGTGCCATAGTGAAGTGTAAGTACCCTAAAGATAGTGAAAGTGTATGTTAAGCATTAAAAATGTAATGATAAGTAAGAAAACACTTTATAAAACATTGATGAACAATCAATGATTGGAGTGATCTTGTACTCATTTAGATAATTAAAAACAATTAAAAATAGTATTCCAAATAAATATGAAAGAAGCATGTAACGTTATTCAGGGAGAAAGCTCAGACAAAAGCAATTTGTGTTAACATGGTATGGAGGAGATAGTAGAATAGAAATAAAGTTTTGTTGTTAAAATTAAGACTACAATGAATAAAACACCCCATGTTGAAAGGGGAATTAACTTATCATAATTTTGCAAGAAGTGATTATGTTTATCACTCTAGGTAGTAACAAAAGAAAGAAATCAATATTAGAACTAACAATAACTAGTAACTTATAAAAAATAGTTTGGTTCAATGTTATGAAGGGGATATGGCTGAAGGGAACCTACAGTCCATAAACCTAATTATTATATTTTAAAATATGTATAATGAAAATGTATGTTTTATAGTAGTTAAAACACAAACAAATATGATAACTAAGTGAAGCCCATCAGGCTGAATTCAAAATGTAATTTAAAACGAAATACACCAAAAAACCATCATGGCTAATCTTGGCTATGAAAACTGTCAAAGACACTCAAATGTAAATTATAGCAATTTCACAAGAAACCTTACTAATCTAAGACCAGTAAATGGCCAGTAATTATATGTCAATCATTTTAAAACAGAAATGTTATTATAAAAGTTTAATTTAAGAAAGATATGTAATTTATCAAATGTCAAATATTTAGACTAAAGTTAATGTATAACAGAATATGACCTTATGAGGTATCATTGTAAACTTTGAAAGGAAAGAAAGATAATAGTGATATAATTTACTACCCCAAAGGAACTATAAAGGAATAAAACCATTAGGAAAATACTTAATAAATTTGAATAAAAATTCAGATATCTTAACAATGTCTTTGAAAGAGTAATTAACCAATCCCAGGATTGCTGTTTCCATAGTAACGATCCGTTGAAGGCTTATTTTCCATTAAATATAGGAGACTCGAAAAAACGACGCGTGGGTAAGCGGCACGCAAAATTGGAATGATTAAATTTTTAATTTAAATAGTTACAAAAAGTTTCGAAAGTGAACCAAGATGACCAAAGACGAATAGATGTCGACCTACAAGTAATTAACGATGTCCAGGAACCAAATTGAATAAATTAATTATCAAAAACCCAAGACAAAATTGAAAAAGATGTTCGAAGCTTAAAACCAACCCAAATTTGAAGAATATCCACTACCCCGATGACTACACATCAACGATATCTGAACTGATAAGTATCGAATAAATTCCTTAATCCCAAAAAACCAAATTATTCAAAATATTTTTCAAATGATAAAATTTCTCACTATTGAACAAATATTATTTTCTTTCAAATGTGTTAATGCATAATTTACTTACATAAAAACATTTTATTAATCAAAATATAACCTCGCTTAAGAGCACAATTTTGTAACAGAAATACGACACTACCGAACAATTTGTAAAAACACATTATACTTTCTAAGTACGTATAAGGTATGGTAGTGTACTTTTTTAATGTAACCAACGTTTATGTCTTATTTCATAATCCAAAGAACTCCAGATTTTAAACCTGGTATTATTTTGTATGTAACTGAAGCCATTTCGGCAATGAAAAGTGTTTTAAAATCAATTTTGCCAACTCTGATTTATTTGTGTTTCATGCTATAAGCCGGAGCAATCTGTTATCAAATTATTTATAATTCATTTGTCATATTAATTAATGACCAAGTTTGTATTAAAATCAAAGTACCGAGTATTACTATCTTTTTATTTCATAGGACGTTGTAGAGTATATGTGTGTTAGCAAGCTTTATTCAATAACCAACTAGCGCTCATCACGAGTGGTCGAGATGGCAACCTGTATAGCGGCGGGAACCATTCGAACGCTCCAGCTGTCCATGCTAATAACACGTATCATCTTAGAATTTAATTATTTTAATTGTTTTAATAGCAACAATTTGGCGCCACCCGGGATTCGCAACCCCTATGAATTAACAGGTAGGTTGTACTGGTAATATTGACAACGCTACAGACTCCAGTAGTGACGTCGATTTATGTAACAACCGGTGTGAGTCAAACACACTACATTCACACTAATACACAAATAAACAAGTGTGACACATTTTAACAGGTATGACCACGTTATATTGTTACAATATATAAAATTTTGAACGAACGCTAAAAACGTGTTCTGGGGGGTCAGGGTCGGTGCATATTTCGCACTCCCGAGTCTGGGTTTCACCGTAAGGGCCATCTGAATAGCTCATTTTTCATAAGGAATTTCGCTAATAAGGATTTTAAAAATTAAATTTTTAGCATTGGCCTTTTGGGTAATCAAGATGGCAACGAGATCATATGACATTAACAAGCATGTAAACATAAGATCTGTAACAAGCAATTTGTAAACATTAGTTCTATCAAACATCTGACATAGAGTAGTAAAAGAGATAGAGTCAACAGCATAGCAATAGCACATCGCGCACCTAACCTCATATCGGTCTTTGGCCTGGGAGTTCATTACTTCACTTCACTTGCGGAATAGTCTCGCTTCCCCTACAACTAATTAAAAATTAACATTTCCATCAATTTAAATGTTATCATTGATGGTTTGCGTTTCTAGACTTGGGGAATATAAATTTACAATTAAAAAGTTGTAGAAATGTAGTTTGCAACTAGCGTTTTATAGTGAAATCGAAGATTGGTATTACATTGTTATCAAAATAATTTTAGAAAACTGGCCCATTACACGAGTTTTCCATTTTTACAATTACTTCTCATTTAAACCATCATTACACAATAGTTGACAATAAGAGGCTAATTTCATTACATGAGATTTCACTTTCACCCATCACTTTCACTCTGTTCACAACTCTCTCCAACAGGAACGTCACACTTCATCCCTCAAAACACACCAAACATCAATGGTTGAGGGTCATTACCCTCTCTGTTATGCTCAACTATTCGTATTCTATAAAACGTATAGTGGTATATGCCGCTAGGCTAAGGCCCCTCTACCCTCTCCCAAAATGATTTTTGGGCTATGAAAGCTTACTACTCCTAAACTAATAAAGATAAAAAGACGCGGTTTTCGGCATATTATTTAGCTTTATCTCATCTATGTTTTGAGTAAGTTTTAGTAAAATCCGAAGTTTGTGAGAAAAGTAGGTTATTTGTCAATTTTGGGGGGTTTTTGGGCTATAACTACTCCCCAAATCAAAGTTTAAAATATGGATTACACTTACCACGCCAGATAAAGAGGAGTAGTTGGTGCGATAAGATCTCTTGCACCAGGCACCGTCAGCAACCACCATGATGAGCGGAACGCCATCCTTGTCCACCTCTCCGTGCTCCCGCGCCAGCCGCGACTCCTCCGCTGCTGCTTCCTCCATCTCCGCTGCCGCCGCCGCCTCCCATCCTTCTGATACCTTTTCTTCATATTTCTTGTATGTTCCTTGGCCCATAGGAGGAATGTAAGTACACGAAGGAACTCCTCCATTTGAGCGTGCCCACCTCCTGTCGTAAATGTACCGCAAACACCGGCAGTATTGACATCCATTATGTTATTACGGGGTGTTTCAGACCAAACGGTGGTTTTCAAATGGCACATTTCACACCGAAAAACAAAAGCACTTCTTAATCCTTGTCTTGTTTTGGATATTACTTCCATATTTGAAAATGTACAACCAACTGGACTATGTTTGTCTAAATCTTTTATTTGCTGGAAAAGATCCACAATATTTACAATTCTTCTTCCAGTTAGTTTCAGTGGGTCACGTGAAGGTTGCTGTGTCGTTCCAGTCACTAATTCTTGTAGTTGCCCCAGAGGAACCACTGGGCCTGCGTCCGGCTCCTGCTGCTGCCTCAACTCTGCTTCCGCCTTCATGTTCCTATATAATAAAAAATATAATAATAAAGACTAATTGTTTTTTTTAGTATCGTCTTCAAACTGATACCACATGTGGTAATACATAAATCGAAGGTCTAACCCAAATTAATTACAGCTTCCCTTCTTTTTTCGTTGTATCGTTCAAGCACAGGGTTTAGTCTTCTTTTTTTCCGATATGCAGAAAGTGCAAGGCGAGATTTCCCCATATTTTGAACAAAATTAAAAAATATGAATAACAATACACATGCAGCGATATTAAAAAACTGTACAAATAAATCACAACATTCAAAGAAATACCGTCGAAAACAATGGGCACATGTATTTGCGTTATAGTTAAAAAATCACAGTGACAAAGAATTACGTCCAGCCAACTTACCATGAAAAGTACGACTAATAAATAATTCTATAAACTCTCACATGACGCGTCATTACTGTACTACCATAGCGAGAGGTACTACTTTACCGCCACTGCACTAATGCGACCTGTAGGTGAACCGGCGAACTTCCAGCGCGGCAGCGAGCAGCAGCCCTGAATTATAAAATGTAAACTTGTAGAAAAACCGTTTGTATAAAGAATTGAGAAAAAAATTACATATTATATCACTACAGAATCGTTCTACACAAAATATACTTTAAAATGGTATAACTTCCAACGTTATTGACAGTGACGATAAATTTTAATCGTTTAGGCAAAATCAGTATAAAATAAATATTCCTTATAGGAAATTAACTTTTTAAATTAAATTATAACAAATTATTTTTTAGCGGAAATCACATTGGCCTAGGTTTATTAGTAATAGGTTAATTAGTTCTATGACATGTTAGTGAAGTTTTATTTTATTTATGACGTTCTTATATTAAAAACGTAAATTTAAACAGTTATCCCATGTTAAAAGCGTACTCTACCGCGAGCGCCTGGCTGGCCAACCTTGGCGCCCTCTTAAATCTCTTACTTATTCTGGGTTAGTACAGGGGTATTAGGTTTAATTGTGCGATTTAAAAATACTTAATTGCTTTTTCAATTTTTTTTTTATTAAATATTTTATTATCACTTAAATCGTCCCACTGTTGTCAACTGTTGTTGAAAGTGACCTGTACATTTTCTTTTGGTGTGACATAGCCTATAAAGTGAAATAATGTGATTAATTCTGAAATGTTGTGTTTTGAAATTAGCTTAAAGGTACTTTTGTACAATTCTCACAACAGTGTATAAGTTTATATGCCTACAGCCAGTTAATATTTGCAAACTATTAACATAACCTTAAATTTTATTCCAGGATGTGAAAAAATGGAGAAGTAATGTTGTGTATTCCTAAATACAGAAAGCTGATGCATTGAACTTTGAAAACGTTTTATTAAAATTAGACTGTTCTTTTGAGAATGACATAAAATGCCTAAAATTTCAGCTTTGTGCTGTAATCCTTTTAATGAAAAGGGTCACAATAACCATAAGAAAAACTTGCGTCCTGTTTCCCAATGGATGATAGAAAGAAAACCTTTCCTAACATTAAGTCAGAAAGTATGTGACAAGTGCCGGAAAAAAATTTCACAAGTAGAACTTTCTAATACGTCTAGCACAGAAAACGATGACGATCTAGTGTGTTCTGAGGTCAAACAAAAAAGTGAAAAGATGTTAAGTTGTAGTGATGAACAAAACATTGCTGCAAGTGCAGCCCTAGAAACTTTGAATGCTTCTTTGCAGTCTGTTGGTGAATCGCCAATTAAGAAAAAACGACTATGTGAGGCAAAGTATCCTAAGAAAAAACTAATAAAAGTAACTTCAGCAATCCAAAGAAAAGTATTGTTGCTGCCTTCTGGTGAAGAAGAGTTAAATGATCATTCAGAATCAGAGATGATCGTTCAGCTGAAAGAGAAATTTAGTACTTGCACATCTCGAAGTAAACAGATAGAAATTCTCACCATTTTACCTAAAAGCTGGAGTGTTAAGAAGCTTCAAGAGGAATTTAACATAACAACCTACATGGCTAGAAAAGTAAAAGATTTGGTGAAAGCCAAGGGTATTTTGCCTTCTCCCAATCCAAAACCTGGCAAGACTCTTAATCAAACGACTGCTGATTTTGTAAAAAACGTTTATTGTTCTGATGAGATAAGCAGGCCAATCCCTGGGAAAAAAGATTTTGTGCTCATAAGAGTTGATGGAGATAAAATTCAAGTGCAAAAACGATTAGTTTTAAGTAATTTGAAAGAAATTTATGCACACTTCAAAGACAACTATCCAGGGCTCCACATTGGGTTTTCAAAGTTTGCAGAGCTACGTCCCAAAAATTGTATTTTAGCTGGAAGTAGTGGTACACATAGTGTTTGTGTGTGTACTACTCACCAGAACTTCAAACTTATGCTGACTGGGTGTAACATTCCTCAGCTGACAATGAATAATGATATTCCAATAAAAACCTACAAAGACTGCATTGCAAGAGTTGTGTGTAACCCATCATTACCTGCTTGCCACTTTGGTGAATTTCAATTCTGTCCAGGACCAGAAACACTTAAAAAGTATTTACAAGAATTGTTGGATACTAATGATATTGACCAGATAACTTACAAACAATGGGTCTCTGTTTATCGTACATCTCTAGAAACAGTGACAAAATCTTCCGACAACTTTATTGATTCTTTTTTTGACAAATTGAAATCATTAACACGACATTCCTTTGTGGCCAGTCAACAATCAACCTTCCAAAAAAGATTGAAAATGAGCTTAAAGAAGGTGAGTTCTTGGTGATTGGTGATTTTGCTGAGAATTACACCTTTGTTGTACAGGATGAAGTTCAAGGTTACCATTGGACCAACACACAAGCAACAATTCATCCCTTTGTAGCTTATTACAAGGATGGCGACAAACTTGAGCACACAAGTCTTGTCATCATATCAGAATGCCTCAAACATGACACTGTTGCTGTGCGTCTGTTCCAGTCCTACTTGATTGACTTTCTGACCAAAAATTTTAATAAAAAACCAAGTAAAATATATTACTTCTCTGACGGAGCGGCAGCTCAGTATAAAAATAGAAAGAACTTCATCAACCTGTGCTATCATGAAGAAGATTTCCATTTTGAAGCCCAGTGGCATTTTTCAGCCACCTCTCATGGTAAAGGTGCTAGCGATGGTGTTGGTGGAACAGTCAAGCGACTGGCTGCTCGAGCAAGTCTGCAACGACCATACGCTGATCAAATCATGACACCCGAACAACTTTATGTGTTTGCCAAGGATAATGTAGAAGGGATCAATTTCAAGTATGCTACTATGGAAGATCATGAAAATGAAGAATTGAAACTTACAGAAAGATTTGAGAAATGCTGCACAATTGTAGGGACACAAAAACTTTACACTTTTATTCCCCTAAGCAAGAACAAAATAATAACAAAAGTGTATTCGGACTCTAATGAAAGCAAAATTGAACTGGTGACAGCTGTTGACAGTGATCCAATACCGTTTGATGACATCAAAGGATATATTGCTTGTGAATATAATGGACACCGGTGGTTATCCTGCGTAGTTGGAAAAAATCAGGAAAAGGATGAAATCACAGCTTCTTACATCCACATGGACCGTCCACATCTTTCACATTCCCCAGTCATGCAGACGTTCTTTCCGTAAGCAGCAGGGAAGTAAAGGCAATCTTGAACCCTCAAACTGCTACAGGGCGAACATATACATTATCCCATGCAGAAATGGTGATGTGCAACAAACTGATTGGCTAGAAGCATGATGAATTGGACTGATGTGACTCCTTTCAGTAAGTAACAAGAACTAATAACTAACTGAATTTAGGCCTATCTCTGGTATTCAGCTGTCTTGATTTTTTTTAAAGGTTTGCAACTTGTTGTATTTGTTAATTCAACATTGATAAGGCAAATATTGTTTTTGTCTACTATCTATTATAAGCTATTTTATTTTGATGTCCACATTTGGCTATACAATAACGCATAGCAATAATAATAATTCACCGATCTGAATGACGTTTTACAGAATCATGGTAAACATAAAATTACTTTTGATAGTGATCCCATGCTCATCCCAAGTTGAAACTTTCAGAATATGTAGAGGAAAACAGTATCTTTCACGTATATTTTTTTGAGAATTTTAAAAATACAGTTTTTCAAAATTCAGTAAATTCAATAATGATGTGTTTATAAAAAAATATGTATATATATTTTCAACTAATTATGTTTTATATCATATGAAAGCCCTTTAAAAGAGCTTTCAAATGAACTCAATGTCATTGTTCTAGCTTAATTAGAACACAAGTTGTGAACAAATCAATATTGTTGCGCAAGTCAAAAATTTGATTTTTTTTTTTTTTTTTTTTTTACATTTTTGAGCACCCATTACTCAGTAACCTTTCGTCAGAAAAATATGAAAAAATTGATTTGTGTTACTATTTATGAATACTACATGCATACTTAATTTCAATTAAATCCAAGAGGGTAAGGTTGAAAATCATACTTTCATTTGTTGATTTCACATGGAATGACCCAGACATATTGTCAAGCACTAAGCACTAACGGAGGTAGTAATGAAGATAATAACCAGTCCTGAAAGCACTTTGCAGGATTTACAAAAGTTCTTTGAAAAAGTGCTTGTAAATGAATGATGAATGATAATAGTAATATGTTAATTTTGTATAAAATCTGTTAACCTTTAATAAATTACCTAAGGCTTAAATATGTGCAGAGATACTATTCTGTTTTGACTTCACTTTTACTTATATTTTACAGTCTTAGTGAAGGCATGAGTGGAAGAATGTTGCGTAAGATACCATTTCTTGCACATGCTCTATATGTAAAATCAAGAACTGTTACATTAGAAGCTTTTCTTAATGGAATGCAAGCCGCAATTACAAGGCATAAAGAAGAGAGACAGAATTCGAGCGTTCAGACTCCACTAACTGACTAAAGGTAAGTTTTAAAACAACATATTGACAAGTGTGTTGTAAACTTCTATAAATAAATTTATAATTTTCTGTTGCTTGCTGTTTGTTGTATATATTTTTAATTATAACTTAGTGTTCCGAGTTAGTAGTATTATACTTATAATTAGTTAATCAACGGACAACATGGACAACAAAATTTTAACATAATTTTTATGTTAAGATGTTTCAAACAATTTTTTTCAAGAACACATTTAAAAATTTGTTTCCTCGTGTTTTTAGATTTGAATGTGTCTTCTTTATTCTTCTCATCGTTTTGATCTGTAGTTTTTGTCAGTATTTATTAGTTTTCAGAAATCACAACTGTCATTTTGCTTGGTTCCTGTTGACAGTGTGATTCTTAGATGTTTCCACAACATAAGTGTCAGATATTCCGTATGCTCATGCACTGTAGGCATTTGTGAATTTCCAGGGCTTCTCTTACTTTCTTATCAGACACAAAGTTTACTCACTTGACCTCACCCTCTGCAATTTCTACCTCTTCTCAAAAATGGAACATCATCTGAAAGGATATAACATCGACTTCATCAAAAAAATTAATTTGTCTGAAGACGTTTCTTAAAAATGCTAATGGTATCAAACTGTATGTAATCAGTAATCAAGTCTTCAAAATGTGTTTAAATTTATCTACACCATTAGAATTGTTTAGATAACTACAAAATAACGTTCAGTAAAAATAAATTATCGTGTCTGGTTTAGAAAGTTGTGTTTGTTTAGAGATACAGATTAGGAATCTTCAATTTGCATTGCATCTTCCCAAGTAAGTGGTGTATCTATGAGTCCTACAAGATTTGACAATAAGGTGTGTGAGCTCGCCTCAACGTGTCTGTTAGCAGAAACCCAGCTCATTATTACTCTATGGAAGTACTGTAAAGGCTACATGAAAAAAAAATAGATGAAAAAGACCTGAGCTTTGTGCTAGCACCTCATAGATATCTTGCCAGCAGTGTGATGAGAACATACATGCTCATAGATAAGATATTTTTAAATGGGAAAAGTCTTTGTGTTAGAGCATCTGCTGTAGTCATTAGATCTGGTCACGTGTTAGGTATTCCTTTCTCAGAGATAATGGAAGCAAAATACATTTTGATAACAACAAAAGCAGCATTTTGATAGTTCTGGAAGTAATTTTACAAAATAAGTTCCAGACTAGGCTTTGAGAGTAGACTAGGTTTAAATAATAGTTTAGCAAAATAATATAACAGCGAATACCATGTCAAAGACATGGTACACTGATACAATGGTCGCTCATCACTTGATAGAACATTTTATTAATACTTGACTTAATAAATAAACACTTGGTATATTTCTACAGATACTTTTTATTTTCCTGATAATTTTTTCACCAATTACTGCAGCTTCAGAGGTTAGATTTGGATTGAGAGCTTTGAAATGTATGTTAGGTGGGGATGGTTGGAGGTAGTGTATGACCAGGGTGGCAATTGGAAAGTCCCAGGTAAACGGTTTAAGAATGGTGTGTGTTCCACCCTTCCCTCACCTAATATTCATTTCAAATTTCTCAGTTCAAATCTAACCTCTGAAGCTGCTGTAACTGGTGAAACAATTGTCAGGAAAAGAAAAGTATCTGTAGACCTATACAAAATGTTTATTTACTAAATCACATATTAAAGATATTAGTGTTAGAAATGGAGTCACAGCAACATTCAGCAATAAAGTATGTAGAAATTCTGTCACAAGTTTATGGACTTCATTTTCAAACCTTTTTAGGTTACTATTAACAGTGTTGGTTATTAGTGTTATGTTTCATTTTTATGGGAGAAATTTTTAATCACTAACTTAAAGAAGTGTGTATCGAAGTAACTTCATGCACCATGTCACTTCCATTAGTATGTTATTTTGAATCAGTGTACTGTATTTTTTTAATCTGAATAAATAAACTAATTTTTTTTTATTGCTTTGGGGTGTGAGTGTGGTGTACTTGAATTGCTGTATCACAAACTTTGGGTTCAGTTTCTGTCTTTGTAAAATTTAATTTGTGTTTTAAATTGTCAATCGCATTGCAAACCATGCTTTATAATATCGCTCTGCATAGCTATTGATAATAGTCATTAAATTTTAGGACCCATCTACATACATTTGGGAAAATACAAATATGAGCACAAGCAGGGGTGTTGCTTATACGCAAATTGAACGTGACCTAATTGGAAGTATATACAGGTACAAGGTGTTTATGATTCAGTATTGTTTTATTTTATTTATTTATTTTTTGTTACAGACAAATTTGGTTCTTACTTGTGACGTAAAGATTTCCTATGTGCGAATCACACAAAACATAACATGTCGAATGAGGTGGAATACTGTAGCTTTAACTTGATTAATTGGGAAATATTTCAAGAGATATTTTTAAAAAGTGCATTATTATTTAACTGTGTTTTACTTTAATTTATAATGTGGAAATATTTATTATTTTTATAGTAACTTTTATACTGTATAAGCAGAGTAAATAAACAGTGCCGTAGCAGTTTACAATTATAACCTGTTTTATCCTTGACCATGTTGTGTCCACAGAGAGGAATGGATTAAATTCTGCAAAATGTTATGCAGAGCGAGAATGTGAAAATGAGTTACACAGAGATAGTGATGTTCCATATAAAATAGGTAAAATAGAATTTACAGAATTATAGGAAGCTCCATGATTCTGCAAAAACTGAAAAGCTGCAGAAACAGATAACTTAAAAATATAGAACTCTACAAATAACTTCTAGAGGAAACTAATCGCTGGTTCCAAGACTTATAGAATCAATGTTGGTTACAAAGAAAAGTACCAGCTGAGTTGAAGACAGCATTTTTAGTTGCTATCTTCAAAACAGGATCAAACAGATTTGAGATGATTACAGTGGATTCTCAATAATGGGGCCACGATTATAAGGGCCAGCTGCTTTATTGGGTTAATCTTCAAACTACAAAAGCAAAACAGGATTACAAATAAAATGACGTGTGGGTTAATAGGTCCAGGCTGCTGGTTATTCGGTCCAGTAGTAGCTCAGTTTTCCTCTTCTTAAACGGAAGAAATAAGCGATTTTTTTAAGTATGTAATTTACATGAGTAGAAATAGACCTGTGTGTACAAAACATACCATAAACCAACTACACATGCACCACTTCAAGATTGTTATGTATAGTAATGTTGTCTCTTTTGATCACTATCTTTGACTATCTGATGTTTTCATCACAAGTTGTTGACACAATACATTACTGTTTAGCATGTCATTTTGAGAGAAATACATGCTGCCTCAGTTCGTTACTGTTAGACGTCCGTGATATTCGTATCAAGAGTGGTAGTGTTTATTCATGATTCACAGTTAACTGGAAAGACAGGGAATTTCAGGGAAATAAAAAAAGGTCAGGGAACTGTTTGAAATATGTCGAAAGTCAGGGAAATCAGCTAGTTTTCAGAAAAATGTCAGGGAAGTTTTCACAGGATTCTCTTATTGTGGTTTTTGCAAAAAAAGGAGAATACACAGATCTACATTCATTAGAAGTGTTGATTGTTTTTAACTGTCTTGTGACATCAGCTGAATTGGAGTACTAGTGTGTAAGTGTGTTATAACATGGTACTATTACAATGCGTATTGATACAATTTTGCTTTCTAGTAAGCTTACACATTTTTTATTTTACCTAATATTCTTATTGTTAATACTGTACTTGTTTGGTTCAGTTGTTGCCAAAAGCAAAGGGGGTTGTGTGTGTGTGTGTGTGTGTGTGTGTGTGTGTGTGTGTGTGTGTGTGTGTGTGTGTGTGTGTGTGTGTGTGTGTGTGTGTGTGTGTGTGTGTGTGTGTGTGTGCCAATCTACTTATTACTGGTGGCTATATAAATACTACCTTTATTTAAAGGTGACATTTTAATTTTTAGTGTTTGAATCATTTTTAAGTTAAATTCAATGTTTATAATTGGTTTGTTTATTCCTGACATATCAACAATTTATCAATCTGAGAGTGAAACATGGCTATAAGGAAAACTAAGTTCAGTGATCTGTGGTTGGACTCTAGGTGGAATCCTGAGTTTGTTGGCTGGTTAAGTAAAGGACCTGAAAGTACCCAAGCTTTCTGCAAAATTTGTAAAAAAACATTTGATTTATCTAATATGGGGCGCCAAGCTGTAGTGTCACATTCAAAGGGTAAAACACATTTGAATATAATGAAAACTCAAGAGACACAACCATCCTTAAAAACGTTTTTCAGTACATTCACACCTAAATGTAGTGAACAGTGTTGCAAACTGGTCAGTAAAGTCAGTAAAAGTCAGTATTTTTGAGCAAGTCAGTAAAAAGCCAGTATTTTTTAAATTGGTCAGTAAAGTCAGTTTTTTAAAGCAGAATTTAGTGGTTCTTAAGAAAGGGTTTTTACTCAATACCGGCAATTCATTTTTTTTTATTTCCTTACTTTCTAACATGATAATTAAAAATTTTTTTGTCAGAGTTAAAAAACTGGCTCAAAGTTGAGAAAGAAGAATACAACCGGAACTGAAGGGAAGAAAGCGACCACCCAAAGTTTTTTAATACGTTGTTTCGTACCGGCCTTATAATTTTTTGAAATCAAATAATTTGTTGGTACTCTTAAGTGTTTAAAAACAATTTCTTACTGTGTAAAGTATTTGAGATGGGCAGGTGTAAATTTAAAAGTGACTGGCTGAGAAAGTCTGACTGTAATGGATATATTGTTGCTGAGTGGGGACGTAAAGCCAGTGACCATGAGATGTTCTGTACCCTTTGTGTAAAAACTTTCAATATTTTGTGGGGATATGAAGACGTGGAACAGCATGCATCTTCTCGGAAGCATATAGAAGAATGTAAACAAAAACTTTCCTCTTCACAACTTCACCTGACTTCAGTTCGCCAATCCACAGCTGGTTCACAAGACTGTGCGCCATCTACTAGTGTTGGTGAAACAATCAAGCAAACGGTTCAGTTGTACAACATTAGAGATAGTGCAGCCAAAGCGGAACTTATTTGGGTAATGAAGACAGTTGCAGCGGACTTTCCTTTGCTTCCATCCTGTGAAGACATTCGGGAGACTTTTGAAGCGATGTTTCCATCAAGTGTTCCTACAGATTTTTCACTTTCAAGAACAAAGGCACAATACTTGATAACTGATGCTCTGGCACCATTCTTTAAAAAGCAAATGTTGAATGAAATGGATGGTGCTCTTTTCACATTATGTTTTGACGAAACTGTTAATGCTGGCTCATCAAAAGAACTTCAAACAGCTGTTAAGTATTGGTCTCCATCTAAAGAAATGATTGTTACAAGGCATTTGCAAACTTTTGTTATGGGGTCAGCTACCGCTGATGAATTGTATAATAAGCTGTGTGAAGCTGTAGATAACACAACCTTACTGCGAACCAACTTACTGATGCTCAGTAATGATGGGCCCAATGTCAATAAAGCAGTTACAAACCTGATGAATGACTCTCTTATTTTATTAAGAAAAAAACGAATGGTTGACATTGGTACATGCAACATTCACATACTTCACAATGCTTTTAGGTGCGGTATGAAAGAACTTGGTGATAACGCTTCAAATTTGATATTCCTTATTCATGACTTTTTTGATGGTTGGCCTTCGAGATGGGAAGATTTTGAAAAAATTCAGAATGATCTGAAGCTACGTAAGTACAGGTTCATCAAACATGTTTCTTCAAGGTGGTTGTCTTTGGAGTCAGCAGGTTTAAGACTCCTAAGAACAGTGGCCAGCAGTCACGAAGTATTTCATGGTATTTGTGCCAAAATATAAAAGTGATTTAATGATATCATCCAAATACAAGAACATTGTTAGTCTTCTGAAAGTTAACACAATGAAAGTGGAAATAAACTTTGCTTGCTCCAGTGATCACATATTTTCACAGTTTACTGGTCACTTTCAGAAAGAAGAACCTTTGATTCACCTTCTGTATGATCACCTCAAAACTCTAACAAGCAGACTAATGACTCATATATGTCATTCTGAGGTTATCTTCTCGTTAGATTCCTTGAATGATGAGAAAAGTTTTCTTCCTCTTAAAGAAGTAAACTGTGGATTAGATGTAAAAGAATTACAAATGATACCAGAAAAGGACAAACTTGCATTTCTGCTCCAAGCAAAAAAGCATTTCATTGCTAGTTGTAAACACATTTTTACCAAGTCTTCCTTGACGTCAAAACCTTTATTGAAGCATTTTGAATGTTTGATCCCATCCGAAAGAACAAAAGACAATAGTTGGAAGTCCATCGTTGAAGTGGCAAGAGCATTGCCTATTGATCTGAACATAGCCTCCCTTATTGATGAATGGAAGTTACTGAGTTTGGAAGAAGATGAGCTCCATAGCAAGAGCAATCGCATTGATGTTTAACCATCGTATTGATGGATGGAACCAGTTTTTTAAGAAAACTGATAAGGCAGGTGAGATGAAGTACCCACTTGTTTCTAAGGTTGTCAAAGCAGCTTTATCTCTTTCTCATGGTTCAGCAGATGTGGAAAGAGGCTTCTCAAGCTCACAGAGAGTTATGACCTCTGATCGGGCAAGTATGTCTGAAAGAACTCTGGATGCCTATCTTCACGTTAAGCCACTCGTTGAATAAACTCTATTATGGAAAAGTACATTTGGTTCATATAAACAAAGAGCTCTTGAATCTCGCTCAGTCAGCCTATATACATCATAGGCAGTACCTAGAAGAACAACGTTTAAAGAAAGAACAGGAAAAGAAAGAAGAAGAAGCTAAGGAGAAAGAGCGTATTGCCGAAAACAAATTAGAGAAAAAACTCTCAGCTGAGAGGAAAGGTATTGATGAAAAAGAAGTAGTATTAAAACAACTGTGAAAAGTGATGAAGAAGAGAAAAGAAAAGTAGCTGATACCTTTTAAAAGATGCAAATGAAAGATTAAAGCAGGCTATTAAAAATAAGGATCTTGTTGTGGCTAATGTTGCACAGGCAATCCTGGAAAGTGCTCAGAAAGTTAAAGAAGAAGCTGACATAAAAAGACATGATGCGGAAAAAATTCAGAAAAATGTTGAGAAAAGAAAATCTTCACTAATTACTTCATTTTTCAATAAAAAACCCAAGCAATGAGTTTCAATTACAATTCTTAAGCAGACTGATCATAGAATACCAAGGATATTTAACGTTCTCTTGGTATGTACATTATATTATTCTAGGAATATTTAAGATGGGTAATTATGTTACAGTTTTATTAGATATAAGATGTAAGTTAAGCGCTGAATAATATGTCAATAAAATAAATATACAAAATTAACTTATAATGGTGGCAAGGGATATTGGCCTGAGTAGCTGTAAACCAGTTAACAACATGCCTGCTGATTTTACTTGAACAATGTTTAGTTTTTAATGTTTTTTAATAAGTCTCAAACTAAAATAATACCGTTATATGGTAGATTTTGTTTTACAGCTGCTCAGTGGGGAGAAGGGTGGCCAATTATAAAAAAATATGTTTTAAACTGTCTCTAATTACTTGTAAATTAATATTAATATGGTCGATGGAGGTCAGTAATTAAGGTCATTATTTTATCTTAGGTCAGTAAGAAGTCAGTATTTCAGTGATTGTAGTCAGTAAAATCAGTAATTTAGACCTCAAAACCAGTTTGCAGCCCTGAGTGAACCAAAAAATAGTGAAAGTGAGACTAGAGATGAAGTAATGCCATCAACAAGTCGACAAAATATTGAAGTTTCAAACTTGCCTTCTGAAGTATCATCCTCCAAACCTAATCAACAGTCAGTTACATCTTTTTGCATTAGGGATGATACCACAAGAGCAGAAATTCTTTGGCCTCTGAAGGTTGTAAATAGCAAAATTTCACTAAATACATGTTCAGATATAGGTGATTTATTCAAATTGATGTTTTCTGACAGTACCATAGCTTCAAACTTCAAAATGGGAGCTACAAAATGCAAATATCTCATTAATCATGGTCTTTCTCCATATTTTTTTCATGAAATGAAAAATCGAATAAGTCAGAGTGATGCTTTTGTCATATGTTTTGATGAGTCTCTCAACAAAGTCATTCAAAGAGGTCAGATGGACATATTTGTAAAATATTTTGACATTAATAGAAGTAGAGTGCAAAGTGAATATTTCAACAGTGTTTTTTTGGACAGAGCTACAGCACAAGATCTTTTGGACAATTTCATCAAAGGAATCCATCCAATGCAATTAAAAAAAGTTCTCCAAGTTTTTATGGATGGACCCAATGTCAATTATTATTTAAGTTTCCTGAAAAAGTTGGGTGAAAGAATAAAAGAAGATGATCCTAATGGGAAATTACTGATAAATGGTGGAGTTTGCGGGCTACATGTTATAAATGGCGCAGTAAAAACTGGGCTGCAGGCCGTCAAGTGGGATGTGGATAGTTATCTACGTGATGTTTACTATATATTTCATGATTCTCCAGCCCGTTGTGCACAATTCACATGTCTTACTGGAAAAACGTTGTTTCCTCTAAAACATTGTACAACCAGGTGGCTTGAGAATGTTCCCTCTATTGATAGAGTTTTAACTATTTTTGATGATATCAAGAAATATATTGATAACCAGAAATTACTTCATACTAAGCCTTTGAAAAACGTTGCAACTCAAACTAAAGATGGGTTTTTAAAATGTAAATTGGCATTTTTTAAGGCAATTTCTCAAGAATGTGAGCCATTTTTAATAAAATTTCAAACCTCTGACCCTCTTGCTCCTTTCTTATATGCAGATCTACAAAGTCTTTTGCAAAATTTGATGGAAAGATTTGTAAAGACCAGTAAAATACCTACATCAGTGAGCAAACTTTTTTCCCTTGATCTGAATGACAAAGAAAATTTACGTGAAGTAAAAAACATTGATATAGGCTTCCAGACAAAAAAAATTCTTAAAGAAGTTACAGCAAATGAAGCTGAGATCCTAAGATTTAAACTGGAATGTCAAACTGTCTTAATTAAAATGACAGAGAAAATATTGGAAAGATGTCGTTTTAATCTTTCTGTATTAATCTTTGGATCCTGGTCTTATTTATCATCAACCACAACAGGGCAAAATAAGATTCACATTGCTGCTAGATGAATTTTATATTCACAATAGAATTGCAGAGAGGGCCAAAGGGCAATACTCTTCCTTTTGTGGGGAAGCCCATTCCTGTCTTGAGCTAACATCAAACAATTTTTTGAAAGTAGAGCAAGTGTAAGACTTGATGATTTCTTTTCATCAATGCTGTTAGGAAACCAACATTACTTAGAGCTGTGGAATATTGTGAATCTTGGTCTAATATTTTCACATGGAAATGCAACAGTGGAAAGTGGATTTTCTATTAATAAAAACTTATTAATAGAAAACTTAACTGAACACAGTCTCATTGCTCAAAGAACTGTTGAAAATGCAATCAGGTTTATAACGTAATGAGATTAGGGGTTTTATTATTTATTATTATAATCAAATTTACGTTACGTTTAAGTTAACTTGAAACAGAATAAAAGAGTTGTTGTTGTTTAAATTTAAATTCGTGGTTAAAATATTAAAAGTCTCATTAAAACAAAATTCATCTATGGGTGAAGTGTTCTTTTTAGATAACTCAATGTTGAGAATGGTTATTTCTACTTGAAGGTGACTAATGTAGTAAAGTATTTTACCATACAACATTCAAAGTTACTCACAGTGTTTACAATGGTTTAATTATACTTGTTTTTTAAAGAATTCCCTTGTATTAAATAAATAAATAATGAAGTTGATTATATTTAAATGCTAGATTAACTTAAGTTAAAACATGAAGTGTAGCAGTTGATTGCTTGATGATAGTTCTCGTCTGGTTGAAACTGGTAGTAGAAACTTCTTCTGATTGCAGGTAGTCTGAGTATGTCAAGTCCCGTAAAGTCTGGACAATAGTATAAACAAACATATACTTTTACGTACCTGATTGTGGTTACTTGAAGTTCACTAAACTGTCAACTCAGCTTACAATCATCAACTCCCTTTGGTTGCAAGGTTATGTTACCTTGTTTATATCTTAGTGGGCGCCACACGGATTTATTCAGGGAAAATCCCGTGTAAAACCCACACATAAAAATTACTAGATGAAAAGAAAATTTAAAATAGTTGAGTACCACTTTTTGGCAATGCTGTTCCAATATGTTAAACACAACAGAAGGTTGTTTAAGTTTATTAAAAGAAAATATTCAATTATTCAAAAAAAAATAAATCAAATCAGGTGATGCTGTTAATAATGGGTTTATTTGCACCCTTATAGTGAATTCAAAAAATACACATAATGTAAACATACAAAGTTGTACAATTAAAAGTTAGTTATTTTATATGCCTCATACGGCTTGCTCAGAACATGAATTATAAATCTGGTTAAGTCCAGATACTATTTATTTTTAATATGAAAATTATTACAATTATTATTATTATTATTATCTCAGTTGTGAATTCTTTGAGACACGAAAGAAAACAATTATGCCTACACAATATCCAATAATACAATTGATCAACAAAGTTTTAGGTTACTTTTACCAAGTAATTGAAAAAAACCGATCTATTGAAAGATCGTGCGTTTCATCAACGCTTGCTTTTTTAGTGACAATATTTATCAATTGAGAGCCCTTACAACTAACATATAGCTTACTTACTAATAACAAATTTGAATAATAAATCGAAACGTGGTGTAATCTTAAATATTGTTTTTGTGTTTTGCGTCAGTACAGGTTATGGTTGCAAAAATACAAGTTATTGCACTCAGATCAAGATTAATAATAATTGCACTTTTACCTTCAGAGTTTTAATTATCTAATTAAAACTTCTTATCACTTAAGTAATCGGATTATAATGATTACTTGGTTTCGGCACTAATTCGCACAAGAACAGAATAATGCGATCCTCTTCTAATTAAAATGGATCGTGAATAATGACAATAAATTATTTTCTGTTCGTCATTCCTGCACAAAATTAAAATAAAACTGCACTTAAACACTGTTGTTGGTTGTGGATGATCTTGAAGCAAAATTTCTTGTTGTTAAACTATTGGTTCCAATGTACAATGTAACTGACGCTAAGTGTTATTAAAAAACGTGGCGGTGACGGGCGTACGTCTGTTCTGCTTGCTAGTTAGTAAAGGTCTCTGTCAAAATTCGCTGGTTTGTCTTTATATACCCCTCTCTTGGATCGGCTTTAGGTAAAAATGTTGATTACTAACTTATTTTCTGATTGGCTTTCGCCGGTGAGTCGGCGTGACGTGTCACTTTTTGACAGTTGATAACGGCTTTTCCTAACCGTCGAAAGTTGCGGTAGCAGCTAGTTGTCATTTGTGTTATTATTCATAAACAGTTTCTCGATGTACATTTTTAGAATGATGCTAACATCTCTCCCGCACTAAATACAGTTGCGATTGGGTCATTATTACTATCAAATTAAAGATTGTTCTTTTTCCTTCAATTTGATATCACTCATTCTCGAATTACTTTCACTCTAACCGACATTGTTATAAAATCAACGTTCGGGTACATTATTCTTACTGTCGTCTGCTCTTTATGAATCGCCGATTTTACACTTTTGGTTAACCTTGCTTGTATCCACATAACATTTTATTAATTAAATGTTTATGCGCGAACACCATTAATGCTGTACTGATGTTTTTTGCTGAACTTTACTTGTACACCTTAATTCTATACATTGTAATAAATGATCCTACTGACTATGACATTTCGTTTCCCGTTAGTTTGTTTTAAGCTACTATTTACAATTAAAATTATGATTAAACCTATTGTTTTAATAACATTTTTTGTTATGTCAATGCATAACCATAGTTCTGTGCATTTTAGTCTACACTCGTGATAATCATCGATAGTCATTTTACTGACTAATGTTTGGTCTAAGTTTGCTAAGGCATATCGTCTACATTGAAATTTGGCCTTAATAATGCCTATTGGTTCTCAATTCGGTAAATTATGGAGACATCTTATTTGTATAAGATTCTCTTTTATAAATAGTTCTCTTTTCCAACAAGTATATTTGATGCTGAAATACATCTTAGTTCCTACTATATAGCCATTGTTAACATTGGTTTTGGCATTCATTATCTACTGTTCATTGTCACATCTATTATCAGCAAAATGCTGATTTTGCTTTCACAGTATTTAACTGCTCATTAGTTTATTTTTTGTTTATAAATGTCATTCGGTTTACATCAACCATTTACTGAATTGACAGTCGAATTTAAATTTATTCTGTCCATTAGTTCGTTTTAGTCTCAGTCTAGTTGTAGTGTCAAACAGCTATTGGGTTACTGTTTCGCATGGCACTTCTGCTTTATTCTTCCCTCTTGGTTTCTTCTTTCTTGTTTATTTCGACTATTCTATACCTATTTACATGGTTATTCTGTTTTTATGAAATCTGATAACATACACTTAGGTTAGGTGACATCTTGTGATGTTACATATACACCCTATTTAAAATTGATCATTTGAAAAATTTATATTTTGTAAAATTATCAATTCATGTCAGTTTCTTAGTATACTTCAATAAAAAAATTTTCTCTTGTATTATTTGATTTTTTAAACATATTATTGGTGTATTACTCTAGGTTGGCTTTTTATACAATGGTACAATTCTTAATTTACTAGTATTTTCAAGCTGCTTACTCTCTAAGTCATTTAACTATAATTGATCTTGTTTCTCAAGTTAACTATTCCCTGTTTTATCCACATTCTACTTTCTCATCACATATCTTTGCATTCGTGATCATTTTGATGGTTATTATAATTTATACCTCACAGATTCTTTCATAATATTCCTTGATATAATAAAACAATATAATTCCCTAACTGTAGTAGAGGTTTTGGAATCAGGGTGGCTCACTATGGCTAACATCCTCTGCCGTTCCTCACTACACATTCTCAGATTCAGAGGCATTACTCTTCTCTGTCTGAGTAAAAAATAAACATTGCACCTGGCAATAGTTGCACTATCACAACTCAAAAAAAAATATCACATATCATTCATATTCAATAATATAATATATTCACTATAATATACAAGGTATCAGAGGTTTTCATTTAGATCACATTTCTATCTTTATACTTGCTAACATACTTTCTTTCTTACAGGTAATTACTTCTTTTAGACTTGATGTTTTTTAGCTATGCTTTTATCAGCTATATTGTTACTTATGTACTAGTGAACAATTTGTTTTGGTTCATTTAAATATTCTTAAGATTATACACTTGTTTTGATGCTTATAGTACTTATGCATTTGGTTTGTTCTATCTAGAGTTTACAATATATTTCTGTTTTCACCATGGTTCATTAAATCTTTCTTAACGAGTTATATTCCTCCTGAATTATCAGGCTTACATTGTTTGTATACTAAATGGTTTTTTCTTTTTTTCTGATGTTCTCTGACATATTCTGGTTATGTATAATAGTTGATAATTGACAAACATTTTTCTTTCCTTTCATTTCATTATAACAATAGTTATTCTTACAATTAACACTCTTTGTTATTTTCTTCTCTACTCCTTCAAGTGATGGTGGTTTTCACTTATTCTGGATGATTTTATATACTATATACTATGCTGTAATTACAATTTCATTTAACAATATACTAATATCTAATTTCATAGACATTCTTGGGGTTTTCATGGTTTGTTTTACAAATATTATTTTTTCTTTCCTTACATTCCATAATAATGTCCTTCTTTTTATTTTACACACTTTGTTATACTGCCTCTCTACTCCTTCAAAGGTTAGTTGGGTGAACCTTTATTCTGGTTGATTTTAATTTAACATCTGAGTTTTATGAGAGGTATACAATAATCATTTTATAAACATTAGGTCATATAGAATATTCATCTGGATACATATTTTTCTCTAGGTATAGTACAGTAATTGTATTTTCTTATTAAATCATTTGATTGACCTTATATAATTTTCTATCCCTTGGGGTAATAGGTCTGGTAAATTTTCATCATTAACAAATGGTTTGGCTTACGTTTTAAATCTACACACTTTTGTAACTTGATAAGGCAGATTGACTAGTTATAGCTAATTAGTTACCTTCAACATTTTTGGTAGTTTAACAACAAATGAGTTTGTTTATAGTAGTGGTTTTTTTTTTAAATATATATATTTTATCTTTTACACCATAAACGTTTGGGTGAGGAATGTTGCTTACTATTACATATTATCCCTCCTTAATATTAATCATTTCTTACTCGTCGATATTCATGGGGTTATTTGTGCTCTTCCACTCTATTCCTATCATGCGGTTCTTCCACTTGGCGGCTACTAGATAGTCGTTGGCTCCCCGTTTCCTTGCCTTCTTCCTCTCATCATCTTTGGTATTCCTGTGTTCATTGTACTCTGGGCCTTGGCTATTATTGATGTCTGGCCCTCCTTCTAATCCTGATTGACCTTTGTTCATTTCCTGGTTGGATTCTTCCATCGCTTGGTCCCTCTTTTTCCGCATTTCCCTTATTCTTTGGGCGTACCTTTCAATAAGCTGGTCCAGTCGTTCTTGATCATTTTCCTTCTCCCTGTGAAGCTTCTTTCTTCTAGAAATATTCGCCTTAAATACCTCATTGTTTATGACCTTCTCTGTCATAACATAGTCAATGGCATGTAACGTTGTTTTAATCGTTCCGTCATCTGGGTCATTAATTAAATGGTTTAATGATCGGTTATGCATTAAGGAATCGATTGATTTTGTTTGGTGTATTTTATTTGGTGGTATATTTAATTTAATTGGATTCTTATTTAATTTTTTACCCACGGTTTTATGGTGATTTATTTTTAATATTTCATGAAGTCTTGTTTATACTTCTTACCATTGGTCCTTGCTCTATGACGAATAATTGGGTTGTCTACGAAGTTAATTAATCCACTCCTAATCATTTCTAATATTTCCTTTGTAATCCTTGTTTTCTTAGAGCGTATTATTCTTTTTATCTTTGTCTCTTTCTCTCCTGTTTTCTTTATTACCTTGTCCTTTACATTTTTAATGGTAGCTTCTTTATGCTGAATGTTCTCTTCATTCCTATGGTGTGTATCCTCAGGCACCAATGCTTTCGAGTCTTCTTTATCCTCAGTTTGGTTATCAGTGTCTTTGAATTGTATACTTAATTCTTCCATGGATTCATCATTTGATACTTCTCCTATCTCTGAGTTGTCATCGTCCTTTCCTTCTTCATTATTCTCCGGCTCTGGACTCATTTGTTCCATGTTGTTGTCTTCGGATACCTTCCGTTCTTCTCCCCACTTCCGGTTATTCATGTCATCCATTTTTTGGCTAATTTTCATTAAGGTGTTGTTCAATTCTTTTCTAATGGCTTGACAGTTATCGTCGATTTTACCGTTTAGCGCGTCCATAGACTTATGAGTATCGTCTATCCTTTTATTTAGGTCCTCCTTCAGCGATTCCACATTTTTACTAAGCGATTCCAGATTTCTATTTAAGTCCCGATGGTCCTCCCTTATCGACTCTATATTTCTATTCAATAGTTCAATATTTCTTTGGTTCTCTTCCCGGGATTTCCTACCATCTTCCTGTAATGCTTCCATATTTTTGTTCATCGAGTCATTCAGTTTTTTATGAGATTTCTTACCGTCTTCCTTTAATGATCGACTATCTTCCTTTAATTCCATCATTATCTTCATCATTGCTTCCCATCTCATCTCTTCAGTTGGCTTGTTTGGTTGTGGGAGTTCTTCAGGCCGTCTGGGTTGGTTTTCTACTGTCACTTCTATCTCTGGTTCTACGTGAGGTGTTTCGTCGTTACTAGTTTCGATATTATTGATTGTAATAACTCCCATCTCGTCTGTGGGCTGCGCTTCGTATGCATCTACATCCCGTTGTATCTCTCCTACCCTACTGTCCTTATATCTTGTATCGTATTGGTGGGTGTGCGGCATGTTAAGTTTTTCGTGTCTACCGGGCTAATATAAGATATAAAAAATATATTTATTTAATATTTTTTAAGCCACACTAGTGGGTGCGCCAATTTATAAGTTAACGCGATTCGGGGTTCTTATTTAAAATTATTATGTTTATTTGTTTACAGTAATTATATTAAAATAATGTTCAAATTCCGTTTAAAGCCACACGGATGGTCTAACCTATTTGTAATAAAATGAAAACGTGTGTGTTTACAATTAACTTGAAGTAAAATAAAAGAGTTGTTGTTGTTTAAATTTAAATTCGTGGTTAAAATATTAAAAGTCTCATTAAAACAAAATTCATCTATGGGTGAAGTGTTCTTTTTAGATAACTCAATGTTGAGAATGGTTATTTCTACTTGAAGGTGACTAATGTAGTAAAGTATTTTACCATACAACATTCAAAGTTACTCACAGTGTTTACAATGGTTTAATTATACTTGTTTTTTAAAGAATTCCCTTGTCTTAAATAAATAAATAATGAAGTTGATTATATTTAAATGCTAGATTAACTTAAGTTAAAACATGAAGTGTAGCAGTTGATTGCTTGATGATAGTTCTCGTCTGGTTGAAACTGGTAGTAGAAACTTCTTCTGATTGCAGGTAGTCTGAGTATGTCAAGTCCCGTAAAGTCTGGACAATAGTATAAACAAACATATACTTTTACGTACCTGATTGTGGTTACTTGAAGTTCACTAAACTGTCAACTCAGCTTACAATCATCAACTCCCTTTGGTTGCAAGGTTATGTTACCTTGTTTATATCTTAGTGGGCGCCACACGGATTTATTCAGGGAAAATCCCGTGTAAAACCCACACATAAAAATTACTAGATGAAAAGAAAATTTAAAATAGTTGAGTACCACTTTTTGGCAATGCTGTTCCAATATGTTAAACACAACAGAAGGTTGTTTAAGTTTATTAAAAGAAAATATTCAATTATTCAAAAAAAAATAAATCAAATCAGGTGATGCTGTTAATAATGGGTTTATTTGCACCCTTATAGTGAATTCAAAAAATACACATAATGTAAACATACAAAGTTGTACAATTAAAAGTTAGTTATTTTATATGCCTCATACGGCTTGCTCAGAACATGAATTATAAATCTGGTTAAGTCCAGATACTATTTATTTTTAATATGAAAATTATTACAATTATTATTATTATTATTATCTCAGTTGTGAATTCTTTGAGACACGAAAGAAAACAATTATGCCTACACAATATCCAATAATACAATTGATCAACAAAGTTTTAGGTTACTTTTACCAAGTAATTGAAAAAAACCGATCTATTGAAAGATCGTGCGTTTCATCAACGCTTGCTTTTTTAGTGACAATATTTATCAATTGAGAGCCCTTACAACTAACATATAGCTTACTTACTAATAACAAATTTGAATAATAAATCGAAACGTGGTGTAATCTTAAATATTGTTTTTGTGTTTTGCGTCAGTACAGGTTATGGTTGCAAAAATACAAGTTATTGCACTCAGATCAAGATTAATAATAATTGCACTTTTACCTTCAGAGTTTTAATTATCTAATTAAAACTTCTTATCACTTAAGTAATCGGATTATAATGATTACTTGGTTTCGGCACTAATTCGCACAAGAACAGAATAATGCGATCCTCTTCTAATTAAAATGGATCGTGAATAATGACAATAAATTATTTTCTGTTCGTCATTCCTGCACAAAATTAAAATAAAACTGCACTTAAACACTGTTGTTGGTTGTGGATGATCTTGAAGCAAAATTTCTTGTTGTTAAACTATTGGTTCCAATGTACAATGTAACTGACGCTAAGTGTTATTAAAAAACGTGGCGGTGACGGGCGTACGTCTGTTCTGCTTGCTAGTTAGTAAAGGTCTCTGTCAAAATTCGCTGGTTTGTCTTTATATACCCCTCTCTTGGATCGGCTTTAGGTAAAAATGTTGATTACTAACTTATTTTCTGATTGGCTTTCGCCGGTGAGTCGGCGTGACGTGTCACTTTTTGACAGTTGATAACGGCTTTTCCTAACCGTCGAAAGTTGCGGTAGCAGCTAGTTGTCATTTGTGTTATTATTCATAAACAGTTTCTCGATGTACATTTTTAGAATGATGCTAACATCTCTCCCGCACTAAATACAGTTGCGATTGGGTCATTATTACTATCAAATTAAAGATTGTTCTTTTTCCTTCAATTTGATATCACTCATTCTCGAATTACTTTCACTCTAACCGACATTGTTATAAAATCAACGTTCGGGTACATTATTCTTACTGTCGTCTGCTCTTTATGAATCGCCGATTTTACACTTTTGGTTAACCTTGCTTGTATCCACATAACATTTTATTAATTAAATGTTTATGCGCGAACACCATTAATGCTGTACTGATGTTTTTTGCTGAACTTTACTTGTACACCTTAATTCTATACATTGTAATAAATGATCCTACTGACTATGACATTTCGTTTCCCGTTAGTTTGTTTTAAGCTACTATTTACAATTAAAATTATGATTAAACCTATTGTTTTAATAACATTTTTTGTTATGTCAATGCATAACCATAGTTCTGTGCATTTTAGTCTACACTCGTGATAATCATCGATAGTCATTTTACTGACTAATGTTTGGTCTAAGTTTGCTAAGGCATATCGTCTACATTGAAATTTGGCCTTAATAATGCCTATTGGTTCTCAATTCGGTAAATTATGGAGACATCTTATTTGTATAAGATTCTCTTTTATAAATAGTTCTCTTTTCCAACAAGTATATTTGATGCTGAAATACATCTTAGTTCCTACTATATAGCCATTGTTAACATTGGTTTTGGCATTCATTATCTACTGTTCATTGTCACATCTATTATCAGCAAAATGCTGATTTTGCTTTCACAGTATTTAACTGCTCATTAGTTTATTTTTTGTTTATAAATGTCATTCGGTTTACATCAACCATTTACTGAATTGACAGTCGAATTTAAATTTATTCTGTCCATTAGTTCGTTTTAGTCTCAGTCTAGTTGTAGTGTCAAACAGCTATTGGGTTACTGTTTCGCATGGCACTTCTGCTTTATTCTTCCCTCTTGGTTTCTTCTTTCTTGTTTATTTCGACTATTCTATACCTATTTACATGGTTATTCTGTTTTTATGAAATCTGATAACATACACTTAGGTTAGGTGACATCTTGTGATGTTACATATACACCCTATTTAAAATTGATCATTTGAAAAATTTATATTTTGTAAAATTATCAATTCATGTCAGTTTCTTAGTATACTTCAATAAAAAAATTTTCTCTTGTATTCTTTGATTTTTTAAACATATTATTGGTGTATTACTCTAGGTTGGCTTTTTATACAATGGTACAATTCTTAATTTACTAGTATTTTCAAGCTGCTTACTCTCTAAGTCATTTAACTATAATTGATCTTGTTTCTCAAGTTAACTATTCCCTGTTTTATCCACATTCTACTTTCTCATCACATATCTTTGCATTCGTGATCATTTTGATGGTTATTATAATTTATACCTCACAGATTCTTTCATAATATTCCTTGATATAATAAAACAATATAATTCCCTAACTGTAGTAGAGGTTTTGGAATCAGGGTGGCTCACTATGGCTAACATCCTCTGCCGTTCCTCACTACACATTCTCAGATTCAGAGGCATTACTCTTCTCTGTCTGAGTAAAAAATAAACATTGCACCTGGCAATAGTTGCACTATCACAACTCAAAAAAAAATATCACATATCATTCATATTCAATAATATAATATATTCACTATAATATACAAGGTATCAGAGGTTTTCATTTAGATCACATTTCTATCTTTATACTTGCTAACATACTTTCTTTCTTACAGGTAATTACTTCTTTTAGACTTGATGTTTTTTAGCTATGCTTTTATCAGCTATATTGTTACTTATGTACTAGTGAACAATTTGTTTTGGTTCATTTAAATATTCTTAAGATTATACACTTGTTTTGATGCTTATAGTACTTATGCATTTGGTTTGTTCTATCTAGAGTTTACAATATATTTCTGTTTTCACCATGGTTCATTAAATCTTTCTTAACGAGTTATATTCCTCCTGAATTATCAGGCTTACATTGTTTGTATACTAAATGGTTTTTTCTTTTTTTCTGATGTTCTCTGACATATTCTGGTTATGTATAATAGTTGATAATTGACAAACATTTTTCTTTCCTTTCATTTCATTATAACAATAGTTATTCTTACAATTAACACTCTTTGTTATTTTCTTCTCTACTCCTTCAAGTGATGGTGGTTTTCACTTATTCTGGATGATTTTATATACTATATACTATGCTGTAATTACAATTTCATTTAACAATATACTAATATCTAATTTCATAGACATTCTTGGGGTTTTCATGGTTTGTTTTACAAATATTATTTTTTCTTTCCTTACATTCCATAATAATGTCCTTCTTTTTATTTTACACACTTTGTTATACTGCCTCTCTACTCCTTCAAAGGTTAGTTGGGTGAACCTTTATTCTGGTTGATTTTAATTTAACATCTGAGTTTTATGAGAGGTATACAATAATCATTTTATAAACATTAGGTCATATAGAATATTCATCTGGATACATATTTTTCTCTAGGTATAGTACAGTAATTGTATTTTCTTATTAAATCATTTGATTGACCTTATATAATTTTCTATCCCTTGGGGTAATAGGTCTGGTAAATTTTCATCATTAACAAATGGTTTGGCTTACGTTTTAAATCTACACACTTTTGTAACTTGATAAGGCAGATTGACTAGTTATAGCTAATTAGTTACCTTCAACATTTTTGGTAGTTTAACAACAAATGAGTTTGTTTATAGTAGTGGTTTTTTTTTTAAATATATATATTTTATCTTTTACACCATAAACGTTTGGGTGAGGAATGTTGCTTACTATTACATATTATCCCTCCTTAATATTAATCATTTCTTACTCGTCGATATTCATGGGGTTATTTGTGCTCTTCCACTCTATTCCTATCATGCGGTTCTTCCACTTGGCGGCTACTAGATAGTCGTTGGCTCCCCGTTTCCTTGCCTTCTTCCTCTCATCATCTTTGGTATTCCTGTGTTCATTGTACTCTGGGCCTTGGCTATTATTGATGTCTGGCCCTCCTTCTAATCCTGATTGACCTTTGTTCATTTCCTGGTTGGATTCTTCCATCGCTTGGTCCCTCTTTTTCCGCATTTCCCTTATTCTTTGGGCGTACCTTTCAATAAGCTGGTCCAGTCGTTCTTGATCATTTTCCTTCTCCCTGTGAAGCTTCTTTCTTCTAGAAATATTCGCCTTAAATACCTCATTGTTTATGACCTTCTCTGTCATAACATAGTCAATGGCATGTAACGTTGTTTTAATCGTTCCGTCATCTGGGTCATTAATTAAATGGTTTAATGATCGGTTATGCATTAAGGAATCGATTGATTTTGTTTGGTGTATTTTATTTGGTGGTATATTTAATTTAATTGGATTCTTATTTAATTTTTTACCCACGGTTTTATGGTGATTTATTTTTAATATTTTCATGAAGTCTTGTTTATACTTCTTACCATTGGTCCTTGCTCTATGACGAATAATTGGGTTGTCTACGAAGTTAATTAATCCACTCCTAATCATTTCTAATATTTCCTTTGTAATCCTTGTTTTCTTAGAGCGTATTATTCTTTTTATCTTTGTCTCTTTCTCTCCTGTTTTCTTTATTACCTTGTCCTTTACATTTTTAATGGTAGCTTCTTTATGCTGAATGTTCTCTTCATTCCTATGGTGTGTATCCTCAGGCACCAATGCTTTCGAGTCTTCTTTATCCTCAGTTTGGTTATCAGTGTCTTTGAATTGTATACTTAATTCTTCCATGGATTCATCATTTGATACTTCTCCTATCTCTGAGTTGTCATCGTCCTTTCCTTCTTCATTATTCTCCGGCTCTGGACTCATTTGTTCCATGTTGTTGTCTTCGGATACCTTCCGTTCTTCTCCCCACTTCCGGTTATTCATGTCATCCATTTTTTGGCTAATTTTCATTAAGGTGTTGTTCAATTCTTTTCTAATGGCTTGACAGTTATCGTCGATTTTACCGTTTAGCGCGTCCATAGACTTATGAGTATCGTCTATCCTTTTATTTAGGTCCTCCTTCAGCGATTCCACATTTTTACTAAGCGATTCCAGATTTCTATTTAAGTCCCGATGGTCCTCCCTTATCGACTCTATATTTCTATTCAATAGTTCAATATTTCTTTGGTTCTCTTCCCGGGATTTCCTACCATCTTCCTGTAATGCTTCCATATTTTTGTTCATCGAGTCATTCAGTTTTTTATGAGATTTCTTACCGTCTTCCTTTAATGATCGACTATCTTCCTTTAATTCCATCATTATCTTCATCATTGCTTCCCATCTCATCTCTTCAGTTGGCTTGTTTGGTTGTGGGAGTTCTTCAGGCCGTCTGGGTTGGTTTTCTACTGTCACTTCTATCTCTGGTTCTACGTGAGGTGTTTCGTCGTTACTAGTTTCGATATTATTGATTGTAATAACTCCCATCTCGTCTGTGGGCTGCGCTTCGTATGCATCTACATCCCGTTGTATCTCTCCTACCCTACTGTCCTTATATCTTGTATCGTATTGGTGGGTGTGCGGCATGTTAAGTTTTTCGTGTCTACCGGGCTAATATAAGATATAAAAAATATATTTATTTAATATTTTTTAAGCCACACTAGTGGGTGCGCCAATTTATAAGTTAACGCGATTCGGGGTTCTTATTTAAAATTATTATGTTTATTTGTTTACAGTAATTATATTAAAATAATGTTCAAATTCCGTTTAAAGCCACACGGATGGTCTAACCTATTTGTAATAAAATGAAAACGTGTGTGTTTACAATTAACTTGAAGTAAAATAAAAGAGTTGTTGTTGTTTAAATTTAAATTCGTGGTTAAAATATTAAAAGTCTCATTAAAACAAAATTCATCTATGGGTGAAGTGTTCTTTTTAGATAACTCAATGTTGAGAATGGTTATTTCTACTTGAAGGTGACTAATGTAGTAAAGTATTTTACCATACAACATTCAAAGTTACTCACAGTGTTTACAATGGTTTAATTATACTTTTTTTTTAAAGAATTCCCTTGTATTAAATAAATAAATAATGAAGTTGATTATATTTAAATGCTAGATTAACTTAAGTTAAAACATGAAGTGTAGCAGTTGATTGCTTGATGATAGTTCTCGTCTGGTTGAAACTGGTAGTAGAAACTTCTTCTGATTGCAGGTAGTCTGAGTATGTCAAGTCCCGTAAAGTCTGGACAATAGTATAAACAAACATATACTTTTACGTACCTGATTGTGGTTACTTGAAGTTCACTAAACTGTCAACTCAGCTTACAATCATCAACTCCCTTTGGTTGCAAGGTTATGTTACCTTGTTTATATCTTAGTGGGCGCCACACGGATTTATTCAGGGAAAATCCCGTGTAAAACCCACACATAAAAATTACTAGATGAAAAGAAAATTTAAAATAGTTGAGTACCACTTTTTGGCAATGCTGTTCCAATATGTTAAACACAACAGAAGGTTGTTTAAGTTTATTAAAAGAAAATATTCAATTATTCAAAAAAAAATAAATCAAATCAGGTGATGCTGTTAATAATGGGTTTATTTGCACCCTTATAGTGAATTCAAAAAATACACATAATGTAAACATACAAAGTTGTACAATTAAAAGTTAGTTATTTTATATGCCTCATACGGCTTGCTCAGAACATGAATTATAAATCTGGTTAAGTCCAGATACTATTTATTTTTAATATGAAAATTATTACAATTATTATTATTATCTCAGTTGTGAATTCTTTGAGACACGAAAGAAAACAATTATGCCTACACAATATCCAATAATACAATTGATCAACAAAGTTTTAGGTTACTTTTACCAAGTTATTGAAAGATCGTGCGTTTCATCAACGCTTGCTTTTTTAGTGACAATATTTATCAATTGAGAGCCCTTACAACTAACATATAGCTTACTTACTAATAACAAATTTGAATAATAAATCGAAACGTGGTGTAATCTTAAATATTGTTTTTGTGTTTTGCGTCAGTACAGGTTATGGTTGCAAAAATACAAGTTATTGCACTCAGATCAAGATTAATAATAATTGCACTTTTACCTTCAGAGTTTTAATTATCTAATTAAAACTTCTTATCACTTAAGTAATCGGATTATAATGATTACTTGGTTTCGGCACTAATTCGCACAAGAACAGAATAATGCGATCCTCTTCTAATTAAAATGGATCGTGAATAATGACAATAAATTATTTTCTGTTCGTCATTCCCGCACAAAATTAAAATAAAACTGCACTTAAACACTGTTGTTGGTTGTGGATGATCTTGAAGCAAAATATCTTGTTGTTAAACTATTGGTTCCAATGTACAATGTAACTGACGCTAAGTGTTATTAAAAAACGTGGCGGTGACGGGCGTACGTCTGTTCTGCTTGCTAGTTAGTAAAGGTCTCTATCAAAATTCGCTGGTTTGTCTTTATATACCCCTCTCTTGGATCGGCTTTAGGTAAAAATGTTGATTACTAACTAATTTTCTGATTGGCTTTCGCCGGTGAGTCGGCGTGACGTGTCACTTTTTGACAGTTGATAACGGCTTTTCCTAACCGTCGAAAGTTGCGGTAGCAGCTAGTTGTCATTTGTGTTATTATTCATAAACAGTTTCTCGATGTACATTTTTAGAATGATGCTAACATCTCTCCCGCACTAAATACAGTTGCGATTGGGTCATTATTACTATCAAATTAAAGATTGTTCTTTTTCCTTCAATTTGATATCACTCATTCTCGAATTACTTTCACTCTAACCGACATTGTTATAAAATCAACGTTCGGGTACATTATTCTTACTGTCGTCTGCTCTTTATGAATCGCCGATTTTACACTTTTGGTTAACCTTGCTTGTATCCACATAACATTTTATTAATTAAATGTTTATGCGCGAACACCATTAATGCTGTACTGACGTTTTTTGCTGAACTTTACTTGTACACCTTAATTCTATACATTGTAATAAATGATCCTACTGACTATGACATTTCGTTTCCCGTTAGTTTGTTTTAAGCTACTATTTACAATTAAAATTATGATTAAACCTATTGTTTTAATAACATTTTTTGTTATGTCAATGCATAACCATAGTTCTGTACATTTTAGTCTACACTCGTGATAATCATCGATAGTCATTTTACTGACTAATGTTTGGTCTAAGTTTGCTAAGGCATATCGTCTACATTGAAATTTGGCTTTAATAATGCCTATTGGTTCTCAATTCGGTAAATTATGGAGACATCTTATTTGTATAAGATTCTCTTTTATAAATAGTTCTCTTTTCCAACAAGTATATTTGATGCTGAAATACATCTTAGTTCCTACTATATAGCCATTGTTAACATTGGTTTTGGCATTCATTATCTACTGTTCATTGTCACATCTATTATCAGCAAAATGCTGATTTTGCTTTCACAGTATTTAACTGCTCATTAGTTTATTTTTTGTTTATAAATGTCATTCGGTTTACATCAACCATTTACTGAATTGACAGTCGAATTTAAATTTATTCTGTCCATTAGTTCGTTTTAGTCTCAGTCTAGTTGTAGTGTCAAACAGCTATTGGGTTACTGTTTCACATGGCACTTCTGCTTTATTCTTCCCTCTTGGTTTCTTCTTTCTTGTTTATTTCGACTATTCTATACCTATTTACATGGTTATTCTGTTTTTATGAAATCTGATAACATACACTTAGGTTAGGTGACATCTTGTGATGTTACAGGTTCTATGAAAACATTGAAAAGATTCCCATCACCTATACAATGCTAACACATGTAAGGGCTGCTCATAGAAGATACGAAGAGTATCTTAAGGAATCTAAACAAAATCAGAAAGAAGTAGAAAAGAAACGAGTTGAAAAAAGGAAACTTTCCTTAGAGATAAAAAAAACTTGAAGAACAAAGAAAGATACTGAAACTTCAGACAGCTAAAGAAGAAGATGCCATAAAAGCAAAGATTCAGATGCTGGAGAAGAAGAAATCGAATTAGCTTTACTGATTTGTTTGAATTTTGAGTTTATATACTTTATGTAACTAGAACAGAATGAAAACAATTGTCTTTGTATTGTTCTTAATTTGTAATATGTAATGTTTTGTCAAATATGACACAAATAAAATAACAAGGAGAGCGTTGGACGGCTATGGGGATGGTGGAGGCCGATTAAAAATATCAATTAAACAAAATTGCATAGTTTTGATTATTTATTTCCTTTAAACTTCACAAAACTTATCACCTTCTGATTTCAATATATTTAAAGATATTTGGAAAAAAATTACAGTACCATATTCAAAAATCTCGATTGTCAGGGAAAAGTTCTCAATATTGTCAGGGAAATCAAAATATGAAAAATAGTGTGAACCCTGTTATTTTACTATGTGTAACTTATCCAATATTGATTTAAATTTTTGTTTTAAAATCACCCCCCCCCCTCTAACACTAATCAACAAAAACTAGCAGAACTTACTGGAATATCGATAACTACAATTTCTTGTGCCTTGCTACAGGAAGGAAAATTACAACAAGAATGGGTCTTAGAGGAGATTTCAAGAGGGTTCTCAAAAGCGGAATGTAATGGAAAGGATCCACTTCTTGAAGATGCTTTAAATGAATGGTTCTCCATTGTAACTGCTCAAAGTTTGTCTTTTAATGGTCAAGTGCGTAAAATAAAAGCATAGGAATTTGCCAAGAAATTAAACCAAAATTGTTTTTTAAAGCCACAGATGGTTGATACTAGAAATGTATGAGGCAAATTCGTTTTCAGAAACCCCACAGGAAAAAGCTAGCACTGATGTTGAAAATGCTGAAATTTAGAAGATTAATACACAATCCAAAAGGCTCCACAAATATTTGGCGGATGATACTTAAAATACTGACAGAACCGGTTTGTTTTATCGAGACACATTAGACGGTTCTCTCTATACATAAACATACAAAATTACACGGCTCAAAAAAATCATTTAAGATATGATTTGTACTAAAAACAACCTGTTTTGTTATAAATTCAATGTTATACCCGTTCAGAGCTCATCAACATAAACGTAATTAATCTAAACTGCAAGGGTAAAAATAATACAATGCAGTGTAGTGTATAGTTCCCTCGGTGATCTGGTTAACGTTGGCATTCAAAGAGAATCTTATCAGTCGCAAATGACTAGAAAACTCCACCTCTGCGGTTGCGATATCATAAAGCTCTTTTGAGTAAAATTGTAGAAGATAATGAGGAGAAAAAAGATGTTATGACCATTTTGAAGAAAATTAACTTAAAATATGTAATTTATATGTCTGCTGCAGCGTGGGATGATGTTTCTCAAAAAACATTACAAAATTCTTGGAAAAGCTGTGGCCAGAAATGGCGGAAAATTGCGACGCTGAAGCTACAGAAAGTGCCGAAGATGATAATCTTTCTGGAAATAGAGATTTTTGAGTTGTTAAAAGATATTGAAGGTTGTGAAAATGTTCAAGAGGAAGAAGTAACCGAGTGGTTAAATGTAGGTGTAGACTAATACGATCCCGGGCATCAATTCCTTTCTGAGAATGAGATCGTCACTGAGTGGTCTAAAAAATCAAACAACGAAGATTCAAGTTCCAATGATGATGATGCGGACGACGTAGCAATGGCAATCAACCATTCAGAGGCTACTTCAATGCTGGACAAATTATTAAATTATTTTGAGCGCCAAAGGGAGACAAACCCAGCTGAACTGTTACTTCTAAAAAGACTCTGTGAGCATACAGCTAAGAAGAGAGAAACATCGCTAAAGCAGAAAAAAATAAAGAACTTTTTTAAAAAGTAAAGACTTTGATCATGTAATCATGTGTGTGTGTTTATTAGTGTTTTTTCTCGCTAAATTAAACTTGTTAATTTTTAGAATTACTACTACTGTACTGTACTGAATTTAACATAATGTATGTACTGTATGTCTAATGCTAAATAAATTGTTTTCTTGTTTTTACAGTATAATATTCTGAAATAGATTATGTTTTTTCTTAAGATTTACTTGTAAAATACAGTACAGTAGGCTATTAAAGTTTGAATAAAGTCTTCAAAATAAAAAAACGCAACTTTTCTGTATAGCGGTAGGTAAACATCGCTAATACCGGCATTTTTGCCATTAGTTTGGTTTATCCGGAAAGGGTCCGGTCCCATCAATTCTGGATAAACGAAAGTGTAGTGTAGCTTATAAATTCAGATACGGAATTAAAAAAAGTAAATGAAAATTCTTCTAATTACAGACACCTGTGTATACATCCATGCATAGATTGTTTTAAAAACATTACTGTCGAGTTTATACCACCTAATATTACAAGACTGGTCAACCAATTGACAAGGGGATAATAAAACATGTTAATTATAATAAAAAATTTACAGATGTAAATTAGTGAATCACATTTGCTTGAAATAGAAGAAAACGTTTTAAATTTGGGCCTCCACAGCTACAGAAATCAGCGCTAGAGTAAGGTGTTACTTCAAACAATACACTTTGTGGCAGACAGATGGAAAAAAGTAAGAAGTATAACAGCATTTTAAAATTGCTTTGTCCATTGTGGCTTTTCCTGGAAAGACTTCTGCTGCCAGAGGCAACAGTAAGTTATGGATGAGACTCAAGCTGTTTACAACAAGCTGAAAATCAATAAAAATTCATGCAAATTGAAAAAAATTTAAATTGTTTTAATGTTACCATATTAGAAAGGATTGCAATAGGCCTAAATGCAGAGGACGAAAATGATGAAGATAAACGAGAAATACAGGATGTTACAGTGAAGGATATGAAACAGTTTGTAGCTGGACTTCAGCTTTTATTGAAGACGCAATGAAAACAGCCCTTTACAAGAATTGGAAATTTGTTCAAACTTTATAGAACTATAGCAATTAAAAAGAAAACGGTGAATTTTTTGAAAAACAATATACAAGGGACTTAATTTTTTTTTAAATAGGCCTACTCATGTTATCTCAGTATGTTGTAATTATAGTATAGTATTAGACATTTATTATCTCATTTTCTTACACATACTTTGTTACTTACAAATTTTATACTAAATATTACAGTAGAACTTGGCTAATTCGAATTCGTGGATAATTCGAACTTTTACCGTGGTCCCTTTAATATTGCTATGTAAGGGGACTATGTAAACCGTGCAAAAACATCGTCTGTAATTTGAACTTTTTTTGGTTAATTCAAAATAAATATTTTGCTCAAACTACAAAAAATTGCCTGCAGTATGGGCTAGACCACGTAACAATAGAGACACGACTGGAAACAGACAAGCAGGCATCGCCCTTTATGAACAGACGCTTGTCCTTTGTGTCAAATTCGTGGAATTGGCGCCAGTATTTCGCGATGACACGTGACTGGCTCGTGTAACGGTACCGTCCGCCATTATCCCTTGTTCCACGCCTCGTCAGTTAGCCACCCTCACTGTTGCTTTCAGTTCAGTCTGCCTGCATTCGTCGAAGGGTTAAGTCTTTTTGAGTTTCTACTGTGCGAGCTGTGTCCTGTAGTGAGAGACCGTTCCTTTCTTTATACAGTACTGTATATACAGACTGCTGTGTTTTAGTGACGCTTATTGTGCAGTTTTATTGTGTTGTGTGTTCATCATGGCCCTTTCAAAACCAACACGGACCAAATACAAATCATTGACATTTGTCACAAAAGTTGCCGTTATTCGGGAAGTGGAAAAGGGACAAAAAAGAAATCTGAAATTGCTAAGGAATTCGGGATACCGCCAAATACACTGTCAACGTATCTAAAAAATAAAGAGAAGATTTTGAATAGTGTGTGTAAAGCCAGCGACAAAGATAGGAAAAGAGCGCGAGGACCAGAAAATCCTGACGTGGATGAATGTGTAGTGAAGTGGTTTAAGCAAGCAAGGGACAAAAAATTCCAGTGAGTGGGCCCCTCGTCAGAGCCAAAGCTGAGGAATTCCCATCTAGCTTAGGGAAAAATGTTTTTAAGGCCAGCACTGGTTGGCTCGATGGTTTTAAAGAAAAGAATAGCATGTCTTTCAAAACTGTTTGTGGGGAAAGTGGATCTGTTAACGTTGAAGCTGAAAATTCATGGAAAGACGATTTGTTGCAAATGATTTCTGATAGAGACGCTAAAGACATTTTTAACATAGACGAGACGGGCTTATTCTTCAAATGCATCCCCAACAAAACACTTGCTTTTAAAGGAGAAAGTTGTAGTGGCTGCAGACACAGCAAGGAGCGAATAACACTTTTAGTCGGAGCAAATATGGATGGCTCAGAAAAACTGCCTTTGCTAATGATAGGGAAGCCAGCCAACCCACGTTATTTCAAAAATGTAAAAACAAAACCAGATGAATATGAGTCAAACAATTAAGCTTGGATGACAGGTGAAATTTTCGAAACATGTTTATACGTTTGTAATACATATGTATAAGGAAATTGTTTAATAAAATAACATATTGCTTTACTGAATTTCGGTTTTTGATTTGATTTTTCTACCCTTATTAAAACTTTCCTAATTCGAATTTTTTACTGGTCACTTCAGCTTTGAATTAGCCAAGTTCTACTGTATTTCACTACGACTCGGAACACAAAACTTTTTATGGGTAAAAACGTAAAAGCTTTACCTTACAACCTGAACCGGTTATCACTTTTAAAAAGCTTCTTCATAGCTTGTCGCTGGTAGCACTGTCTGTCTTGTTGTTGGCGACGAAATCGATTTTCGAAAGATCGATGTTGTGTGTGTGAGGTGTGATATGTTCGAATAATGCGTGTGATTTGAATTGCGTCTGTTCGTTTAGGATGTCGTTTTTATTTGTTTTTGTGTGTTTGTATATTTCCAATTGTTCTAAAGTGTCTAGTTTTCGGCCTTGTGTGTGTGTGTGTGTGTGTGTGTGTGTGTGTGTGTGTGTGTGTGTGTGTGTGTGTGTGTGTGTGTGTGTGTGTGTGTGTGTGTGTGTGTGTGTGTGTGTGTGTGTGTGTGTGTGTGTGTGTGTGTGTGTGTGTGTGTGTGTGTGTGTGTGTGTGTGTGTGTGTGTGTAGAATGTCCATGTTATTGTCGATGTTTTTGAAGTGAAACTTCTTTTGGCACGGTAGGAAAAATTTTCGTTACGCATTATGCGTTATATGCATGAAACTTCTTTGGGCATGGTAGGAAAAATGTTCGTTACGCGTTATATGCATGCATGTGTGTGTATATGTGTTTAGTAGTATACCAAAATGAGGAAATGTACAGTTATATATAATTATTGTTACTAATATTTTAAGTTAACGATATGTAAAAAATAATATACCTAGTCCTACATAATTTAATGACATATATGTTAAAAATTGTTTATGAATACGATCGACATCATTCTCAATCATTATTATAAGTTGCTTTATCACGTGTGACGAGTATTGAAGGATTACATATTACAACACAGAACAACGAGAAGATATTCTACCATGGCCAAAGACGATCATCATCAACAATTGATTTGCAAGAGGAATTTAAACGAATTTCACTAAACAAACTAGAAACTATAAATGAAAATTTAGTTAATTTCATCAATAACAGAAAAGGTTTATCAATATTCACTTTTAATTGCCAAAGTCTTACAGCTCATGCTGTTGATCTAAAAGATATAGTTGTGAAAAATTCAAATATCATAGTTTTATCAGAAACTTGGCTAGCCAATGAAGATGACGTATCTGTTCTTAATTTCAACTGCATTGTGAAATATAAACGACCAAATATTAGAGCGGGAGGTGTCGGGATATTTCAAAATTCTGACGATATTATTAACATTATAACTCCATCCATGGACTTTCGGTCACTCAATCTGATGTCTATGGTTCAATGGCATCTACAGTTGGCGATTTGTGTATGGCTGAATGTAAAATGGAAAATGGGCAAAAAGTTGTGATTGTAGCAGTGTATATTTCTCCTAATAAAACATTAGATGATATTGATTTTCTCCATCGTTCATTACTATCGTATACATCACAAGGTGCCGCCATACTTCATAAAGATTATCATAAAATACCTATGATTTTAAGTGGAGATTTCAATGTCAATTTTGCATTAGACAAATCTATAAAATTGGTTGAATTTTTAAAAGATAATTTAAACCTGTCTATACAAAATGATAAAAAAATATCTACGACAAAATCGAATACGACAATTGATGCAGTATTCACAAGGTTTCTGGATAATATTGAATGTAAAACATACATTTCTTATTTTAGTTACCATAAGCCTTTGGTTACAAAAGTGTATGATGAAATTATGATTATCTTCTAAAACTTCCGGGCTGAAAGGACGAGCGTGGTCGAGTGCTTGATATACTGCTAAACGTTTCGGCCGCACCACCGGTGGCCATCTTCAGTAGCGAAAAATTGTGTTCGAATAGATGACACGCCGAACACGTCTCCCAATGAACTGGGAACAAGCAACAGTTGCCAGGTCAGAGCTGTTGGGTTGTGCGTCGTGAGACGACCCAATGGGTTCCTAGTACCGAGCCTCCGGTAGGGGCTCCTGCCTAGTGGTCCTGTCCAGACGGAATATTGTTTAATTAATTTTTAATGGTCGCTACAACGACATGCTCGTACTAGGTCGACTAGTACAGTATTTGTCGAGGCCGCTTCCAAGAATCACCTGGACGTGTTCGGTACTTGCCAAGGCCAGCTATGAGCGGGTTTGTCTGGGTCCTCGCAGCTCGGACGTAAAATTTACGTGCAAGTCGCCTTGCGGTGTCATCCAAGGAGCGGACACCGAGTCCTCTTCTCAGGAAACGAGAAGAAAACCGATAGGGGACTTTGGCCGCTAGCCGAAGACCTCTATCGAGAACGCTTTGCAACCTTCTTTTATGAACGGTTGCGAGGTAACCCCAGACGGGAAGAGCGTAGGTAATGATCGGCAACAGATACGCGTTGACGATCAGCTTACCCAGCTTGCGGGTCATAGCCTTGTTGGCAAGTATTGGAAACAGTTGCGCGAGACGAGCGGACGCTTTCTTTCGCATCGTCTCAGCGTGGGCACGCCAGGTGAGCCGACGATCTAGGTGGACACCGAGGTACTTAACTTCTCTCGACCAGGGCAAATACGTTCTACCGAGTCACTCGGCCTCGTGGTTCTTTCCGGCGCTTTGTGAATAGCACCGCGGAGCTCTTGGTTTCGTTGACGGCAACTTTCCAGCTTTCCGTCCACGTCGAATACGCATCGAGTGCGCGCTGAAGTCGTGGGATAGCAAAGTCTGCGTTCCGATCGGCGGTATAGACCGCCGTGTCGTCGGCAAACAGAGCCATCTGGACTCCAGGCTCTCTGGGTGCGTCGTTGACATACACGGAGAACAGGAGAGGCCCTAGCACGCTACCTTGAGGTACCCCGGCTGTAATACGTCTCTCGGAAGAGACGTGGTCGTCTATTCGCACGCAGAAAGTCCTCTCCGTCAGAAAGCTAGCAATCAAGCGAAGGTAGCAATCTGGGAGCTGGATTTCCCGGAGCTTGAACAAGAGCCCGTCATGCCAGACACTATCAAAGGCCTTTTCCACATCTAGGAAACAGGCGACAGTCTGCTCTTTCCGACACCCGGCGTCCGTGATGTATTCCACCAGTCTCATCAGTTGATGAGTGGTGGAATGCCCCACACGGAAGCCGAACTGTTCGGGGACCAGTACATCGACATTTCTTAGATGATCTAGTACTCTCCGTTGTACGAGACGTTCGAGGACCTTTGACGTGGCTGACAGTAGACTAATGGGCCGGAGGTTGCCGGGACGGGAAGCGTCCTTTTCCTGCTTCGGGATCACTATGACCGTCGCCTTACGCCATTTCTGGGGAAAATAGGCCAGTCTAAGACACGCGTTGAACAGCGCGACCAAGAAAAGTACTCCTCGCTCCGGGAGTCGAATAAGAGCGGCGTTCGAGACGCCGTCCGGGCCAGGAGCTTTTCTCGGCACGAGTTCAACGAGCCGATCTGTGACCTCTTCCCTAGTAATGGGTTCGGGCTCCGAAGTGATCGGAAGAGACAGAAAGCCTTCCACTTCGTTCTCGACTTCTTCGTCGAAGTCCCAGTCCATGGGCGGGTTAGGTGCGAACTGTCGCTCAAAACACGCGCCCAAGTACTCGGCCTTCGCCTCCGGGCGAGCCAGGATTTGACCGAAAGGTCCAGCAACGGCGGGGATGCGAGGCCGGCGCCTCTTCCCTACCAATGCCGAAGGTATCCGGTGGCCATCTTCAGTAGCGAAAAATTGTGTTCGAATAGATGACACGCCGAACACGTCTCCCAATGAACTGGGAACAAGCAACAGTGAGTTATTTTTTTTTTTTTTTTTTTTTTTGCTCTGGGCTTTGCGGTTGCGCGTCGCAGAGACGAACCGCACGGGAACTGAGTTCCGAGCTACCATCTGGAGCTCCTGCCTCGTGGCCCTGCCCAAGTAGGGCGTGTGCTCTATAGCAGGCCTTTCTCGGCTGTTGTGCTAGCCTACACTAGCGCAGTATACACCGAGGGCGTTTCCACGAATCACCTGGATGTATACGGTACCTTCCCAGCCCAGTCACTAGAGGATTGTCTGGGAACCTCGCCGCACGTGCATAAAATTTGCGTGCAAGCCGCCTGAAAGTGTCGTCTAAGGAGCGGACGCCAAGTCCTCTCCTTAGAAGGCGAGATGAGAAGCGACGGGGGACTTTGGCCGCTAGCCGAAGCCCCCTGTCGAGGACGCTCTGCAACTTCTTTTTATGCATTGCGGCGAGGTAACCCCAGACCGGGCAGGCGTAGGTAATGACCGACAGCAGATACGCGCCGACGATCATCCTACCCAATTTCCTGGTCATGGCTGGGCTGATCAGGAGTGGAAACAGTGCGCACAGGCGAGTGGATGCTCGCTTAAGAACTGTCTGTGCGTGGGTACGCCAGGTGAGCCGACGGTCGAGGTGTAAGCCGAGGTACTTGACCTCGTTGGACCAGCGCAAGTACGTTCTGCCGATACGTAGTTGCCTAACGGGGTTCTTCCGTCGCTTGGAGAATTCGACGGCTACACTCTTGGTAGGGTTGAGGAGCACTCTCCAATTCTCAGTCCAGTCCACGAGCGTGTCGAGCTGGCGCTGCAGTCGTAGGACGGCCCTTTCCTCATGACGATCGGCCGTAAATACGGCCGTGTCGTCAGCGAAGAGGGCCATCTAACAGTGAGTTACGGCTACGATGCCTCTATTTATAACTTTTTGGCCGCTTAAGGTGTATCACGCGGACCAATGAGAAGCCAGCTCGTCATTCTCGATTCTGATTGGCCATGGAAAATAAACCATGCCAGACACTATTTAAGGAGATGCTTTCACCTCGGCGGTTCATACAGCCCATAAAAACCGGGCTGGTTAAACGCGAATAGCGGCTACCTAGAGCATTTGCCCGGGTAGGCTGTGACGGTTTTTGCTCTGCAAAATTTTGTCTAATTTAGCGGAAATATTGAGTTTTCATCATTTTTATCATAATCAACTCTACAAGTTTCATCAACAGTTCAGTGCTAAACAGTTTTATTTAATCTGTGCGGGAGTGTTTTTGTTTCCGTGTGCTGTGCGGTCTGTGTCGTGTTCAATTGTGCCTGTGGATAGTTTTCAGTCTCTGGTGATCCCTCTATCCTAGACTAGCGTAGACGTTCATTTCGGCTTGTCCGAAATGGCGTCGAATACGCCCCCGAATCCTCTGCCGGCGCCGCTTGTTTCCTTAATGGAAACATGCTCAACCGGCTTCCGTTCAACTCCACTTCCTCACGACAGTGACAGTGATTGTGAAAGTGATAATAGTGCGGTCGATATGTGCAGTGTTGGGTCGGGGGACGGACAGTTCTCGCTTGTGGAGGGCAAATCTGCCAAACGCAAGCGAAAACTGGCCCAAACTCCGCCGCCCGCCTCAGCTGCACATCAGTCGTCTAGTCACGGTAACAGCGGCACTCAGCGCGAGCGTGAGTATTCAACTGCTACCCAAACTGTGTCTTCCCCACGCATTCCACCGATTGTAATTCCTGACAATAGGAATTACTCTCAATTACTTCGTTCCATATCCCTAGCTCTCCCTTCGGTCAAGGTCGAGGCGAGGTGCCAAGGCGCCTCGCTAAAGCTGGCGACCGCTACAATCCCAGACTTCCGCTCTGTTCAGTCATTCCTGACAGAGCGTAAGATTTCTTTTCACACTTTTGCCCTCCCGTCAGAGCGAGAAATCAAGGTCGTTCTGTCGGGAATTCCTTCCTTTACTGAGACTGATGCCATCAGGCAAGAACTTGTTGCGCTCGGCTATGCGCCGACTGCGGTAAGCGTCCTGCATGTTGGCAAAGGTGATGACCGCCGACCTGTTAACAGCTTTCTCGTCAAACTTCTTAAAGTAGGCCCTTTCGAGGAGATTTATAGTCTCCAGAATCTTCTGCACCTACGGGTGCAAGTCAGGACATTTGACCCGCGGCCCGGCCCCTCGCAGTGTTTGAACTGCCAGAGGTTCGGCCACAGCAGTATCTTTTGCCATCAGCCCCCGCGTTGCGTGCGTTGTGCTGAGCCTCATCGCGGCTGTGATAAGCCAAAGACGGGGTTCACAGCTAAATGCTACAACTGCAAAGGAGCCCATCCGGCTAATTACCGAGGCTGCCCTAACTTTATCGCCGCCATGAAACCGCAGCGACCTCCTGTGCGCCCTGGCGCGCAGACAGGCCGTGTAGCTGGTCCTGGCTCTAACCGGCGAGAGGCATTCCCACCTCTCACTGGTTCATCTGCCCAGGTCCCGGCAGCAACTCCGGTTGCTTCCGGTGTCGCTGTCTTGCCTGCAGTCGTCGCTTCGGCGCCGCCTGCAGCGGCCTCAACACCGGCGCCTGCCGGAGTGCCCGCACCTTCCCACGCGGCCATGGCCGCTAAATCTGTCCCGCCTCCAGCCCGTTCGGGCAAATCGAAGCGCTCTCGTCGTCGCCGGAACTCCGCCGGCCGACCTACATCGTCACAGGTTCCACCTGTACCCACTCCGCGGGCTCGACCCGCCCCCAGTCATCGTCCTCACCCTCCCAGCGAGCAGTCTACTACTCAGTCCGACAGCCCAGCGCCATCTGCTACCCCTGTCGAGGCCGGTCAGGCTTGTCCTCCGGAGTCCCGGGAATCTTCTCGGGCTTCGGCGGATCCCCTGACTGCCTGGGCAGATAATCTTGTTGCGTCTATCAGGACTGCTCGCGACGCTACCACAGTGCTTGCCCTGGTGTTCCAATCGTTAGCTACCCTCTTTCCTCTACTTCCCCTAAATGGCTAATAGCCTGAGGATCGTTGCGTGGAATGCCTTCGGGCTACTCCCCAGACGATCTGAACTGATGACTTTCGTGACGGAGTATGATGTTGACATCATACTTCTTTCCGAGACTCATCTGGGTCATTACCACTCGTTTTCCCTTCCTGCCTACGCCTGTTATCGTCAGGATCGTCCCCTACGGCCTCGCTGTCCCCCCTCGGGGGGGCACAGCTGTTTTAGTCCACAGGCGGATATCCCACAGGTCTCTAGATACATCTATTATTGAAGGCTGCGCGGTGGCGGTGGACGCCGGCGGATCGGAGCTGCGCGTTGTTTCTGCGTACCTCCGGCCTGGCCGGCGAACTCCGCCACCGCCCGAGGAGTGGGACGCCCTCCTCGACCACCCCCTCTCAACCATTGTAGCCGGCGACTTAAACGCCAAACACCCTTCTTGGAACAGCCGCGTTGTCAACGCCTATGGAAATTCTCTGTTCCGGTTCGTCTCTGGCGACCCGGCACTTAATGTCATCGGCCCTGAAGACCCTACCTACTTCCCCTTTCACGGCCATCGGCCGGACGTTCTTGACATAGTAGTTGTCAAGAACGTTGCCCGCAACATCGAGGTCTCGTCTGTGTCGGACCTTTCGTCCGATCACAACCCCCTTGTAATAACTGTTCGAGAGCTGTCGGCGTCACCCCGACTTCCCGCACAGATTGTTAGGAGAGTCAACTGGCGATCCTATCATGACGAGCTCTCTCGAAGGTTACCATCTCTCCCGGCGGACCCAATCATCACTCGTGACGATCTGGATCTCCGCGCCACAAATCTTCAGGAATTGGTCCAAGGTGTCATGGATCGACACACCTACGCACTCGAATGTGAATCATCGTAAATCGGCCCTACCTGCGGAAGTACTCCACGCCATCTGACTACGGCGCCAGCTCCGCCGCAGATGGCAAAGAACCCGTAACCCAGTCGTTAAGCGACGATTTCAACAACAGTCCCTTTACGTTCAGCAGCTACTGCGGGACGTAAACTCTGATCGATGGGACTCATACCTTGAGTCTCTTGAAGTCGACCACCCCTCCGTCTGGAGAGCGGTGAGCAGACTGACCCGCGAGAAGAGAACTCGCAACCCGCTGGAAACCCCGAACGGGATTGTGTCTTCATCAGAAGGCAAGGCTGAGGTCTTCGCCGACTGCATGGAGTCGCAATTTACCGTTCATCGAGGCGTTTCGGACCCTGCCCACTCGGCAGAAGTCCGGGACTTCCTATCTGGTTATTTTTCTCGCCCTCCCGCTGGCCCTGACCTCCCGTTCGACAGAGACGAACTCGTTTCGTCTGTCTGTCGACTAAACCGCCGTCGCGCCCCCGGTCCTGACCGGATCGGGGCCGCTGCATTACAATATCTCCCGGCCTCAGGCGTTGACCTCGTTCTCGAGCTGTTCAACTCTTGTCTCCGGCTACAGTACTTTCCCCGCCTGTGGAAAAATGCCAATATCGTTATGATTCCTAAACCCCGCAAGCCGTGCATGCTTCCTGAAAGCTATCGGCCAATATCTCTCTTGCCAGTTATCTCGAAGGTGTTCGAGCGGCTCCTGCTGGCCCGCATCTCGCCGTTGTTGGATAACTTTATCCGCAACGAACAGTTCGGGTTTCGCAGAGAGCACTCGACCACGCTTCAACTAGTCCGCGTGGTAACGCAACTCTCTGACGCCACCAACAGGCGAGCGGCTACGGCCGCCGCACTGCTGGACGTGAGCAAGGCCTTCGATAAAGTCTGGCACGAAGGTCTTCTCTTCAAACTAGCCAACTCCCCCTTACCATCGTCCACAGTGTTTTTCCTCCGGTCGTATCTCAGCGACCGAACCTTCAGGGTGAGCGTCGACGGAACCTGCTCTGCAGTTCGTCCTGTCGCCGCCGGCGTACATCAGGGATCTGTCCTCGGCCCCGTTCTGTACCTTGTGTACACGAACGACCTGCCTGTTTTGCCCGGAGTCACGTTGTCTTTGTTCGCTGACGATGCAATGTATCATTACAGCTCTGTGTCCCCGCGTTTTGCGAGTACACAGTTGCAGCGTCAGTTGGACCAGCTTCCGGACTGGCTACGGAAATGGCGGGTGACGATCAATACGGAGAAATCCGAGGCGATCTGTTTCACTCGTAAGTCCATCTCCCGATGCCAGCCCCTCTCCCTGGAAGGGAGGCCTATCGCCTACAAAGAGTCGGTGAAGTATCTAGGCGTTCGGCTAGATCGTCGCCTTTGCTTCAACGCCCACGTGACGGACACCCTTGCCAAGGCTCGCGGCGTCCGAGCCAAACTTTACCCATACCTCGCGTGCCGCAGCCCCCTGGCGCTGCGCACGAAAGTTACCCTCTATCTGTTGTTCCTCCGGTCTGTACTGACCTATGCGGCACCTGTATGGTGGTCACTTGTCTCCGCCACCAACAGGCGTAGGCTGGAAAGTTTCCAATCCAGAACCCTCCGTTCCTTGTCGGGATCTCCTTGGTTTGTTAGAAACAGTGTTATTCGAGGAGGTCTACGAGTTCCTACTCTCTCAGCCTTTGTCTGGTCATTAGCTGCGAATCTCTTTGCCGCAGCTGAGACCTCTTCCTTCCCTTACCTCAGGACCATCAGCACCACGCAACCACCTCCCCCTGTCCGGGTCAAACGCCCTCGGGCGATTCTCGATGACCCGCCATAAGTTTAAGTAAATTTAAACCTCATTTAAATTGCATACTCACTATCTGCCCATGCCCCAGAATTTACCTGCAAAGCTGTTTCCTTCCTCCCTTCCTAGTATGCCGACCGCGCTGAATGCCGCTGCTACGCGCTATCACTGGCCAGGTCAGTGCTGTTGGGTTGTGCGTCGTGAGACGACCCAATGGGTTCCTAGTACCGAGCCTCCGGTAGGGGCTCCTGCCTAGTGGTCCTGTCCAGACGGAATATTGATTAATTAATTTTTATTGGTCGCTACAACGACACGCTCGTACTAGGTCGACTAGTACAGTATTTGTCGAGGCCGTTTCCAAGAATCACCTGGACGTGTTCGGTACTTGCCAAGGCCAGCTATGAGTGGGTTTGTCTGGGTCCTCGCAGCTCGGACGTAAAATTTACGTGCAAGTCGCCTTGCGGTGTCATCCAAGGAGCGGACACCGAGTCCTCTTCTCAGGAGACGAGAAGAAAACCGATAGGGGACTTTGGCCGCTAGCCGAAGCCCTCTATCGAGAACGCTTTGCAACCTTCTTTTATGAACGGTTGCGAGGTAACCCCAGACGGGAAGAGCGTAGGTAATGATCGGCAACAGGTACGCGTTGACGATCAACTTACCCAGCTTGCGGGTCATAGCCTTGTTGGCAAGTATCGGAAACAGTTGCGCGCGACGAGCGGACGCTTTCTTTCGCACGTCTCAGCGTGGGCACGCCAGGTGAGCCGACGATCAAGGTGGACACCGAGGTACTTTACTTCTCTCGACCAGGGCAAGTACGTTCTACCGAGTCTCACTCGGCCTCGTAGTTCTTTCCGGCGCTTTGTGAATAGCACCGCGGAGCTCTTGGTTTCGTTGACGGCAACTTTCCAGCTTTCCGTCCACGTCGAATACGCATCGAGTGCGCGCTGAAGTCGTGGGATAGCAAAGTCTGCGTTCCGATCGGCGGTATAGACCGCCGTGTCGTCGGCAAACAAAGCCATCTGGACTCCAGGCTCTCTGGGTGCGTCGTTGACATACACGGAGAACAGGAGATGCCCTAGCACGCTACCTTGAGGTACCCCGGCTGTAATACGTCTCTCGGAAGAGACGTGGTCGTCTATTCGCACGCAGAAAGTCCTCTCCGTCAGAAAGCTAGCAATCAAGCGAAGGTAGCAATCTGGGAGCTGGATTTCCCGGAGCTTGAACAAGAGCCCGTCATGCCAGACACTATCGAAGGCCTTTTCCACATCTAGGAAACAGGCGACAGTCTGCTCTTTCCGACACCCGGCGTCCGTGATGTATTCCACCAGTCTCATCAGTTGATGAGTGGTGGAATGCCCCACACGGAAGCCGAACTGTTCGGGGATCAGTACATCGAAATTTCTTAGATGATCTAGTACTCTCCGTTGTACGAGACGTTCGAGGACCTTTGACGTGGCTGACAGTAGACTAATGGGCTGGAGGTTGCCGGGACGGGAAGCGTCCTTTCCCTGCTTCGGGGTCACTATAACCGTCGCCTTACGCCATTTCTGGGGAAAATAGGCCAGTCTAAGACACACGTTGAACAGCGCGACCAAGAAAAGTACTCCTCGCTCCGGGAGTCGAGTAAGAGCGGCGTTCGAGACGCCGTCCAGGCCAGGAGCTTTTCTCGGCACGAGTTCAACGAGCCGATCTGTGACCTCTTCCCTAGTAATGGGCTCGGGCTCCGTAGTAATCGGAAGAGACAGAAAGTCTTCCACTTCGTTCTCGACTTCTTCGTCGAAGTCCCAGTCCATGAGCGGGTTAGTTGCGAACTGTCGCTCAAAACACACGCCCAAGTACTCGGCCTTCGCCTCCGGGCGGGCCAGGATTTGACCGAAAGGTCCAGCAATGGCCGGGATGCGAGGCCGGCGCCTCTTCCTTACCAATGCCGAAGGTATCCGGTAAGGGCTACTTTCGTCCGATCCGTCCCCTGCCTGGTCCACGGCGAGGTCCCAACAGCGTCTCCGGTAGGCCTGCATTTCACGACGTAAAATGCCGGTCGCCCGGTTGTACGCTCCCTTGTCGGCCGGATCACGGGTCCGCTGCCAGCGTCTCCGGAGGCGATTTCTCTCGCAAGCGAGAGCACTCGTCTCCTCTGGGATCCGCTGCCAGTGGGGCGTGACGCCAGTCTTCATCCTGGAAGACGCGTCGATCGCAGATACGACAGCCTCATCAAACGCGGCAACTGCCTCGTCGACTTGGCGGAAGGTTTCGAGTGGTCCCGCGTCTGGCAATCGGCGACTTAACGCCGGGCCATAGCGATCCCATTCTACCACCTTCCTGACATCTCTGCGTACGACGTGCTGGGTAGCGACGTGTATCAGGATGATCGGACGATAGTTCCGTTAGCGCGGACACATGGACCGGACAGTCAATTCCTTGAATCACCGCTATGTCCAAGACATCGGGAGCCGCGTTGCGTTGTGAGGGGTAGAACGTAGGTTGGGTAGGCCCAATCACTTGTATCCTGCGAGTCTCGGCAAACCTGCGTAAACGTTTCCCGTTTGGGGCAGTCAAGCGACTGTTCCAATCGCGATGTTTACAGTTCAGGTCGCCGGCCATGATGACCCTCCTGTGTGCATCGAACGCGACAGCTAGATCGGGGTGAAGGAGCTCTTTTTGCGGCGGTTTATACGCCGCGACCATCTGTACGCCGCCTAGAGTGTTTAACAACTCCACAGCGGTGCCTTCGAGGTGAGTCATTGCAGGCAAGACGACTCGGTGATGCTCGAGAGTGAGCCTCACCGCGACGGCAGTACCGCCACCAGCAGTCCCCGGCCTGTCGTTTCGATAGCACACATAGTTGGCCAGTCGTAACCGACTCGCAGGAGTCAAGTGGGTCTCATTGAGAAGGACTACGTCGGGTTTGAGTCGGGCCAGTAATTCTTGGAGTTCCTGGATCTTGTTGGACAACCCGTTGGCGTTCCAGGAAAGAATTGAGAGATCACGTTTGAGGACCCGACTCATAGAAAACCTACACAAGTGGCGGCTTCCACCAAGAGCATGAATCTCTCGGTTGTATCGGCAGTCTCCAAGCGGGAGCGGATGGACCTGAAGGTCTGGGCAACTTTGCGGAAGTCAAATTCCGCAAGGAAGTCTTTGACGACCTGATAGTCGTCTGGATCGGTTTTTGAGGCAAAGTGCCCGGAGACTGTTTGCGCATAAGAGCGCCGAGGCTTGTCAATCGGGGGATTGGTGGAAGCCAGGGGTTTCTTAGGGCCAGTTGTAGCGCCTCTAGCGGAGGTGCTAGGAAGAGGGACAGATGCGATAACGTCGGTCTTCACGCGCTGCGCAGGCTGGGTTGGCAGGAGCCCGGGATCTAGCGCCACGGGGCTTACGTTGCCGCTTCTTTTTGCCTGCATTAGGGTTCCGCGGGGGCGGGAGGTCAGGCGAGGCTGCTTCTAAAGCAGGGGCAGGATTCTCCGGTGCTGGGGAGGGTTGAGAATTCTCAGGCTCCACAACCGAGATGTTTGGCAGTGGGTGGTCTGTCTCACTTTGTTTAGAAGCCGCGAGGTTACGGCGCTTTTTCGCCTGAGGCGGGACAGGAGCCTGAGTTGGAGATGCCTGTACCACAGGTGTCTGCTTCGGGCCTTTGCTACGTTTCCGTTGCCTGTTAGCAACTGCGGCGAAAGACACGGCAGCCGTAGCAGGAGGCGAAGGGCCTGGCTGCTCGGTAGCAGGTCTAGAACCAGCTTCCGGATGCCTCGGTGGTGGCAGGCGCCCTTTCGGCTTTCGCCGCTCGAGCTCCCGCTGAAACACCGGACATGCCCGGTAGTTGGCAGGGTGACTTCCGCCGCAGTTGATGGGGCATCGCAGTGTTTACTAGCGTGAGGTAGAGAGCACCTCACGCACGCTGGAGCGTTTGAACAAGTCTCTGAATGGTGCCCGAAGCGTTGGCACTTGTAGCACTGAGGCAGAGCCCCGGGAGCGCGGCTTCTTTCCACTTTTACGCGGAAACCAAAAAGCCGCGTAAGAGAGAGTAGGCTTGCGCCTGCCTCGCTGTTCTCGGCCATGATGCGAACCAGGGGAATTGGACGCCTTGGTCCGGCAGGAGCAAATACCCGATGTACCGCGCGAACCGGATAGCCCAGCTCGCGCAGCTCATCGAGGATTTCCTCGAGAGGAGAGTTCACGTCCAAGCCTCTGAGGATCAGTGACAGAGGCTTCACGTGTTTCGGGGTGAAGGTGTGGTATTGCAGGTTGGCGGATTCAGCGAACGCCATGACGCTGCGGTACTCGTCCATTCCGCGGACAGCGATCTTGACAGTGTCGCCCCCAAGGAGCTTCAGGTCAACGCTGGCCGGGGAAAGTCCGGGAGCCACTATGAGTCGCCGGTAAAAACCGGTGACGTTGTTCACGCCGTGAACGAACACGGGCGGGATGCGACGAGTAGCCGGCGGTGCTTGGGCAGCGCCGGTCACAGTCGGCCCCGAGCCGGATTCGCCATCGGCGGGGACAACTTCCATGGCGGACGCCGAGGAAGAGGTTGAGGAGGACCGATTCCGCCTCGGTTTCTTAACCGGGCGCCCCCGTGGCCCAACCGCCACGAAAGCGTCGGTCTCGTCACCGGGCAGCGGAACCGTCCGGGGATCGACAACTTGGTCCGCATCCATAGCTGGAGAACACGGCGAATCGCTCGTGTGGGGTATGGAGGTGGCGAGCGACTGCGTGCTCGTTGACGCGCCCGGAGCGGACATTTCCGCCAACGAGCGGGAGGTTTGCCGACCAGAGGCAGCCAGGCTGCCTCCGGCGGTAACCAGGGACCTAGGGTCCGGCCCGAGCCGGATCGCAAGCGGGACTGGAACGCTCAGGCTTACTATGAGCTGGGCAAATGACCGGCTTCGTTAGATACCTCTCCTTACCAAGAGAGGTGTCCACCGGCCTCTTTACCTAGGCGATATCCAAGCTCGCTTACCACTGGTGGGGGCTCGCAAGGATCGTCCTAGGCAGCGCTACCTAAGAGCCTGAGCGTCAGCGGGCTAGATGCGCTGCGCAACTTACAGCTCTGGCAGGCTGAAAATGCTTCCTCTTCAACGGCAGTTGGTGGTCCTGAAAAGGGTCACTTGGCTGGTGGCCCTTAGAAGGTCCGACGAACGACTCAGCTGTTGTGCTAGCTACTCAGTTCACCAGCCAGCTGAGTTGTAGTCTTCTTTCTTCTAAGTCCTGTTGTTGTCCAGCAAGCAGGGCGGCAGATGTAGTTTGTCTGTCCTCATGTCGAAGGCAGCAGGGCAGCAGCTGTAAACAGCGACAAAGCTTCGGAAGTCGTCCAGAGAGAGCTGTCCAAGAGAGCAGGTCCTTCCAGATCGAGCAGCTGAAGTGAAGTGACGTCTTCTGTCCTCTCTTCTTCTGGACCGCTATCACTGGCACGGAGGCTCTCTGTTTTTCTAGGTTACCTGTCGAATGAACCAGAACTACGTGTATCCACAGGCAGCCATTGGGCTCGTCCCAGATGCTGCAGTCATGCACCGGGTGCAAAGACGCCCCGCTACCACAGTGCTACATGCTACATCGGCGGTTCATAGCGACGGACGCATTCTTATGAATATGGATGGACTCCAGATGCAGGCGAGTGAAGTAACCCCGGACAGAAGACAACACGCGGGCTTCATCAAACATCACCCGGTGATCGTCGTGGGAAAGAGCGTGTTCAGCAACTGCGGACTTTTCCGGCTGGCCCAGGCGGCAGTATCTCCGATGTTCAGAGAGGCGCGTCCGGACACTACGCTTCGTGGTGCCTATGTAGACCTGGCCACACGTACAAGGAATACTGTACACCCCGCACGACGAGAGTGGATCCCTGGCGTCTTTCACCGGTCGCAGGAACTGTTGGATCTTTTTGGTTGGCTTGAAGATCGTCCTGACGCCCCGCTTACTCAGCAACTTGCCGATGCGCTCAGTCACGCCACGGATGTAGGGCAAGACAGCAGAACCAACAACCTCAGGCGACACCGACTCATCCGGCCTACCAGATCTTCTCGGCCGGGCAGCTCTCCTAACCTCCGCAGCAGAATAGCCGTTGGACTGCAGTGCTTCCTCGAGATGCCGAAACTCATCTTCGAGATACTGGGGGTCACAGATTCTTTTTGCCCGGTCTACCAGAGTCTTCAGCACCGCCCTCTTCTGCCTAGGATGATGATTGGAGGACTTGTGCAGATATCTGTCGGTGTGCGTTGGCTTCCTATAAACTTTGTGTCCCAAGCTGCCATCGGTCCTTTTCAGGACCAACACATCCAGAAAAGCCAATTGATCACCACACTCGCGCTCCATCGTAAACTGTATGCGCGGGTGCACAGCGTTCAGATGTCCAAGGAAGCGTTCCAACTCTTCATCCCCATGGCTCCAGACCACGAAAGTGTCGTCCACATACCGCAACCAACACTTCGGCTTCAGAGGCGCAGATTAAATTGCCAACTCTTCAAATTTCTCCACAGAAATTCGGTAGAAGTTTGCAACCACAGGGCTGAGAGGACTTCCCATCGCGACGCCATCCAACTGTTCATAGAAGCCGCCATTCCACTGGAAGTAGGTCGTTGTTAGGACCTGCCGGAACAAAGCAGTGATGTCCGCCGAGAACAGGTCACCCAAATACCCCAAGACCTCCTGAACAGGGACCATGGTGAAAAGAGAGACCACATCAAAACTCACGAGAACGTCGCCAGGTTCCAGCACCAACTCCCGGATCCTCCGAAGGAAATCAGAAGAGTCCCGGACGAAAGAATCCGTCTGCCCGATGTGCGGCTTGAGCAATCCAGTGAGGTGCTTTGCCAAGGTGTAAGTAGGCGAGCCAATAGCACTGACGATGGGCCTCAGCGGAACGTCTTCCTTATGGATCTTCGGTAAACTATAGAGACGAGGGGGAAGGGCCTCCGAACACCGGACGGCCGTCTTCACATCAGGCGCCAGAGAAGATTGCTTAACCAAAGAATCCGTTTTTCTTAGAACAGTAGTAGTCGGATCCTTGTTCAGCCTCCGATAAGTGGCCGGATCTAATAAACCTTCAATCTTCCGCTGGTAGTCTTCGGTGTTCAAGACCACAGTGGCGCTCCCCTTATCCGCCGGCACAATGACAATGGAGTCATCCCTTTTCAATTCCCTCAAGGCTCGCAACTCCGCCGACAGAAGATTGCATTTTGGCGGAGCGGCCCTTCTAAGGGCCCTAGAAGCTTCCAAACGTATTTCATCTGCCTGGTCTCGGGGTAGTCCTCGGATGCCTGCCTCCACGCTCGCAACTATTTCCTCCACCGGTACCGTCTTCGGGGTAACCGCAAACTCTCACCTTTGGCTAACACCGAGGTCTCATGCGGTGTTAGTTGACGGTTCGATAGATTCACAACCATCCTGTCCATCCTGCCACGATCTAGTATGCTTCCCCTGATGTTCTGGGAAGCAAACCGCTCGAATTTGTCACTGTGTCTGGCTGGTACTGGCATAACACGACTCAAAAGCATTATATGTGAGCCCATCCAACATCTCCCAATCATGTCGTTGTAGGGAACTGCTGAGAAGCGTCGCTATTAACCGCCGATGCCACGATGATGCAGGGCACAGCTCAGTGCGTGCCCCTGTGACGGCAGCGTCCGGGCAAGCCCGATGACTGCCTGTTGCTTCTTGAGTGCTTGGTGCGAGACTTGTCGCAGTGAGGAGCATGTAGCATGTAGCACTGTGGTAGCGGGACGTCTTTGCACCCGGTGCATGACTGCAGCATCTGGGACGAGCCCAATGGCTGCTTGTGGATACACGTAGTTCTGGTTCATTCGACAGGTAGCTAGAAAAAATAGGAATGGACAACCGCCAACCAGTTAACTGAGAAGGCGGGGGAGAAAGGTTTTTACTTTTTATTTATTTTAAAATTTTCGGCAATCAGTAGGCACTGCCGCATGGACGGGTTCAGGTGACAGATGTCGCCTGTTCCCAGTCCCGCGTGCAGACGCCGTGAGGCGTCGGTCGCTCCCCGCGAGGCAGAGAGCCTCCGTGCCAGTGATAGCGCGTAGCAGCGGCAGTCAGCGCGGTCGGCATACTAGGAAGGGAGGAAGGAAGCAGCTTTACAGGTAAATTCTGGGGCATGGTCAGATGGTGAATATGCAATTTTAGGTTTAAGTAATTTTACTTAAAGTTATGGTGGGTCATCGAGAATCGCCCGAGGGCGTTTGACCCGGACAGGGGGAGGTGGTTGCGTGGTGCTGATGGTCCTGAGGTAAGGGAAGGAAGAGGTCTCAGCTGCGGCAAAGAGAGTCGCAGCTAATGACCAGACAAAGGCTGAGAGAGCAGGAACTCGTTGACCTCCTCGAATTACACTGTTTCTAACAAACCAAGGAGATCCCGACAAGGAACGGAGGGTTCTGGATTGGTAACTTTCCAGCCTACGCCTGTTGGTGGCGGAGGCAAGTGACCACCAAACAGGTGCCGCATAGGTCAATACAGACCGGAGAAACAACAGATAGAGGGTAACTTTCGTGCGCAGCGCCAGGGGGCTGCGGCACGCGAGGTATGGGTAAAGTTTGGCTCGAACGCCGCGAGCCTTGGCAAGGGTTTCCGTCACGTGGGCGTTGAAGCAAAGGCGACGATCTAGCCGAACGCCTAGATACTTCACCGACTCTTTGTAGGAGATAGGCCTCCCTTCCAGGGAAAGGGGCTGGCATCGGGAGATGGACTTACGAGTGAAACAGATCGCCTCGGATTTCTCCGTATTGATCGTCACCCGCCATTTCCGTAGCCAGTCCGGAAGCTGGTCCAACTGACGTTGCAGCTGTGTACTCGCAAAAAACGGGGACACAGAGCTGTAATGATACATTGCATCGTCAGCGAACAAAGACAACGTGACTCCGGGCAAGACAGGCAGGTCGTTCGTGTACACAAGGTACAGAACGGGGCCGAGGACAGATCCCTGAGGTACGCCGGCGGCGACGGGACGAACTGCAGAGCAGGTTCCGTCGACGCTCACCCTGAAGGTTCGGTCGCTGAGATACGACCGGAGGAAAAACACTGTGGACGATGGTAAGGGGGAGTTGGCAAGTTTGAAGAGAAGACCTTCGTGCCGGACTTTATTGAAGGCCCTGCTCACGTCCAGCAGTGCGGCGGCCGTAGCCGCTCGCCTGTTGGTGGCGTCAGAGAGTTGCGTTACCACGCGGACTAGTTGAAGCGTGGTCGAGTGCTCTCTGCGAAACCCGAACTGTTCGTTGCGGATAAAGTTATCCAACAACGACGAGATGCGGGCCAGCAGGAGCCGCTCGAACACCTTCGAGATAACTGGCAAGAGAGATATAGGCCGATAGCTTACAGGAAGCATGCGCGGCTTGCGGGGTTTAGGAATCATAACGATGTTGGCATTTTTCCACAGGCGGGGAAAGTACTGTAGCCGGAGACAAGAGTTGAACAGCTCGAGAACGAGGTCAACGCCTGAGGCCGGGAGATATTGTAATGCAGCGGCCCCGATCCGGTCAGGACCGGGGGCGCGACGGCGGTTTAGTCGCCAGACAGACGAAACGAGTTCGTCTCTGTCGAACGGGAGGTCAGGGCCAGCGGGAAGGCGGGAAAAATAACCAGATAGGAAGTCCCGGACTTCTGCCGAGTGGGCAGGGTCCGAAACGCCTCGATGAACGGTAAATTGCGACTCCATGCAGTCGGCGAAGACCTCAGCCTTGCCTTCCGATGAAGACACAATCCCGTTCGGGGTTTCCAGCGGGTTACGAGTTCTCTTCTCGCGGGTCAGTCTACTCACCGCTCTCCAGACGGAGGCGTGGTCGACTTCAAGAGACTCAAGGTATGAGTCCCATCGATCAGAGTTTACGTCCCGCAGTAGCTGCTGAACGTAAAGGCACTGTTGTTGAAATCGTCGCTTAACGACTGGGTCTCGGGTTCTTTGCCATCTGCGGCGGAGCTGGCGCCGTAGCCAGATGGCGTAGAGTACTTCCGCAGGTAAGGCCGATTTACGATGATTCACCTCGAGTGCGTAGGTGTGTCGATCCATGACACCTTGGACCAATTCCTGAAGATTTGTGGCGCGGAGATCCAGATCGTCACGAGTGACGATTGGGTCCGCCGGGAGAGATGATAACCTTCGAGAGAGCTCGTCATGATAGGATCGCCAGTTGACTCTCCTAACAATCTGGCGGGAAGTCGGGGTGACGCCGACAGCTCTCGAACAGTTATAAACTAGGGGGTTGTGATCGGACGAAAGGTCCGACACAGACGAGACCTCGATGTTGCGGGCAACGTTCTTGACAACTACTATGTCGAGAACGTCCGGCCGATGGCCGTGAAAGGGGAAGTAGGTAGGGTCTTCAGGGCCGATGACATTAAGTGCCGGGTCGCCAGAGACGAACCGGAACAGAGAATTTCCATAGGCGTTGACAACGCGGCTGTTCCATGAAGGGTGTTTGGCGTTTAAGACGCCGGCTACAATGGTTGAGAGGGGGTGGTCGAGGAGGGCGTCCCACTCCTCGGGCGGTGGCGGAGTTCGCCGGCCAGGCCGGAGGTACGCAGAAACAACGCGCAGCTCCGATCCGCCGGCGTCCACCGCCACCGCGCAGCCTTCAATAATAGATGTATCTAGAGGCCTGTGGGATATCCGCCTGTGGACTAAAACAGCTGTGCCCCCCGAGGGGGGACAGCGAGGCCGTAGGGGACGATCCTGACGATAACAGGCATAGGCAGGAAGGGAAAACGAGTGGTAATGAGCCAGATGAGTCTCGGAAAGAAGTATGATATCAACATCATACTCCGTCACAAAAGTCATCAGTTCAGATCGCCTGGGGAGTAGCCCGAAGGCGTTCCACGCAACGATCCTCAGGCTATTAGCCATTTAGGGGAAGTAGAGGAAAGAGGGCAGCTAATGATTGGAAGACCAGGGCAAGCACTGTGGTAGTGTCGCGAGCAGTCCTGATGGACGCAACAAGATTATCTGCCCAGGCAGTCAGGGGATCCGCCGAAGCCCGGGATTCAGGAGGACAGGCCTGACTGGCCTCGACAGGGGTAGCAGATGGCGCTGAGCTGGTGGACTGAGTAGTAGACTGCTCGCTGGGAGGTTGAGGACGATGACTGGGGGCGGGTAAAGCCCGCGGAGAGGGTACAGGTGGAACCTGTGATGATGTAGGTCGGCCGGCGGAGTTCCGGCGACGACGAGAGCGCTTGGATTTGCCCGATCGGGCTGGAGGCGGGGCTGATTTAGCGGCCATGGCCGCGTAGGAAGGTGCGGGCGCTCCGGCAGGCGCCGGTGTTGAGGCCGCTGCAGGCGGCGCCGAAGCGACGACTGCAGGCGAGACAGCGGCACCGGAAGCAACCGAAGTTGCTGCCGGGATCTTGGCAGATGAACCAGAGAGAGGTGCGAATGCCTCTCGCCGGTTAGGGCCAGGACCAGCTACACGGCCAGCCTGCGCGCCAGGGCGCACAGGAGGTCGCTGCGGTTTCATGGCGGCGATAAAGTTAGGGCAGCCTCGGTAATTAGCCGGGTGGGCGCCGTCGCAGTTGCAGCATTTAGCTGTGTACCCCACCTTTGGCTTATCACAGCCACGATGAGGCTCAGCACAACGCACGCAACGCGGGGGCTGATGGCAAAAGATACTGCTGTGGCCGAACCTCTGGCAGTTGAAACACTGCGAGGGGCCGGGCCGCGGGTCAAATGTTCGGACTTGCACCCGTAGGTGCAGAAGATTTTGGAGACTATAAATCTCCTTTAAGAAGTTTGACCAGAAAGCTGTTAACAGGTCGGCGGTCATCACCTTTGCCAACATGCAGGACGCTTACCGCGGTCGGCGCATAGCCAAGCGCAACAAGTTCCTGCCTGATGGTATCAGCTTCAGTAAAGCAAGGAATTCCCGACAGAACGACCTTGATTTCGCGCTCTGACGGGAGGGCAAAAGTGTGGAAAGCGATCTTGCGCTCTGTCAGGAATGACTGTACAGAGCTAAAGTCGGGGATCGTAGCGGTCGCCAGCTTTAGCGAGGAGCCTTGGCACCTCGCCTCGACCTTGACCGAAGGGAGAGCTAGGGATAAGGAACGAAGCAATTGTGTGTAATTCCTATTGTCAGGAATTACAATGGGTGGAATTCGTGGGGAAGACACAGTCTGGGTACCAGTTGAATAGTCACGCTCGCGCTGAGTGCCGCTGTTACCGTGACTAGACGACTGATGTGCAGCTGAGGCGGGCGGCGGAGTTTGGGCCAGTTTTCTCTTGCGTTTGGCAGACTTGCCTTCCATAAGCCAGAACTGTCCGTCCCCCGACCCAACACTGCACATATCGACCGCACTATTATCACTTTCACAATCACTGTCACTGTCGTGAGGAAGTGGAGTTGAACGGAAGCCGGTTGAGCAAGTTTCCATTAAGGAAACAAGCGGCGCCGGCAGAGGATTCGGTGGCGTATTCGACGCCATTTCGGACAAGCCGAAATGAACGTCTACGCTAGTCTAGGATTGAGGGATCACCAGACACTGAAAACTATCCACAGGCAACAATAGACACGACACAGACCGCACAGCACACGGAAACAAAAACACTCCCGCACAAGCTAAATAAAAACTGTTTTGCACTGTTGATGCGATGAATCTGATGAAGTTGATGATGCTGAAGACAATGGTGATGATGATAATGTTGTAAACACAATATTTCCGCAGAAATTAAGAAAATTCTGCAGAGCAGAAACAGACACAGCCTACCCGGGCAAATGCTCTAGGTAGACCCTCCCGCAGTGAGGATAGGTACCCCCTTTTTTATTTAGGCAGGATTGAAGGAGACGGGCTGTGATTGGCTGAACCGCTGACGCGATCCACCAATGGCCTGAGAGGGAAGTCTACGCGAACTCTTAGCACGGATTGGCGGGATTTGTTCGCCCACAACGGGTCGATACACTTCCGCCAGCCCGGTAAGAGTCCGGTAGACTGCCTTATGGCGATACCGTGGCAGGCGAGTGAATGGAGGGGGGAAGTTGCCGACTGAAGGTGGCGCTAGGCACACCTAAAGCCGGCACAACGCCCGATCCATCTGTCGGCCTGCAACGGACCGGAGATTTGACTGGAAGGAAGGTGGTGAGATACGATTGGTCGGTGCGTGGACAGATGGTGAGTGGTAAATTTTTAATTTTAAAATTACGGTGGGTCGTCGAGCAGAGCTCGAGGGCGGCGTCGTTTGACTGGTGGTGGTCCATCGTCGTTATCGAGGTGTTGGAGGTGGGGAAAGTCTGAAATGGATGCTCGATGGAAGAGGTTGAACGTGAGAGTTCGCGCAAATCCATCGAGCGACGGAATCTTCAGCCCTCGCCTGATAGAGTCATTTTTTACATACCAGGGAGAGCCGGAGATAAGGCGAAGGGTAAGGGCTTGGAAGGCTTCCATGCGTTTAACGACGTCGGGGGCGAGTTGGGTCCAAAATGCAGGCGCTGCGTACATAAGGACGGCTCGTAAAAAGAGCAGATAAATCGAGAGCTTCGTGCGCAATGGCAGTGGCCCTCGAGGCGATAAGAATGGGTATAGTTTGGCTTTGACGCCTCGGGCGCGCTGGAGCACTGTGGACACGTGGGCTCTGAAGCTTAGGCGTCGATCAAGAGTGACGCCCAAGTACTTCACAGTACGTTGCCAAGCGATTGGGCTCCCTTCAAGGGAGAGGGTCTGGCATCGGGAAGTGAGCTGATGGGAGAAAGCAATCGCCTCGGATTTCTCCGTATTGATCGCCACCCGCCATTTCCTTAGCCAGGCCGGAAGTAATGCGAGCTGGCGCTGCACCACGTCAGTCGCAAAACGAAGGTTTGCAGAGCTGGTGTGGTACATCGCATCGTCCGCATAGAGAGAGAGCGTGACTCCAGGCAATACTGACAGGTCGTTCGTGTACACTAGGTACAGAACGGGGCCGAGGACAGATCCTTGAGGAACGCCAGCGGCGACGGGGCGGACAGAAGAGTACGTCCCGTCGACGCAGATCCTAAATTTGCGGTCGCAGAGATACGACCGCATCAGATGTACAAATGAGGCAGGGAGAGGGGAGGTGGCTAGTTTATAGAGAAGGCCTTCGTGCCAGACTTTGTCGAAGGCCTTGCTCACGTCCAGAAGGACGGCGACAGTTTGATGATTCCTGTTGATGGCGTCGGTGAGTTGCGTGACAACTCGGACAAGTTGAAGAGTGGTCGAATGCTGCCTGCGGAAGCCGAACTGTTCTTGCCGGATGAAATTATCCAGCAGGGGAGTAATTCGGTGATGCAGGAGGCGCTCGAACACCTTCGATAAGACTGGCAAAAGAGAGATTGGTCGATGATTCTCCGGGAGTGTACGCAGCTTGCGAGCCTTCGGCAACATGATGACTTTGGCTCGTTTCCAAGGGCTGGGATAGTAATGGAGCCGGAGACATCCATTGAACAGCACGTGGATGTGTGAAACGAGACTTGCTGGGGCATTAAGTAGGGCCGCTGCACCAATACGGTCCTCGCCGGGCGCCCGCTTGGGGCGCAGTCGACTAATGGCCGTTTCCACTTCAGCCTCGTCGAACGGGTCGATTGGGTCTGCGGGAGGGCGGGAAAAATAGCCAGATAGGAAGTCTGCGACCGCTGCCGAGTGGCCGGGGTCACAGACGCCTCTGTGAACGGTAAATTGTTCCTCCATGGTATCGGCAAAGACTTCTGCTTTGTCGGCCGTGGAGTACACAATCCCGTTCGGTGATCGTAGGGGGTAGCGGGTCCTTTTCTCGCCAGTGAGTCGGCTCGCAGCCCGAAAAACGGACTGGGGCGTGACTTCCAGAGACTCAAGATATGAGTCCCATCGATGAGCAGTGGCATCAAGCAGAAGCTGCTTGACAAGGTCTGATTGGGCGTTCAGCCTGCGTTTTACGGCAGGGTCCCGGGTTTGTTGCCATCGCCGGTGGAGCTGGCGTCGTTTTCGGATGGCCAGAATCACCTCTTCAGGTAACTGCGACCGTCTGTTGGGCGCAGGGACGTTATAGGTGTGTTTGTCCATGGCGGACGTGACGACTTCTTGAAGATAGTCGGCCAAGCGGTCTACATCATCCGGGCTGGAGATGTCGACCTGGGGGTCAGATGGTACTGTTCGACCCAGTTCATCGTGGAACGATCGCCAGTTGACTCTCGTTACACGATGGGGAGGCTGGAGAGGTGTGTCCACCGTGGGCCGTACAGTGAGTATTACCGGGTCGTGATCAGACGAGAGGTCTGACACGGCTTCTATAGCGATAGGATAGGCCAAGTCTTTGACAACAGCAATGTCAAGGACGTCTGGGTGTCCCCCACGATTGGGGATATAGGTCGGTGATCTAGGACCAAGAGCGTTCACATGAGGATGACGTTGAACGTATTGGTACAGAGAGCGGCCGTATGGGTTTGAGACACGGCTGTTCCACAGGGGATGCTTACTATTAAAGTCTCCGGCTGCGATGGTTGGTAGAGGGTCTTCTAATAGAGCGTCCCATTCATCCTCGTCGGGCGGTGGTCCACCTCGAGGGGGGAGGTACTGAAACCAGTCGAACCTCCCGATCCCCGATGCAGAGAGCAACCGCCGTCGCCTCCAAGCGACGAGTCGCCGGAGGCGGCAGGGGGCGGTGGGCGATGCGCCTGTGAACCAGAATGGCTGTGCCGCCAGATGCGTACAGCCGGTTCTGGCCAGGCCGGTCTGTGCGATACGTCGTGTACGCCGGAAGCTGGAACGAGTGTGCAGGAGTTAAGTGGGTTTCGTTTAGGAGTATGACGTCTATGTCATATTCGGTTACGAAGGCGGCCAATTCGGCACGGCGAGATAGAACGCCACATGCGTTCCAAGCCACCAGCCGAAATGGCCTAGCCATCGAGAGGGATAAGGGAGGTCACGGAGGTGAGGACGATAACTAACAAGGACTGAACATCCTTGGCAGCAAGAATTTGTGGGATCAAGGCGTTGATCCAAGCGCGCACGCGGTCGGCGAAAGTCACGTCCGAGGACGCGGCAGACGCCGGTGCCGCCTGAGGCTTGGGCGCCGGGTGCTTGAACATGATGCCATTCTGGGCGGGGGCCTTTTGTTTCGGCTGCCTAAGATCTTGGACATCTGGAGTAGATGGTGGCTGAGGTGCAGCGGGCGTGTGCTGCGAGGAAGCGGGGGGCGATGGTTTGGTCTTTTTCTTGGACGGCGCAGCAGGTTTTGGCTGCTGGTCCGCGGGCTGTGCGGCAGGCTGAGAAGCAGCTGCAGCCGCATAGCTGGGCGCCCCGGTAGACGCCGGACGAGCTGGGGCAGGCGCAAGTGCCGGTGCCGCAGCGGGGATAGGTGCCGCCGAGGCGGCAGGCCTTGATGCTTGGGGCCTAGCTGGAGGCGCAGGAACGCGCTGCTGCGAAGACTTTGAAAGCTTTTTCAAAGCCGCAGCATAGAACCTGCACGACTTTGACGATGCCGGGTGAGGTTCCCCGCAGTTGGCGCAAGTGGCGGCAGCACGAGCGAGAGGACAAGTGTCCTTACGGTGGCTATCGCCACAGCGCAAACAGCGGGTGGGGTGGTGGCAAAATGCCGATGAGTGGCCGTACCGCTGGCAGTTGTAACACTGCTTCGGTCCGGCCTGTGCTTCGAAGGCTTCCACCCTAACCTTCAGGAAGAACAACATATTAATATCATAGATGGATTGGTAATCACCTACCTTTCGGATCTTCACCAGGAACGCATTGCGCGCTAGTTTCTTGCCGGGGGAGAAGAGAGTTGTCACCTTGGGCCGAAGCAGTCAAGGTGCCAGAGGGAGTGCACCGGTGTATACGCCGCATGAAATTAGCCCATTCCGAAGGCCGGGCGAAAATCAGAGGCGGGATACGCCGGGACTGGTCGGGTATTTGCTGGGAGGCCGAGGTGGCTTGCCCCGCGGTTGAGCCACGACGCGAAGTCCGACCAGAGTCCGTGGAGGTGGCACTGACACGCCGTTTCCGGCTGACAGACTGCCATGCACCATCGGTGTCCATGGCCGAGTCCGCGTCGTTAGTTTCCCGCGAAGAGGTAGGTGTAGGGTGGTCCTGAGAAGGGCCATCCGGGAGAGGTTGCGCGAGAGCGCTGGCAGGGATTGAGAGGTCCTGAGAAGGGCCGACGGAGGCAGGTTGGCCCTGAGAAGGGCTGACGGAAGATTGGGTTCGGGCAGCCATCGGCGAGGCGAAGCCTACGTCTTAGGCGGAACGGACTAGTGGACTACGACCAAGCACTACGGTAAGCAAAATACAAAAGTAGATCACTTACCAACAAGCTCCAGGCAGCAGCGGAACAAACACGAAACACTGAACGGCACAAGAAACACAACACTGCACTGCACTATTTCTTGAGATGTTTAAAACTGAGCACTGAACTGACTGACTAAACTATTGCACTGAACGGTAAAACTGATTTAAGCCGGTAACTGATGCACACTTGAAAAAGACAACTTCCCATGAAGAGAGAGCTCCCAGGAGATGTTGACTCTTCGAATCGCAGGGCTGTTATGAACCGCCGATTTTTTTTTTTTTTTTTTTTTTGCTGTTTGAGACCGACCAGTATGGTCGGACTCGGGCTGTTTTGGAGACGAGCTCCCTTCAGCCGTGTGGGTAAGGGGTTTTGGGGGGGACGTACGCCAGACGACCGGAGCGCAGAGAAGGTGGAGGCACTTAGTTGGGAGAGTATTGTTTGTTGGTTATATTGTGTGAGGTGTAGTGTGTAGCCATACACGAGCGGGAGAGGTAGATGGATGTGGCCGTTATAATAGTTCTGGGGCATCTTTATTTATTCATGTTGTTTATTTAGTTTATTTCTTCATATTTTTCTGCGACGTTCTTGCAGGGGGGGGGCCAAGACTGGGACGTGTGACGCTGGTCGCCAAAGCTGTTAGGTGGCGACAGGGAGCCGTCAAGGGAGGCGGAAGGAACAGATTCGGATTATATGCGGGTACGTAAGTGTGGGGAACTAGAGCGTGTGTTTACTGTGGTGAAGAGAAGAGAGTGTGGGGGAGTTTTATCGCGTGTTGGCTATTGAGGCTGCTTTAGGAAGACAGGTCGCTACTGCCGGGGAGAGATAAGTCCTTGGCGGGGAAATGGTATGTGTTACTGCTTAAGCAGGTCTGTGTCGTTGACGCCGGCGTGGTTGGAGGCGAGGGGGAGGACCATTGGCTATTGCGAGGAGGCGATTTAGTAAGTAGGAAGGTCGGCTGGTATTGCGGGTGTTTCTATTAATTGACGGGACTATCGTTTGTATGGAATTGCGGCGGGAGGCTGTGCGGGAATACTTCCAGTTGAGTTTAACAAGGAAGGAATCAAGGTCAGGGAAGCGGGTGTTAAGCGCATACAGGGCGGCATTGGAAGTCTTCGTCAGGCGTGGTCGGCGGTATATGAGTCGTAGGGCCCGTCGTTCTGTGATACGGTGGAGATCGAGGTAGGCTGGAGAGGCAGTAAGGAGAACTGGGTGTGCATATGTGAGGATGGGTCGGATACATGTAGTATAGATGCGGCCTAGTAAGTCGCTGGAGCAGTGGTTTAGTCGGCTGAGGGTTCTGAGAGAACGGAGGCGGGTACGGGCGATGGTAGTTGTGCGTTTGATGTGCGGTCGCCAGGTAAGTTTGGAGTCAAGCGTGACGCCCAGATATTGGCAATCACGCTTCGGGCGTACTGATGATGGGCCAACGCGGACGGGCGTTGTATAGAAATGCGACATGTTGCGTCCAGTGGAGTTGAAAACACAGAGTTGGGTTTTGTCCGCGTTTACAGTTATTCGCCAAGTATTGCAGTAGGCGAAGAAAGGTTCTAGAATTTGTTGCAATTTGATTGGGATCTGCCGGTGTGCGCCTGCTGAGACCCAGTAGGCAGTATCGTCGGCGTACTGGGCTAGGCCTGCAGATGGGTAGGGTAGAGTAGGCGGGGGGAGGGGTATCTTTCGTAAAGATGATATAGAGTAGGGGGCTAATGGCGGAGCCTTGGGGGACACCGGCATTAAGGCGGAAGGGTGCCGAGAGATGCTGACGGACTCGGACTTGTGCCGTGCGGCCATCCAGGAACTGGGAGAGCCATTTGACGATGGTTGGGGGAAAGTGACATCCGAGGATCTTAAAACGGAGGCCATTGTGCCAGACAGAGTCGAAGGCTTTGCGGATGTCGAGTAGGGCTAAGATGGTCGGGCGTTTGCGGGCCGAGTTGTCCTGGATGGCGCTGATAACCCGAACAAGTTGATCATATATGTTGTAGCCAGGGCGGAATCCGCCCTGGGTACTGGGGAGGACGCTATGAGTTTGTAGGTGGGGATGTATCCTGGCGACGAGGATTTTCTCGAAAAGCCTGGAGATTGCAGGGGTGAAAGAAATCGGGCGATAGTTCGACGGGAGGCTGGCGCTTTTGTTTGGTTTGGGGAACATGAGGACATGGGCGTGTTTCCAGGCCCGCGGGACGTAGCCGACGAGGAGACTAGCTGTGTACAGATGGGCGAGGGCTTCGATAGCAGTGGGGGGGCGCTTTTAAAATCCGGTTGGGTATTCCGTCAGGGCCTGGGGCTGTATTTCTGCATTTACTAAGTCGGTCTTTGATGTCGTCTGGGTCGATGGGCCGCTCCAGCGGATGGTCGTGGTCTGCGGTGTCAGGACGTCGTGTGGGGTGAAGAGGTCTGAGTGGGTGGTTAGAAAAGTGTCTATAGTATTTTCGGCGATGGCGTCAAAGTCCGGGCTAACTATGGGTGGCTATGGATGGTCTGGAGAGAGTCCCGAAAGGCAGCGGCCTTCTCCTCATCGCTGACGAGAAGGCGGTCGCCTAACTGGAGAGGGGTATCGGCTTTGGGCGGGTTGTGTAGACGTTTGACCTGTTTCCAGAATCTGGGTGTGTCGTTGTGAAAGGAATCCTGTACTGAAGTACAGAGGCTCTCAATGCGGGAAGATCGAAAGTCTTTTATGGCGATCTTGACGGCATTTGAAAGTCTCCTGTATTCCAAGCAGAGATGCTCGTTCCGCCGATCTCTGTTTAAGAGGCGGCGGATCCAGCGTTTCCGGCGTATCAGTGTAAGGACCGGGGGAGGGAGCCTGAGCTGGGAGTAGCGGACATGTTTCGTCGGTATGGCTTGTGCCATCGCCGTCTGAATAGATGTCGTGATTAGGTCATTGTAAGCGTCTGTTTGTGTGGGGGTGGTGGGCGGGGCTGGAAGAGGGGATATAAGGGAAGCTAAAGCTTGAGAAAAAAGAGGCCAGTCGGCAGCGTGAAAGTCTGTTACGGCCGTCGTGCGGGGTTCCAGGGTGGGGTATTTTACGTGGCCGTAGGAAATTACTAGTAGAATAGGGATGTGGTCAGAGCCAACATCCGGGCCTTGGGAGATCCCGCTTATTTTACGGGAGATGTCGGCTGAGGTAAACAGCTTATCGGGACAGGTAGGTCGTTGGGCCGGAGTTACCGGCTGGCGGGTAAACGGGGTACGATGGTGCCTGAGACCGAAGTTATTGACCGCCTGAAGCACACTCGTACCTCGGGCGGTGTTATAACAGTCTCCGAGTTGTCGGTGGTGGGCGTTTAGATCTCCGAAGAGAAGTAAACGGGGGTAGGTCATGGCCAAATGCTGGAGGTAGTTGACGTCTATGTCGGCACGTGGGGGGCAGTAGTATGTTGCTATGAAGAGGGGAGGGGAGTTTGCGAAGCTGAGTTTGACCAGAAGTGAGTCAGTCGGGCTGTTTGATAGGGGTACTACTTTCGCTCGGAGAGAGTTGCGAACAAGTATCGCAACTCCGCCCGAGTGAGATCCGTTGTCCTGCCTGAAGATGGTATAGCCCGGGAAGAACAGGCGATGCCTGGCAGTTAGATAAGTTTCATTAAGGGTGGCGACGTCTGTATGGGATTCCTGTAGAAAGAGGAGGAGTTCATCTCGTCGAGCCCGGAGGCTACGAACGTTGAGATGAAGAAGGGTGAGATGGTTCTTGCGGATTACGCTGCCGTCTTCTCCCATCGAAGCTTATCGCTTGGATTTGGAGTGAAGGATTGTAAGGCCTTCAGGGGTCCGGTTAAAAAGCGTCCTAGTGTCAAATAGTCGCTTAGTGATTTGGTTTACGCTAGTACGGAGTTTGTTGTGTGAAACGGGTTCTGTTACATTATAAATGACTGCGATGAGGGCGTCAAAGATTGATCGAGTCATGTCGGTAATCATTTTCTGTACGTCGGTCATCATCGATTGAAAGAGGCCGAGGATAGTCGTTGTGTCGATGGTTGTAGGAGTAGAAGGAGCGTTGGAGGTTTCTGGAGTAGTTTCGGTTTCGGCGGGTTGGTCATCGACCGGTTGAGGTAAGGTGGGGGCGGTTTGTGTAGGTGCGGAGGCGGTGGCGATAGCGGTATTGAGAGAGGGGAAGTCTGTGGGTTGTGGTTTCCACGGGTTTGCCTTAGGTGGTGATGCGGGTATTATCGGGACGACGGGGGCTTGCGAGGCGGGGACCGGAGTCTGTTTAAGATATTTCGGGCATTTAGTTTGGCCCGTGAAATGGTCTGAGGAGGAGTTACAGGTCGCACAGAACGGCGAGCTGAAGTCATGGTTGGTATGCGGGCATATGGTAGTGGGAGTTTTATTGCCGCACACGCGGCAACGGGGTTGGTAGGAACAGGAGGAAGCGGTGTGGCCATAAAGGTGGCAGCGGGGGCAAGGTATGTGACGTTCCGTCTGTCTGGACTCTTCCGTCCGGTAGTGTCTGCCAGCAACAAAGGCGCCTTCCGTGAGTAGTAGGTTTATGGTTTCTGTGTCGTGGCTAAAAATTCGGATGAGGCCGGTCGGTCCTAGATCCGACATAATTCGCTTGCAGAAAGCTATTTGGAGGCGCTGGTCCTCTTCCAAAGCTTCCTGGAAGTCCAGTATGTCGATGTCTGGTGCGACACCACGGACGACTAGGGTTTTTAGAGGTTTTCTGGGGGGGTCTTTGGGTTTCTGTGTCGGCTGGGTGGTTTGGAATGCCCTGTATACGGCATTAGGTCCGAAAGTGGTCACGGGTATAGATTGGCAGAACAATTGGAGGTCTGTGAGGGAGGAGAATTGCAGGGTGGTAATAGCGTTTTGGGGGGAGAAGAAGTTGCGGGGGAGCCGAAGTTTCGGGCAATGGGTTTTGATGAGGTTGGAGAGGAAGATAGGGTTGTTCGGATTCTTCGTGTGTTTCAGGATTAATAAAGTTTGGGATTGATGAGGCGGGGGGGTTGGGTATTAGTAGGGGTAGGTTGGCGCTTATTAAGGGGGGCTGAGGTGGAGGGTGATGGCGATAGTGGTGAGGGGGGAGTGGTGAGGTCGGTTTGGGCGTAGCTTGCCTTTTACGAGAGCGAGTAGTGGGTATTGAAATTGATGAGGCTGAAGAGGCGAGTGAGGAAGCAGGGGATGGCGAGCGATCAGGAGGATGTTTTTGGGTGGTAGCGGGTGGCCGGGGTTTGCGTCGGGTCATGGTGAAAAGGCAATTGAGCGAGGTTTTCATTCAGGGAAGTGTGCAAAGTAGAGTGTGCAGTAATAATAATTAAAGTAACACTAATTGATTTACTCAGTAAGCAAAGAGAAGGGAATAAAAGTATTAGGCCTGTCGACGACTTGGCAAGAGTATCTGCCAAGTCGACGAGGCTGTCGTATCTGCGATCGACGCGTCTTCCAGGATGAAGCCTGGCGTCACGCCCCACTGGCAGCGGATCCCAGAGGAGACGAGTGCTCTCGCTTGCGAGAGAAATCACCTCCGGAGACGCTGGCAGCAGACCCGTGATCCGGCCGACAAGGCAGCGTACAACCGGGCGACCGGCATTTTACGTCGTGAAATGCAGGCCTACCGGAGACGCTGTTGGGAACTCGCCGTGACCCAAGCAGGGGACGGATCGGACGAAAGTAGCCTTTACCGGATACCTTCGGCGTTGGTAGGGAAGAGGCGCCGGCCTCGCATCCCCGCCATTGCTGGACCTTTCGGTCAAATCCTGGCTCGCCCGGAGGCGAAGGCCGAGTACTTGGGCGCGTGTTTTGAGCGACAGTTCGCACCTAACCCGCCCATGGACTGGGACTTCGACGAAGAAGTCGAGAACGAAGTGGAAGACTTTCTGTCTCTTCCGATCACTGCGGAGCCCGAACCCATTACTAGGGAAGAGGTCACAGATCGGCTCGTTGAACTCGTGCCGAGAAAAGCTCCTGGCCCGGACGGCGTCTCGAACGCCGCTCTTACTCGACTCCCGGAGCGAGGAGTACTTTTCTTGGTCGCGCTGTTCAACGCGTGTTTTAGACTGGCCTATTTTCCCCAGAAATGGCGTAAGGTCATAGTGATCCCGAAGCAGGAAAAGGACGCTTCCCGTCCCGGCAACCTCCGGCCCATTAGTCTACTGTCAGCCACGTCAAAGGTCCTCGAACGTCTCGTACAACGGAGAGTACTAGATCATCTAAGAAATGTCGATGTACTGGTCCCCGAACAGTTCGGCTTCCGTGTGGGGCATTCCACCACTCATCAACTGATGAGACTGGTGGAATACATCACGGACGCCGGGTGTCGGAAAGAGCAGACTGTCGCCTGTTTCCTAGATGTGGAAAAGGCCTTTGATAGTGTCTGGCATGACGGGCTCTTGTTCAAGCTCCGGGAAATCCAGCTCCCAGATTGCTACCTTCGCTTGATTGCTAGCTTTCTGACGGAGAGGACTTTCTGCGTGCGAATAGACGATCATGTCTCTTCCGAGAGACGCATCACAGCCGGGGTACGTCAAGGTAGCGTGCTAGGGCCTCTCCTGTTCTCCGTGTATGTCAACGACGCACCCAGAGAGCCTGGAGTCCAGATGGCTCTGTTTGCCGACGACACGGCGGTCTATACCGCCGATCGGAACGCAGACTTTGCTATCCCACGACTTCAGCGCGCACTCGATGTGTATTCGACGTGGACGGAAAGCTGGAAAGTTGCCGTCAACGAAACCAAGAGCTCCGCGGTGCTATTCACAAAGCGCCGGAAAGAACCACGAGGCCGAGTGAGACTCGGTAGTACGTATTTGCCCTGGTCGAGAGAAGTTAAGTACCTCGGTGTCCACCTAGATCGTCGGCTCACCTGGCGTGCCCACGCTGAGACGATGCGAAAGAAAGCGTCCGCTCGTCTCGCGCAACTGTTTCCAATACTTGCCAACAAGGCTATGACCCGCAAGCTGGGTAAGCTGATCGTCAACGCGTATCTGTTGCCGATCATTACCTACGCTCTTCCCGTCTGGGGTTACCTCGCAACCGTTCATAAAAGAAGGTTGCAAAGCGTTCTCGATAGAGGTCTTCGGCTAGCGGCCAAAGTCCCCTATCGGTTTTCTTCTCGTCTCCTGAGAAGAGGACTCGGTGTCCGCTCCTTGGATGACACCGCAAGGCGACTTGCACGTAAATTTTACGTCCGAGCTGCGAGGACCCAGACAAACCCGCTCATAGCTGGCCTTGGCAAGTACCGAACACGTCCAGGTGATTCTTGGAAGCGGCCTCGACAAATACTGTACTAGTCGACCTAGTACGAGCATGTCGTTCTAGCGACCATTAAAAATTAATTAAACAATATTCCGTCTGGACAGGACCACTAGGCAGGAGCCCCTACCGGAGGCTCGGTACTAGGAACCCATTGGGTCGTCTCACGAAGCACAACCCAACAGCTCTAACCTGACTCACTGTTGCTTGTTCCCAGTTCATTGGGAGACGTGTTCGGCGTGTCATCTATTCGAACACAATTTTTCGCTACTGAAGATGGCCACCGGTGGTGCGGCCGAAACGTTTAGCAGTATATCAAGCACTCGACCACGGCCTTTCAGCCCGGAAGTTTTAGAAGATAATCATAATGACACCGGCCGTGAAAGCCTACGTACTAAGATTAAGAACCTCTAAGGGGAGGAGGTTTTCAAGAATATTAAAAAGCTGGAGACGCTACGTAAGAAGAAAGCCAGTCTGCTGTGTTCCTTGGCCTTTTTACTTCGCTGTAGAGACTCGGGAACCGTTCCTAGGTTCCTACGACATAGACACATATTTAATACGCCACAGGCCAACAGGATATACAGGAGAACGGAAAATGCCATGCTGCGTGAGCGCATACACCACACGAGGAAAGAGTTGGCACTAAATGATCAAGACCTGTTGAAGCTGCATTTACATCTCAGCAGTTCCCTCCAACGACATGATTGGGAGATGTTGGATGGGCTCACATATAATGCTTTTGAGTCGTGTTATGCCAGTACCAGCCAGAGACAGCGTGACAAATTCGAGCGGTTTGCTTCCCAGAACATCAGGGGAAGAACACTAGATCGTGACAGGATGGACAGGAAGGTTGTGAATCTATCGAACCGTCAACTAACACCGCATGAGACCTCGGTGTTAGCCAAAGGTGAGAAGTTTGCGGTTACCCCGAAGACAGTAGAACGCCTACACGAAGACGAGTCGGTGTCGCCTGAGGTTGTTGGCTCTGCTGTCTTGCCCTACATCCGTGGCGTGACTGAGCGCATCGGCAAGTTGCTGAGTAAGCGGGGCGTCAGGACGATCTTCAAGCCAACCAAAAAGATCCAACAGTTCCTGCGACCGGTGCAAGACGCCAGGGATCCACTCTCGTCGTGCGGGGTGTACAGTATTCCTTGTACGTGTGGCCAGGTCTACATAGGCACCACGAAGCGTAGTGTCCGGACGCGCCTCTCTGAACATCGGAGATACTGCCGCCTGGGCCAGCCGGAAAAATCCGCAGTTGCTGAACACGCTCTTTCCCACGACGATCACCGGGTGATGTTTGATGAAGCCCGCGTGTTGTCTTCTGTCCGGGGTTACTTCACTCGCCTGCATCTGGAGTCCATCCATATTCATAAGAATGCGTCCGTCGCTATGAACCGCCGCACAAGTTCAATGGCTGTGCGGGACGAAGGGCTTGCCCGTCGCCCGCTCGTGCACTACGTTCCGAGCTTCAGAAGGAGCTCCTGCCGTAGGGACTACTGATCTCTGGGTTTAGGGTGTGGCCTGCTACCGGCCGTGGGTTTCAATTAATTATTTAATTGAGGGTGAGTGTTCTCCGAGGCCGGGTCCAAGATTCTCCTGGCACAGATTGGTAGCGACCGAGGGCGCTAATGAGATGGTTGCCCTGGAATCGGGCGGAGCGACGATAGAATTTTCGGGACAGTGTCCGTATAGTGGCGTCCAGGGAACGGACACGCAGGGATTCACGGATGGTTTTGTTTGATGTCAGGTAATGGGCTTTGCATGCCTAGCGCAATCCTCGGTCGAGGAGAGACTGAAGCTTTCGCTTATGGGTCTTGGCCAAGTAGCCCCAAACGGGCATCGCGTAGGTAACCATCGGCGCCACATAAGTGGAGACGATAAGCTTCCCTAGGCGGCGGGTCATGGCGTTGCTACATAGTATGGGGCGGAGTTGATAAAGTCGATGAGCGGTCTTTCGGGCTACTTGCGCAGAGTGTATCCGCCAGGTGAGACGTCGGTCGAGGTGAACCCCGAGGTACCTGACCTCTCGAGACCTGGGCAGAAGTGTATCGCCTACGTAAAGTCTGTCTGGGAGCCTAAAGCGTCTGGAGAAGACTACTGCTGTGCTCTTGGCTGCGTTGATGGCAACTCTCCATTTCTCTGCCCACTCAACGTATTCGTCCAATTGTTCCTGGAGCCAGATAACGGCCGTCTCAGCACGACGATCGACAGCATACACTGCCGTGTCGTCGGCGAACATGGCCAACCTGGTGCCAGGCAACTTGGGCACGTCGTTGACGTACACAGAGAAAAGCAGGGGGCCCAAGACGCTTCCCTGAGGGACACCAGCAGTAATAGCCCTTTCCGAGGAAAGGGTGTTATAAACTCTCACGCGAAAGGTTCTGTTCCGAAGAAAGCTAGCAATCAGATGAAGGTAGCAATCCGGAAGCAGAATCTCCGTGAGTTTGTAAAGTAGGCCTGGATGCCAAACACGATCGAAAGCCTTCTCGACATCAAGGAAAACGGCGACGGTCTGCTCTCGCGAGCAACCGGCCTCGGCCACGGTTTCCACGAAACGCATCAGTTGATGCGTCGAGGAGTGTCCAGCACGAAAACCGAATTGCTCGGGGACCAGAATATCGAACCGTTGAAGGTGATCCGTTAGCCGCCGCTGGACTAGTCGTTCGAAGACTTTCGAAGTGGACGACAGCAGGCTGATAGGCCGGAGGTTCTCGGCGAACTTGTGGTCTTTTCCCGGCTTCGGGATCATCGTGACCGTAGCCGAACGCCATTTCTTAGGAAAGTAGGCGAATCGGAAGCAGGCATTGAACAAATCGACCAGGAAGCGAACTCCCCGGTCCGGAAGTCTCTGTAGGGCGGTGTTAGTAACACCGTCCGGTCCAGGGCTCTTCCGGGGCCGAAGCGCTAAAAGCCTGCCCGTTACCTCTTCCACCGAAGTGGGTTCAGGTTCGGATGTGATCGGGCTGCCGAGAGAAGCCTCAACTTCGGCTTCTATCTCCTCGTCGGAGTCTGGGTCCCCGGACGGGTTAGGAGCAAATTGAAGCTCCAGGTACCCGGCCAGGAACTCTGATTTCTCATCCGGCTTGGCAAGGGGATGTCCACCAGGCCCGTTGATGGCCGGGAGTGGAGGACGACGCCTCTTCCCGGTCATCGCGGTAGGTATCCTGTAAACGGAGGAGTCCCCCTCCGGTGCATCATCTGCCATTTTGGCGACCGTAAATTCCCAGCAGCTTCGTCGGAAGGCCTGCAAGTCACGACGTAACTTGCCGGCCGCCCGATTGAAGCTGGCCTTGTCGTCCGGATCTCGCGTCCGCTGCCACCGTCTCCGAAGTCTGTTCTTCTCTAAAGCGAGAAGACGGACTTCTTCAGGGATCCGGTGATAATCGGGCGTGAGATTAGGCTTCATCCGTGAGCACACGCCGACGGAAGAGACCACGGCTTCATCGAACAAGGCGACCGCCTCGTCGATGTGCTGAGTGGTATCAAGCGGAACCTCCGCGGGAAGCCTGCGACAAAGGGCAGGCCCGAAGCGGTCCCACTCGACCACTCGTCGCGCTGCTCTCCCAATCGTGTGACGGGTAGGTACGTGCACCTCGATGGGACAATGGTCAGAGGACAGTTCCGTTAACACGGAGACCTCAATCTGGTTGACAACTCCCTTGACAACTGCAATGTCTAGTATGTCAGGTCGGGCTCCAGGTCGGAGGGGATAGTACGTCGGTAGTCCAGGTCCGTAGGCTCGTAGTCGGTGGTCGTGAAGGTACCTGCTAAGCGCCCTCCCGGATGGCGTAGTCAGTCGACTACCCCAGTCGGGGTGTTTGCAGTTCAAGTCACCTGCAAGAATTACCTTCCTATGCGCACTGAAAATTGCGGACAGGTCGGCGTCTAGAACTGGTTTGGTCGGCGGTTTGTAAGCCGAAACCAGGAGGACACCTCCGAGAACTCCGGAGAGTTCAACGGCTGTGGCCTCGATATTTTGGCGAGGAGGCAAAACCACGCGGTGATGTGCAATGCAACGTTTCACCGCTATGGCCGTACCACCCCCCGCGTTCCGCCCAGGTCTATCGTCCCTGTAAAACACATCGTTGGGCAATCTCACGTTGTTGTTGGCCCTAAGCCAGGTCTCAGAGAGGAGAAGCACGTCGGCCTTGCGACGGGCTAGGAACTCTCTAAGTTCCCACAGTTTGGGCAGAAGGCTGTTGGCGTTCCACGCTATAATGGAAAGGTCGCGCTTAATGGAGGTAATTCTGTTAGCGTGGAGCATTACAGAAGACCTATGGCGGCTGCAGCTTCCGCGAGGAGGAGGAACTTTTCAGTCGGGGTCGCCGTACGAAGACGCTCCCGGATTGATCGATAAAGACGGGCCACTTCCTCGAGGTCGTATTCCTCGAGGAAAGACTTTACCTCGGCTAGAGCTGAGGGGGATGTGGACGACGATGAAGCAGATGGGGCAGGGTCGCTGCGGGCGGCGGCAGCATAGCTGCGGGCTGAATTCACCCGAGATGTGTTCCTGGGTGGGCGCTCGGTCCTTTCAGCTGCCGGACGGGGCTCTACTCTGGACTGCCGAGCAACCCCAGCACCGGAGCGCTGCGTTGGTCTGGTTTGCGGTTTCTGGGCAGGGGGAGCAGGAGCAGCGTTTTTCTGTTTCTTCTGCTTCTTCTTCTTCCTAGACTTGGGTTTGTAGCGAGCCGCGGGTTGGGGAGATTCAGACCTCTCGGGGACTGGCTCGACTACTTCCGGGGCAGGTTCCTCGTCCATTGGAACGGGCTGATCTAGGGCCGATGCTGGCGTAGCATGCTCTTCCCGAGCAGGTTGGGACGATGCACGTGGCTGAGCACGTGGGCGAGGTCGGGCGGGAGGTTGTGGCACTGATGAGCTGAACTTCTCCGGGAGACGGGGAAAGGCAGCACGATCCGGGACGACTGGAAGCTGCTGGCGGACAGGAAGGTTGTTCCTGTCCGCGGCCTGCCTCAGATGCTGCTGGAAAACCCAGCATCCTCGGTAATTTGCCGAGTGAGGTTCGCCGCAATTAATACAAAAGCGGCGCCCCGCAGCCGGCAATTGACAGGCCTTGGTCGGATGCGGCTTTCCGCATCTGACGCAGACCTCTGCGTTGTGGCAGCTATCCGAGCCGTGCCCGAACCGTTGCAACGATGGCACTGCGGGACGTGGCCAGCTTCGCGGCTCCTTTCGACTTTTATTCTGAGCCCGCAAAGACTGGTCAGGCCCAGCAGTCTGTCTGCCTGGTCCCCCTTCAGGAGAATCACCCGGAGGAGGGGTAACTTACGCCTGGGTCCGTAAGTGGTGTAGAGCCTAATGCTCTCCTTAATCGGGAAGCCGAGTTGGCGGAGCTCGTCCGCCACCTCGTCCGGATCGGTTTCCTCGTCCAGGCCGCGAATAATCAGCCGGACGTGAGCCGCCTTCTCATTGGTAAATGTGTGAAATTGGAGGCCATTTGCCTGCAAGAACAAATAGACGGCACGGTACTCTTCGTCCGTCGCGCAGCTAACGCGCAGACTGTCCCTTCCACGAAGAGACATCTGCACGTCCGCCAAGAGACGAACGCCGAGCCGGAGGCGTCTGGAGAAGTCAACGACGTTCTTGACGCCGTTGACGAACAAGGGTGGAGGGGGCTTCTACGGGAAGGAGCATCCAGATCTAGCTCCGGTTCATCGGGGAGCGGAGTTTCCTCCGCTTTCCGCTTTTTCTTTGATGTGACAACTGTGAATGACGACCCAGGCTTGGGCTGGGACGCAGTACACGTCGGGGCAGGAGTACCCCTATTTACAGAGTTGGACCCGGCCGAGACCGATTGGTGGCCCTGAGAAGGACCACTGCACGATCCGACCGAGTCAGGGACAGGGTCGGGACCTACCGATGAAGCATTGGATTGGCCCTTAGCAGGACCATTCCGCTGCCCGGCCGCAACGCGACGGTCGCCCATCGCGTTTTGGCAAAGGTATTCGGGCCGAAGCCCTCCTACTGGGATTGTTAACCCGCTTAGCGCCGGTATTGGAGGCCGCACCACGACTAAGCGAAGCGACCGACCGCTACCGGCAGGGACCTAACTTATCCTACGCCAAGCTAAGCGGGCGATGCCACCAAAATCCGCGGGAAAAACAGTAAATTGGGCTTACCTGAAGCGATCCCCCGAAGTAATCCCAACAGGTCCACTGGTCCGGAGCTCCGCGAAAGCCACAAACACCACACAGCACTTTCACTAGTCCACTGCACTTTTGCCGCCTTTGGCCCCGGTTGGCACACTACACACGGTAAACACCAGCCGACACCAGACCGCGAACGGCTCCCGCCGTCAAGAGACTCGCACACGAACACTACCGCATACACAAGTCAAAGCAACCGATTTAACCGGACTAGTCGAGTCGTCTGCTGCCACGCGGCCCTAACAAGGGACGCTGAAGGCGGTCGCACGACCCACTAATGCGTGGCCGCAGCTAGCTTGGCTTCGCTCTTGTCGTTACTGGACCGGCACTGCAGGTGATCCTGTAGTTTTCTACACCTTCAGTCGACGACGACCTTACTGCCGGCGCAAGCTAGGGCGGGAGTTCCAACCGCCAACAACGTTCCAAGAAAGAGTCCACTTGATACTGCAATCTCAGCCTGGAAGAGCTCCTGAGCTTCGATGTGTAGTGGTCCACAGTCAGACGAAGAATCTGCTTGTTATGAACCACCGATCCAGTGGTCCAGTGGTGTACGGAGCAGCAGCTAGTCGTGCTCCGGTGGTCGCAGTGTCCGGGTGGTACCCGATGACTGCATGTTGCCTTGCTGTTACCTTGGCTAGCGATCTCGCGCTTTCAAAGGAATGGAACCTCCATCAATTTTATTTTGGAGGGACAGGATGTTACGATTTTACTTGGACCCTGGGACCTCGAAGAGACCCGTGACGGCAGAATGGGGGAGACCTCGAAGACTTTTCGCGTGAGAAGCAGGAATTACCCTCCCACAACGGGTAGGGCGCCCCTAGCCGCTCAGGAAAAGTCGCCGAGGGCTGCCAGGCGGCAATGTCGGCGCACGGGAGAGAGCGTAGGAGGAGGCAGCGTCCACCAGAGGTGTCACTAGGCACACCTAGGGCGAGCGCAGACCCCCCTCTAGTCTGTCGCCGAGCGCCAGCACGGACAAGAGAAAGAAGGAAGGAGGAGGAGCGTGAAAATACTCAAGGTCGGGGGGAGTGGGCAGATGTTCTGTAAATGCTTATGGGGGGTCGTCGAGCAATGCTCGGGGGCGTTTGTGTCGTCTAGGTGGTGGGCCGACATCTGTGCTTAGTCGACGGATGTGAGGATGGGTCGAGACATAGGCTCGGGAGAATAGTTTGAGGGCTAGGGACCGAACGAATTCGGTAAGTGAAGGAACCTTCATCCCTCGCCTGATGGCATCATTTCTGACAAACCAGGGAGAGCTGGAGATGTAGCGGAGGGTTCGGGATTGGAAAGCTTCCAAACGGGCGACAACGGATGGGCTGAGTAGTACCCAAAAGGCGGGGGCTGCGTAAGTCAGGATTACCCTAAGAAAGAGCAAGTAGATGGTGAGTTTAGTGCGCACAGGCACTGAACCCCGATGAGAGAGAAAGGGAAATAGTTTGGCTCTGGCGCGCTGGAGACTCAGAGAGACATGAGGTGCAAAGCTTAGGCGTCGGTCAAGAGTGACGCCCAAGTACTTTACAGTCCGTTTCCACTCGATTGGGCTCCCTTCAAGGGAGAGGGACTGGCAGCGGGAAGTTAATTTATGAGAAAAGGCGATCGCCTCGGATTTCTCCGCATTGACCGCCATCCTCCACTTCCGTAGCCAGTCCGGAAGTACGGCGAGCTGACGTTGCACCAGGCCTGCCGCGAAATCAAGACGCGCTGAGCTGGCGTGGTACATAGCGTCATCCGCATAGAGCGAGAGAGTGACTCCAGGCTGAACAGGCAGGTCGTTCGTGTACACGAGGTACAGAACGGGGCCAAGGACAGATCCTGTTTAATTTAAAGAGGATGGCGTTATGGCGGGTCATCAAGAAGCGCCCGAGGGCGCTTGACCCGAATGGGCGGTGGTGGTTCTGATGCACTGATGGTTCGTAGGTACGGGAAGGTGGAGGTCGAGGCTTTAGCAAAGAGAGTTAGAGCCAGCGACCGGACAAAGGAAGTCAAGGTAGGAACACGGAGACCCCTTCGAATCACGTCGTTCCTTACAAACCAAGGGGACCCCGTCAAGGATCGGAGTGTTCGGGACTGGAAAGCTTCCAGCCTACATCTGTTGGTGGTGGATAAAAGAGACCACCAGGCGGGTGCCGCATAGGTCAATACAGACCTGAGGAATAGTAGATAGATGGTAAGTTTCGTGCGCATGGCCAGGCGGCTGCGACACGAGAGGAAAGGAGATAATTTGGCTCGGACGCCGCGAGCCTTGGCAAGGGTTTCCGTCACGTGGGCGTTGAAGCAAAGGCGACGATCTAGCCGAACGCCTAAATACTTCACCGATTCTTTGTAGGCGATGGGTCTCCCTGCTAGGGAGAGGGGCTGGCATCGGGAGATGGAATTACGGGTGAAGCAGATCGCCTCGGATTTCTCCGTGTTGATCGTCACCCGCCATTTCCGTAGCCAGTCCGGAAGCTGGTTCAACTGACGCTACAGCTTTGTACTCGCAAATCGCGGGGACAGGGAGCTGCAGTGATACATAGCATCGTCAGCGAACAAAGACAACGTGACTCCGGGCAAGACAGGCAGGTCGTTCGTGTACACAAGGTACAGAACGGGGCCGAGGACAGATCCCTGAGGTACGCCGGCGGCGACGGGTCGAACTGTAGAACAGGACCCGTCGACGCTCACCCTGAAGGTTCGGTCGCTGAGATACGACCGGAGGAAAAACACTATGGTCGATGGTAGAGGGGAATTGGCAAGTTTGAAGAGAAGACCTTCGTGCCAGACTTTATCGAAGGCCTTCCTCACGTCCAACAGTACGGCGGCCGTAGCCGCTCGCCTGTTGGTGGCGTCAGACAAGTGCGTAACAACGCGGACCAATTGAAGCGTGGTCGAGTGCTCTCTGCGAAATCCGAACTGTTCGCTGCGGATGAAACCATCTAGCAGCGGCGAGCTTGTGCTTGTAGCTCTGTGGTAGCGGGGCGTCTTTGCACCCGGTGCATGACTGCAGCATCTGGGTCGAGCCCAATGGCTGCCTGTGGATATACTTAGTCCTGGTTCATTCGACTGGTGCCTAAAAATAGGAATGGACAACCGCCAACCAGTTAACTGAGAAGGCGGGGGAGAAAGGTTTTCAATTTTTATTTATTTTTTAAAATTTCAGCAATCAGTGGGCACTGCCGCAAGGACGGGTTCAGGTGACAGATGTCGCCCGTTCCCAGTCCCGCATGCAGACGCCGTGAGGCGTCGGTCGCTCCCCGCGAGGCAGAGAGCTCCGTGCCAGTGATAGCGCGTAGCAGCGGCATTCAGTGCGGTCGGCATACTAGGAAGGGAGGAAGGAAACAGCTTAGCAGGTAAATTCTGGGGCATGGGCAGATAGTGAGTATGCAAAGTAGTTGAGTTTTAAGTTTACTTAAACTTATGGCGGGCCATCGAGAATCGCCCGAGGGCGTTTGACCCGGACCGGGGGTGGTGGTTGCGTGGTGCTGATGGTTCTGAGGTAAGGGAAGGAAGAGGTCTCAGCTGCGGCAAAGAGAGTCGCAGCTAATGACCAGACAAAGGCTGAAAGAGCAGGAACTCGTAGACCTCCTCGAATTACACTGTTTCTAACAAACCAAGGAGATCCCGACAAGGAACGGAGGGTTCTGGATTGGAAACTTTCCAGCCTACGCCTGTTGGTGGCGGAGGCAAGTGACCACCATACAGGTGCCGCATAGGTCAATACAGACCGGAGAAACAACAGATAGAGGGTAACTTTCGTGCGCAGCGCCAGGGGGCTGCGGCACGCGAGGTATGGGTAAAGTTTGGCTCGGACGCCGCGAGCCTTGGCAAGGGTGTCCGTCACGTGGGCGTTGAAGCAAAGGCGACGATCTAGCCGAACGCCTAGATACTTCACCGACTCTTTGTAGGCGGTAGGCCTCCCTTCCAGGGAGAGGGGCTGGCATCGGGAGATGGACTTACGAGTGAAACAGATCGCCTCGGATTTATCCGTATTGATCGTCACCCGCCATTTCCGTAGCCAGTCCGGAAGCTGGTCCAACTGACGCTGCAACTGTGTACTCGCAAAACGCGGGGACACAGAGCTGTAATGATACATTGCATCGTCAGCGAACAAAGACAACGTGACTCCGGGCAATACAGGCAGGTCGTTCGTGTACACGAGGTACAGAACGGGGCCGAGGACAGATCCCTGAGGTACGCCGGCGGCGACAGGACGAACTGCAGAGCAGGTTCCGTCGACGCTCACCCTGAAGGTTCGGTCGCTGAGATACGACCGGAGGAAAAACACTATGGACGATGGTAAGGGGGAGTTAGCGAGTTTGAAGAGAAGACCTTCGTGCCAGACTTTGTCGAAAGCCTTGCTCACGTCCAGCAGTGCGGCGGCCGTAGCCGCTCGCCTGTTGGTGGCGTCAGAGAGTTGCGTTACCACGCGGACTAGTTGAAGCGTGGTCGAGTGCTCTCTGCGAAACCCGAACTGTTCGTTGCGGATAAAATTATCCAACAACGGCGAGATGCGGGCCAGCAGGAGCCGCTCGAACACCTTCGAGATAACTGGCAAGAGAGATATTGGCCGATAGCTTTCAGGAAGCATGCGCGGCTTGCGGGGTTTAGGAACCATGACGATGTTGGCATTTTTCCACAGGCGGGGAAAGTACTGTAGCCGGAGACAAGAGTTGAACAGCTCGAGAACGAGGTCAACGCCTGAGGCCGGGAGATATTGTAATGCAGCGGCCCCGATCCGGTCAGGACCGGGGGCGTGACGGCGGTTTAGTCGACAGACAGACGAAACGAGTTCGTCTCTGTCGAACGGGAGGTCTGGGCCAGCGGGAGGGCGAGAAAAATAACCAGATAGGAAGTCCCGGACTTCTGCCGAGTGGGCAGGGTCCGAAACTCCTCGATGAACGGTAAATTGCGACTCCATGCAGTCGGCGAAGACCTCAGCCTTGCCTTCTGATGAAGACACAACCCCGTTCGGGGTTTCCAGTGGGTTGCGAGTTCTCTTCTCGCGGGTCAGTCTACTCACCGCTCTCCAGACGGAGGCGTGGTCGACTTCAAGAGACTCAAGGTATGAGTCCCATCGATCAGAGTTTACGTCCCGCAGTAGCTGCTGAACGTAAAGGGACTGTTGTTGATATCGTCGCTTAACGACTGGGTCACGGGTTCTTTGCCATCTGCGGCGGAGCTGGCGCCGTAGCCAGATGGCGTGGAGTACTTCCGCAGGTAAGGCCGATTTGCGATGATTCACCTCGAGTGCGTAGGTGTGTCGATCCATGACACCTTGGACCAATTCCTGGAGATTTGTGGCGCGGAGATCCAGATCGTCACGAGTGACGATTGGGTCCGCCGGGATAGATGGTAACCTTCGAGAGAGCTCGTCATGATAGGATCGCCAGTTGACTCTCCTAACAATCTGAGCGGGAAGTCGGGGTGACGCCGACAGCTCTCGAACAGTTATAACGAGGGGATTGTGATCGGACGAAAGGTCCGACACAGACGAGACCTCGATGTTGCGGGCAACGTTCTTGACAACTACTATGTCAAGAACGTCCGGCCGATGGCCGTGAAAGGGGAAGTAGGTGGGGTCTTCAGGGCCGATGACATTAAGTGCCGGGTCGCCAGAGACGAACCGGAACAGAGAATTTCCATAGGCGTTGACAACGCGGCTGTTCCATGAAGGGTGTTTGGCGTTTAAGTCGCCGGCTACAATGGTTGAGAGGGGGTGGTCGAGGAGGGCGTCCCACTCCTCGGGCGGTGGCGGAGTTCGTCGGCCAGGCCGGAGGTACGCAGAAACAACGCGCAGCTCCGATCCGCCGGCGTCCACCGCCACCGCGCAGCCTTCAATAATAGATGTATCTAGAGGAGGCAAATGCCTGTGGGATATCCGCCTGTGGACTAAAACAGCTGTGCCCCCCGAGGGGGGACAGCGAGGCCGTAGGGGACGATCCTGACGATAACAGGCATAGGCAGGAAGGGAAAACGAGTGGTAATGAGCCAGATGAGTCTCGGAAAGAAGTATGATATCAACATCATACTCCGTCACGAAAGTCATCAGTTCCGATCGTCTGGGGAGTAGCCCGAAGGCGTTCCACGCAACGATCCTCAGGCTATTAGCCATTTAGGGGAAGTAGAGGAAAGAGGGCAGCTAATGATTGGAACACCAGGGCAAGCACTGTGGTAGTGTCGCGAGCAGTCCTGATGGATGCAACAAGATTATCTGCCCAGGCAGTCAGGGGATCCGCCGAAGCCCGAGAAGATTCCCGGGATTCAGGAGGACAAGCCTGACTGGCCTCGACAGGGGTAGCAGATGGCGCTGGGCTGGTGGACTGAGTAGTAGACTGCTCGCTGGAAGGTTGAGGACGATGGCTGGGGGCGGGTCGAGCCCGCGGAGAGGGTACAGGTGGAACCTGTGACGATGTAGGTCGCCCGGCGGAGTTCCGGCGACGACGAGAGCGCTTGGATTTGCCCGATCGGGCTGGAGGCGGGGCTGATTTAGCGGCCATGGCCGCGTAGGAAGGTGCGGGCGCTCCGGTAGGCGCCGGGATTGAGGCCGCTGCAGGCGGCGCCGAAGCGACGACTGCAGGCGAGACAGCGGCACCGGAAGCAACCGGAGTTGCTCCCGGGACCTGGGCAGATGAACCGGTGAGAGGCGGGAAAGCCGCTCGCCGGTTAGGGCCAGGACCAGCTACACGGCCTGCCAGGGCGCACAGGAGGTCGCTGCGGTTTCATGGCGGCGATAAAGTTAGGGCAGCCTCGGTAATTAGCCGGATGGGCTCCTTTGCAGTTGCAGCATTTAGCTGTGTACCCCGTCGTAGGCTTATCACAGCCACGATGAGGTTCAGCACAACGCACGCAACGCGGGGGCTGATGACAGAAAAGACTGCTGTGGCCGAACCTCTGGCAGTTAAAACACTGCGAGGGGCCGGGCCGTGGGTCAAATGTTCGGACTTGCACCCGTAGGTGCAGAAGATTCTGGAGAGTGTAAATCTCCTCGAAAGGGCCTACTTTCAGCAATTTTACAAGAAAGCTGTTAACAGGTCGGCGGTCATCACCTTTGCCAACATGCAGGACGCTTACCGCGGTCGGCGCATAGCCAAGCGCAACAAGTTCCTGCCTGATGGCATCAGTTTCAGTGAAGGAAGGAATTCCCGACAGAACGACCTTAATTTCTCGCTCTGACGGGAGGGCAAAAGTGTGGAAAGAAATCTTACGCTCTGTCAGGAATGACTGTACAGAGCGGAAGTCTGGGATTGTAGCGGTCGCCAGCTTGAGCGAGGCGCCTTGGCACCTCGCCTCGACCTTGACCGAAGGAAGAGCTATGGATATGGAACGCAGTAATTGAGAGTAATTCCTATTATCAGGAATTACAATCGGTGGAATGCGAGGGGAAGACACAGTTTGGGTAGCAGTTGAATACTCACGCTCGCGCTGAGTGCCGCTGTTACCATGACTAGGTGACTGATGTGCAGCTGAGGCGGGCGGCGGAGTTTGGGCCAGTTTTCGCTTGCGTTTGGCAGATTTGCCCTCCACAAGCGAGAACTGTCCGTCCCCCGACCCAACACTGCACATATCAACCGCACTATTGTCACTTTCACAATCACTTTCACTGTCGTGAGGAAGTGGAGTTGAACGGAAGCCGGTTGAGCAGGTTTCCATTAAGGAAACAAGCGGCGCCGGCAGAGGATTCGGGGGCGTATTCGACGCCATTTCGGACAAGCCGAAATGAACGTCTACGCAGGTCTAGGATTGAGGGATCACCAGACACTGAAAACTATCCACAGGCACAATTGAACACGACACAGACCGCACAGCACTCGGAAACAAAAACACTCCCGCACAGATTAAATATAACTGTTTAGCACTGGACTGGTGGTGAATCTTGTAGTGTTGATGATGCAGAATATGATGATGATGAAATAAATGATGAATACTCAAGATTTCCGCTAAATTACACAAAATTTTGCAGAGCAAAAACCGTCACAGCCTACCCGGGCAAATGCTCTAGGTAGACTCTCCTTCCCGCTAGCAGCGGCGAGGTGAAAGCATCTCCTTAAATAGTGTCTGGCATGGTTTATTTTCCATGGCCAATCAGAATCGAGAATGACGAGCTGGCTTCTCATTGGTCCGCGTGATACACCTTAAGCGGCCAAAAAGTTATAAATAGAGGCATCGTAGCCGTAACTCACTGTTGAGACAGAGACGGGAGACAACCATTCACTCGACAGCTTCGGACTGAACAGGACTGCTCTTCTTAGACCTGCTCTCTTCAGCTCTTCGCTGCACGACCTACGGCCTTGCTGCCTTCGCCCACCTCGCCTTCGGACGAGGAATATTGCTTCTCTTCGTGGGAACAAAAAGGACCAAGGAGCCAGCTGCTGCCGGTGAACTAAGTAGCTGGTACAAGTGGCAGCTGGCAGAAGACCCTTTTTAGGACCACCTTCGCCGGATACCATCTGCTGGCGAAGCATAGAAGAGGATTGCTCTGGGCTCACCTGGGAGTGCCGCATTTCCAGTGTGTAATTCCTAACTTGCTCACGACTGTTAGGTAGCGTTGCCCCGGACTATCCTTGCAAGCCCCCACCAGTGGTAAGCGAGCTAGGATATCGCCGGGGTAAAGGGGCCAGTGGACACCAGTCTTGGTAAGGACTGGTATTCAACGAAGCTGGTCGTTAGCCCAGCTCCTCCCATCGTCGTGAGCAGGGAAGACGCGCGGGTAATCCGGCTTCGGCCGGACCCGAGATCCCTGGCGTCTGGCAGTGACTGTCTAGCAGTCTCTGCCCGGCAGCCGCCGCACCTGGCCAGCATGCCTTCTACAGGCAACGGCTCAAGTGCCGAGTCGCTCGGCTCTGCCTTGCCCCATCTTGGCGACTCGCCAGAATCGCCTCGGGCGATGGAGACGGACGATCCTCTCCCTAACCCGCTTCCCCCTCTTCCGGCTGACGAGTTCGCGACCGTTGGTCGGCGTAATCGCCCGGCTAAGAAGCCCAAGAGGACCCATCCAACCGGATCCACTTCCTCTCAGACCTCGGCCATGGACATCGGACCTTCTCAGGGCCAACAGGCCGCGGTTCCGACTGCTTCGACAGCAGCTCCGGCTGCTGCCGCTGTTGGTCGCGCGCCGCCCCTGTATGTCCACAGCGTGTCCAATGTCGCCGCCTTATACAGACGGCTGATCGCGGCCCACGGCCTGTCGGCCGACAAGCTTGACCTGAAGCTGCTTGGTGGTGATACGGTCAAGATTGTCGTCCGCCAGCTCGAGGACCATCGCTCGGTCGAGGCCTTCCTCCAAGCGCACAACCTCCAGTACCATACCTTCTCTCCTAAGCGAGTCAAGCCCTTGTCTGTAATTTTGCGAGGGCTTGACGCGCACACCGATCCACAGGAGATCCTCTTGGAACTCCGAGACCTCGGGTACCCAGTGCAGGCAATTTTCCGCCTGTTCACGCACTCAGAAACCCGAGTACCTCTCCCGCTCGTCCGTCTCCAGCTCGAGAAGGGCGAGGCTGCAGACAAAATATTCCAACTGACGCGGCTGTTTGGCTTCCGCGTCAGGGTGGAATCCAGTCGTCCCCAGGGCAAGCTCGCGCAGTGCCACCGGTGCCAGAGGTTCGGCCATCATACCGACGTCTGCCGCAATGCCCCGGCCTGTCTACGTTGTTCGTTGGGACATTCAACTCAGGCCTGCACTGTGGCAGACAAGTCCAAGTTCCGCTGCATTAATTGTGGCCAAGGCCATGCAGCCAGTAACGTAAACTGCCCGGTCTACAAGGCGGAGCTCCTGCGGAAACAAAAGCCGCAGGGGCTCCTCCCGAAGCCAAGGCAGCCAGCTATGCAACCCCAACCTCAAAGACAGCCTAAAACACAGGCAAGGCCGCAACCGAAGGCACAACCGGCACGGCGCGCGCCCTCTCCGGCTCCACCTCCAGCCCCTGCAAAGGCAACCAAACGTACCGCGTCTCCTTCCGAAGCAGAGACAAGCCCAGTAACCGTCATCTCGGTTATGGAGCCGGAGAATCAACCCTCCACCTCCGTGGAACCTCCAACTCCCGCCTCTGAACCAGAGGTAGCCTCGCCACCACTGCCACCTCCGCGATTTCCGCGAGCAGGCATCACAAAACCCAGGAACAAAGGGATAACCACACCGGATGCTCGGCCCCGAGCTCCTGCCTGCCCACAGCCCAAGAAAAGTCCTGCTTCCCGGTATAAGTCCGACGAAGCGCAACAGCGTACTTTTCCTGCCGCTGATTCAAAACCGTCTGCCCCTGGTCCTGTGGCTTCCACCACGACCCGATCTGCCGTTAAACCTGGTCGCTCTTACGCGGCCTCAGTTTCCAGGCAAACCGCCCAGTCCGTCATTTCCGATGACGCACAGTTCGTCCGCGACTTTCTGTCTGGCTACGACCTCAAGAAAGTCGCATCCACCTTCAGGTCCATCCGAGACCGCCTGGAAACTGCTGACCCAACTGAGAGATTTATGCTCTTGGTGGAAGCCTGCGAAGTAATAGGTCTTCTATGAACCGAGCCCTTAGACGAGATCTCTCGCTCGTAGCCTGGAATGCTAACAACATCGGTTCCAAGCATTCCGACCTTCTTGAATTCCTGGCTCGGTTCAAACCCGACGTACTTCTCCTCGGGAAACCCACCTGACCCCGGCGAACCGGTTTCGATTAGATTACCAAATTACGTGGTCTATCGGGATGACCGAGTTGGCCGACGAGGAGGCGGCACGGCGATCGCGGTGAGGACCTCCATAGGTCATCATCGTATCGCTTTGCCGCAGCTTACCAACCTAGAGGCCACCGCCATTGAGGTCCACGGAGCTCTTGGCGGCGTCCTCGTGGTTTCAGCATACAAGCCCCCACAAGCTGAACTCCTTGTCGGCGACCTGGACGTCATCTTCGATTCCCATCGAAGGGTAATTTTGGCCGGCGATCTGAATTGCAAGCATCGCGTTTGGAATAGTCGCCTGACTACTCCGAACGGGAGGCGCTTGCTCAGTTTTGTTGAATCGCGCCGGGCGATGGTGTTTGGTCCAGCGCAACCCACGTTCTTTCCGTCAAGGCCTAACGCGGCTCCCGATGTTCTGGATATCGCGGTGACCCAAGGAATTGTCTGTCCGGTCGAGGTATTCTCACTTACGGAGCTGACATCCGACCACAACCCTATCTTGGTCCACGTCGCTACCCAGCACGCCTATGCACGTTCTGACAAGAAGAAGGTTATCGATTGGGATCGCTACGGCCCGGCCTTGTGCCGTAGATTGCCGCCAGCGGCCCCACTCGATTCCGTTCGCCTCCTAGACGAAGCAGTTGCGGGAATCGAAGAGGCAATCATCTCGGCTATAGGCGTGTCTTCACGTACGCGAGCTGGCTTCACGCCTGACTACCAACCCATCCCTGAGGAAGTCTCTCTTCTCGCTCGCGAGAGGAATTACTTCCGGAAACGTTGGCAGAGGACCCGTGATCCGGCCGATAAGGCAGCATACAATCGGCTCACCGGACGACTGCGTGGCAGTCTGAAGGCGTTCCGACGTAGCTGTTGGGAACTCGATGTGGCCCGAACGGGGGATGCAGACACGCAAAGTCACCCGTACAGAATACCTACCGCATTGACGGGACGGAGGCGCCGACCTCCACTTCCCGCCATTGTTGGACCGTTCGGTCGACTCCTGGGTCACCCGGAGGAGAAGGCCGAGTACTTGGGCTTGTGTTTCGAGCGACAGTTCGCTCCCAACCCGCCCATGGACTGGGACTTCGACGAACAAGTCGAGATGGCTGTGGAAGACTTTCTGTCTCTTCCGATCACGACGGAGCCCGAACCCATCTCTTTGGAAGAGGTCTCAGATCGGCTCGCTGAACTTCAGCCAAGAAAAGCTCCAGGCCCGGACGGTGTTACCAACACCGCTCTACGACTTCTTCCCGAGCCTGGAGTTCAATTCTTGACTGATTTGTTCAACGCGTGTCTTAGACTGGCCTACTTTCCCAAGAAATGGAGAAAGGCGACGGTTATCGTGATCCCGAAGCAGGGAAAGGATACCACCCGCTCGGAAAACCTCCGGCCTATCAGCCTACTCTCCGCTACGTCCAAGGTTTTTGAGCGCCTCGTACAGCGTCGTGTACGAGAACATCTAACCAACTTTGACGTGCTGGTCCCCGAACAGTTCGGTTTTCGTGTGTGGCATTCGACCACTCATCAACTGATGAGACTGGTGGAAAGCATCACGGAAGCCGGGTGTCGGAGAGAACGGACCGTTGGCTGTTTCTTAGATGTTGAGAAAGCCTTCGACAGCGTATGGCATGATGGCCTGTTATTCAAACTTAGGGAAGTCCAGCTCCCGGACTGCTACCTCCATCTGGTTGCTAGCTTTCTGACGGAGAGGACCTTCTGCGTGAGAGTTGGCGATTCAGTCTCTTCCGAGAGACGAATCACAGCCGGCGTCCCTCAAGGTAGTGTTCTAGGCCCCCTTCTGTTCTCGATCTACGTCAACGACGTGCCGAGACAGCCTGGAGTCCAGATGGCCCTCTTCGCTGACGACACGGCCGTATTTACGGCCGATCGTCATGAGGAAAGGGCCGTCCTACGACTGCAGCGCCAGCTCGACACGCTCGTGGACTGGACCGAGAATTAGAGAGTGCAACTCAACGCTACCAAGAGTGTAGCCGTCGAATTCTCTAAGCGACGGAAGAACCCCGTTAGGTAGCTACGTATCGGCAGAACGTACTTGCGCTGGTCCAACGAGGTCAAGTACCTCGGCTTACACCTTGACCGTCGGCTCACCTGGCGTACCCACGCACAGACAGTTCTTAAGCGAGCATCCACTCGCCTGTGCGCACTGTTTCCACTCCTGATCAGCTCAGCCATGACCAGGAAATTGGGTAGGATGATCGTCGGCGCGTATCTGCTGCCGGTCATTACCTACGCCTGCCCGGTCTGGGGTTACCTCGCCGCAATGCATAAAAAGAAGTTGCAGAGCGTCCTCGACAGGGGGCTTCGGCTAGCGGCCAAAGTCCCCCGTCGATTTTCATCTCGCCTTCTAAGGAGAGGACTTGGCGTCCGCTCCTTAGACGACACATTCAGGCGGCTTGCACGCAAATTTTATGCACGTGCGGCGAGGTTCCCAGGCAATCCTCTAGTGACTGGGCTGGGAAGGTACCGTATACATCCAGGTGATTCGTGTAAACCCCCTCGGTGTATACTGCGCTAGTGTAGGCTAGCACAACAGCCGAGAATCGGCCTGCTATAGAGCACACGCCCTACTTGAGCAGGGCCACGAGGCAGGAGCTCCAGAAGGCAGTTCGGAACTCAGATACCGAGCGGTTCGTCTCTGCGACGCACAACCCCAAAGCCCAGAGCGAAAAAAAAAAAAAAAAAAAAAAAAAAAAAAAACTCACTGTTGCTTGTTTCCAGTTCATTGGGAGACGTGTTCGGCGTGTCATCTATTCGAACACAATTTTTCGCTACTGAAGATGGCCACCGGTGGTGCGGCCGAAACGTTTAGCAGTATATCAAGCACTCGACCACGGCCTTTCAGCCCGGAAGTTTTAGAAGATAATCATAATGACACCGGCCGTGAAAGCCTACGTACTAAGATTGTATGATGAAATATCACTAAATATTAACGAAATAGATTAATAATAATAATTTCTGTAAATGTATATAATAAAATATTTTTAATTTACTAAAAATGATAATTTTTCTTATACTGATACCTCTCCCATCCTATTAAATTTTAAGTATACAGTTAAAAATAATAATAATAATAATGGATATACAAAAAATAATGGATATAACCCAAAGAAGTTTCAGTTCTTCCACGTGTACACACTTACTGATACACGCACCCAAACTTTTTTGTATGTGTGGTTTGCTTCAATGAAGTGGTTTGCAAAGGTGGATTCTGTAGTGGAGTGGAGTGCCTTTGTTTGTTCAATGTATCTTTGTTTGAAGCTACGTCCTGTCTGGCCTATGTAGAATTTGTTGCAATCTCAGCAATTTAGTTTGTAAACACTAGGAAGATCGAATTTGTTTTGTGCTTTGTGTGTGTGTTTTGATAGTGTGTGTTCTGTTTTGTTAGTAGTTTTGTAAGCGATTTTGTATCCTTTTTTGAATTTGTGGGTTATTTTTTCAGTTTGTTTGTTGATGTATGTTAGTGTTATGAATTTGTTGTTTTCTGTCTTTGTCTGTTGTTTGTTTTGTGTAGGAGTTTATTGACTATTGTTCTGTCGTATCCGTTGGATTCTGCTAGCTAGCTATTATGGTCAGATAGTCTTCTCTCTAAAACAACTAACAGAAACGAAAGGACTGTAACTTGAAGACATTATAGACTAAAGCTTTTAACAGTATTATTAGAAATAAATTATGGGGAAAAGTGGAGTGTCATACCAACTAGATAGAGTTATTAGAAATATGTATGTGGAGACACTGATTAAAAAAATACTAAATAAAATCTGTGTGTATAATTGACGACTCTCTCTCTCTCTCTCTCTCTCTCTCTCTCTCTCTCTCTCTCTCTCTCTCTCTCTCTGAAAGCTTTGAGGGGAAACTTGCCACTGGGTCAGTTTTCTTCTAGTTATTCAATTTTGACTAAGAGGGAAGAAATTCAAACTTCCCTCAATTGGCGAACCACTCCATTGGGGCTAACAAACGGGTTCGCTTCTAAGAGTCACTTGCCGTAGACGATATTTTCCGAGTCTGGTGATCAGAGGATTGTGGGTAATTCAGGCTGCCTGACCCAATAAATTTGCGTGCCAAGCCTTTCAGAGTGTCATGTGAAGAAAACTGGTGTGGTACTTTACAGCAATCTTCAGTCTCAGGTTGAGCATGTTCTGGAGCTACTTTCTGTGGCAGGTGGCCAGGTATCCCCAAAGCGGTATAGTAATCATTGCATACGTGTTGATGATAGTCTTACTCAGCTGGAGCATCATTGTTGAACTCAACAGTATGGGCCATAACTTATGGAACTGAGCTGAAGCCCGTTTCGATTTTTCTGAGCAAGGATTTGCCAGGTGAGTCTCAAGTTGAGGTGGATCCCGAGGTACTTGATGCTGTTGGTCCAAGGAAGCTTGTCTGAGCTTTGTGTTAGTGGACAAGGCCACTTTAGGCTTCGCGAGAACATTACTGCTGCGCTCTTAGAAGCATTGATGGTAACTCAACAATTGTTGGCCCACCCGACGTACACATCTAGTTGGCGCCGGAGCTTCACAGATGCAAAATGTGCATTATATCTGCGGGAAAGCCGCTGTGTCGACCGCAAAAAATGACACCCTTACTCCAGCCACTCAGACATGTCGTTGATAAACAGGCGAGCCCCAAGAACGCTGCCCTGAGGAACACAAAGATAATATGGCTCTCCAAAGAGAGCGTGGTTTGTTATCGCCCAGAAGGTACGGTCTCACAGAAAGCTAGCGATCAATCAAACGTAGAAATTTGGGAGAAAGAATTTCCTGAATTTGTAAAGGACACCCTCATGCCACACAGGGTCAAAAGCTTTTACCAAGTCCAGGAAGAACGCTGTCGTCTGCCCCAGCAGCCAGCCTTGATTATGCTCTTGCCAGCATGATCGGTTGGATGAGTGGTGGAGTGCGATTCAGCTTGTCCTGTATGTCTAGGAAATTTGATGTGGTGTTCATAACACCATCCGGGCAAGGTGCATTTCGGGGCTTGAGTTGCACGATCCTCTCAGCAGTCTCTTCCCGTGAGGTGGGCTCGGGCTCGGCATTGATAGAAAGCGCTCTACCTCGAAACGGATGTGCTCGGCGAAGGCGTAATTCTTCAGTGAGTTGGGAACGAACCGCCACTCGATACAGTCAGCCAAGAACTCGGCCTTTTCCTCCGGGCGGCCGAGGAGTTGACGAGCGGGTCCTTCCTGTGGCGGGATGTTTGCGCTTACCCTTAAGAGCTCAGGGAAGCCGCCAGAAGTTACGATCTTGGGCGGGCCGTCCATCTGCTATAGCCAGCTCCCAGCAACATCTACAAAACGCCAGTATGTCGCAGCACAACTTGCCGGTCGCTCTGTTAAACGCGGCTTGTCGCGAAAGTCACCTCTGCGGGTATGTGATGGTAGTCGGGCGTTAGCATCAATCGGGGTGGGCATCGATTCTGACCGGATTGTATGTAAGCTGATCGTTACCCTCACAGCATCTGCATACCTGCGCAGAGTGGCCGTTTCGGATCGCCAGTCGGGTTGCTTAAAGTTTAGGTCGCCGACCCAGACTACTGTCCTGTGTGCACCAAAAACAGCCTCCAGTCGCTAGTCAGGAGCTCAGGTTGTGGATGCCGTATGGGGAAACCATGAATAGACTGCCGAGAGCACAATGGAGCTCTACCGCGGTGCCCTCGAAATCCGCCGCAGTGACAGGACAACCCGGCGATGACGAATACACGCCTTCGCCGCGATGGCCGTGCGACCTTCTGCGCGTACGATTGTCTGCAAGTCGTAGTTTACAAGAAAGTTATAGCGGCAAGACCAACGGTGGACTCAGGGGGTGTGCGCTTGGTTCCCAGCGGCATAGCGAGACGATGCTGGAAGCCTTCAAGGCTGGTTTTGGAGTGGGTGGCTGCTAGGGCTGTTGACGGACGGGCGTGGGTCCAATGGCAGGTATTTTAGGCTGGCCCGTAGCAGTGAAGTGCCTAGAATCTGGTTTTGGTGGAGGTCCGGGGTCGGTTCGGCTTCATACAAAAGAAAAAAAAAAAGAAGTTAAGACTGACCAACATTACTACCTTCAAAGTGGCTGAAAAACGCATGATACCATCCTAAAATCAGTCATATTAAAGTAAACTGTAATAATAAAATTAAAAAAAAAAAACAAGTTACTGAAATATTGTTAAAAGATAGACTACTTATTGACCTAACCAAATCTAACCTAACCGGCCCTCTGCGTCCAAATGTACTCGCGCGCAACACCTCAATTAACTTGCCGTTTTTCCCCAAGTGTCGGGTCCTTCGGTTCGTCCTTTTCTAAACTCTACCCTATTTTAGGCGAAGTCTTCTCCTTCCCGATATATTCCATGTATTCCATCTTGGTTTTCCTCTTTCTCTACCTTCTTCAGTGTGTGCTTCCGTTTCCTTTCATTTCCCTCTGGTTACATAGGTAAACCATTGTAACGCTTTCCTCTCTATTTTCTTCACGACTGATTACTGCTAAAACCAGTGGCGTATGTAGAATTTAGCCTTGGAGGGCCCGGAGTCGGGTTGGTTTCATGCAAAAGAAAAAACAAGTTACGTCTAGTGGCATAGTGTAGCGTAATAATAAACCGAGTGGCCGACACCTAGCTTAACATCCTTATTACGTGTAAAAGCATGATATCATTCTTAATTTCATCTTTCGTCTATCTCGTGGCCACCGTATAATATCAATCGCATATAGTAAATGTCTTGGCATAATTTTAATGCAATGATTAAAACGCAACGTACATGTGACAATAGTTGTAGCAAGCAAACGATTATACTGAAACAGACCTGTATTAAAAATTATACTGTGGACGTTTATGAAGTTGTAAAACAGGCCGAAATTATACTGTGGACGTTTATGAAGTTGTAAAACAGGCCGAAATTATACTGTGGACGTTTATGAAGTTGTAAAACAGGCCGAAATTATACTGTGGACGTTTATGAAGTTGTAAAACAGGCCGAAATTATACTGTGGACGTTTATGAAGTTGTAAAACAGGCCGAAATTATACTGTGGACGTTTATGAAGTTGTAAAACAGGCCGAAATTATACTGTGGACGTTTATGAAGTTGTAAAACAGGCCGAAATTATACTGTGGACGTTTATGAAGTTGTAAAACAGGCCGAAATTATACTGTGGACGTTTATGAAGTTGTAAAACAGGCCGAAATTATACTGTGGACGTTTATGAAGTTGTAAAACAGGCCGAAATTATACTGTGGACGTTTATGAAGTTGTAAAACAGGCCGAAATTATACTGTGGACGTTTATGAAGTTGTAAAACAGGCCGAAATTATACTGTGGACGTTTATGAAGTTGTAAAACAGGCCGAAATTATACTGTGGACGTTTATGAAGTTGTAAAACAGGCCGAAATTATACTGTGGACGTTTATGAAGTTGTAAAACAGGCCGAAATTTTCTTCACTACCTTATTGTTGATATTGTTACGACATTACAGAACACGCTACGTGTTTCTCGGCTATTCCAGCGGAGCCCGGCTGTAACGCGTGTGTGCGTACATGTTGCTGCTACTTTCAGATGAAGGACAATTATTACTTGTCACGGGTCCGCAACGAGACTTGCAGACCACACTGGTCCGCGCGCGCAGTGTTCAAGACCGCAATCAATCACGCTCTAGTGTTTTCTAGTAGACGCCTATTATGGAATATTCTGGTGTCTCAGCGGGGTATAAATACAAGAATTCAGCGACGCTTAGTGCAGTTCTAGTGGCGATTTATTCCAGTACGGTTCGAAGTATTGTGGTGAAATGTTATGGGTTTATAATTGTGTGTGACTATTAGTTGGCATTATTATTGCGTGTGAACAATTTTTTGATTTGTTGTAAGAGACTATCTTGTTGGTTACGAACTGTTTAATTGTGACAATTAAAACTGGTTATTAGTGATTTCATTGGTGTGTCTTGTATTTTGTTTTTCCACTGTACCATACAACGATCAAGGAGACCGTCGTAATAATATTATTTACATTTGTAATCGTAATCTTAATCGTCTCCATGCGTCTACGTTTGCGAGTGTAGAGGTCCCCTCTCTCGGCCACCAAGCCATCGTGTGGTCATCTATCCAAAATCCTCCAATCATGCATGTGACGCTTGATTATGCAAGCAGAGCTACAATGTCGGGCATTTAAATTGGTGTGAACTACAAAACCGAAAAAATTTAATAATATACTGTACTGCGATGTCTCTTAATTTCGAGTTTAACAAGAAATCGTCCAAAGTTGCGTTGTCACGAAATCCGTTCAATGTATATTAGACTCGAGTCCTAAAACGAATTTTTGGTTGTTTACACCGCCTTGTGGGCGCCGAATTTCATTGATTCGAGGCGCGTAGCCCTTCATTCATCTTTTGTTTCCCCGACTACCCTACAGTGTAATCTGATGTCTGGGGGCGTGTCGTAGTCCTAAATGTTGAATCACCTTGGCACGTCAACAGTCTTGTGAGGGTAGTTTAACCATGAGTTGTCCGTTTCGTGCGAGAAGTAACACTTCATTGAGGTAACGTATGGTTGTTTACAATATGTTGCTTATATATAGACATACTCATTCGTTTTTTAACTTATGGCGATCATTTTTCTTTCCTCCACGTATGCTCTTAAATGTGTGTGTCCGCGTGTGTTTTTCTTAGACCTTTATTACACCAGGCAACTGATTACAGAAAACGTTGTGGGGGTATTGATTCAAATGTTTAGTCTATTACATTATGCAACCGATTGCATGCAACTAACCTTCGCACGCATTCTGTGGACAATGAAATTTCATGACATGGGACCGAAACAACATATACAATTTTTTACAAAACCGTCAATATCTCGAAAACGGAAAAGAGAATTTTATTGAAACAAAACCAAAATAAAATTTGGAATTTTTTTCTAAAGTTCACTTGCTGACACTATATAGATATTTCCTACAGAACGAAAGTTTGTCGTATCCCAGAAATTTACAAATTAGTCACAAGCAAATTTACAATGAAATTTCATGACATGAGCCGTTTTAAGGTTCTGTTTTTGAACTTTATCAAAGTTATCGGTTCAAATTTATACTTAAACCATCCTCAAACTTCAAGGAACACGGTGGTGAAATAATTTTTTAAATCGGATCAGTAGTTTTTCAGGTTAGCCCGGATAACGAAACAAAATTTACGTCTTTATAATAGTAGGGTAGTATAGACAACGCTTGCAGAGCAGCTACAACCCTGCAACTAGTTTCACGTAGCCTTGAAATCAGCTGCATGCAACCAGTTGCGTAGTGTAATAGAGGCAGGGGCGGATTAATCATTAGGCTGTAACTTGGGTCTGCGTATGAGCCATAGGTTTTGCGGAGCCTGTAATCTGGCGGCATGATGGGGCGATGACCGAGCCGCGAATCTGGCATGGGGGGGGGAGCTTAGCTGATTATGGTACGAATTTTAACGAAGGCATCGAACATTTTACCGCGCTTATTATACTTGTCGTGCTTATTATAGCCTAAACTACTGTGCGAAAAGTGGCCTAAAACACTGTAGGCGCTTAAAGGTAAGAATTGTTTTATTTTATTAGCACAAAATAAGTGATATTCAAACGTAGGTAGACTTACTAAATTTCTGTAGGTAAAAAACGGATTTTGAGTGTTTTACGGCAGCCAATACAATTCCGTATTTTTACTTCTTTCATATCAGGCGAAGCGATCCTTACAAAAAATCGATTTTGAAATTCCAGTAGAAATAATTGTTTTGATGTATTGACATTATAGTTTTGTTTTAGCGTATGTACAGGTGTGTAGCAAACGCGCGCTCGCCTCTCTCCCTCCCACCCCCTCTCTCTGTCTCGCACGCGCACGCGCGCACACATTCTTTCATACGCGCGCACGCGCACTATAATAAATGTAATTTAGTAAGTGCTTAGCAGTATAGTAAAAATTAGTGAATTAAACATTAAATGTAATATAAAAATAAAAAACATAAAAGCAATTAAAAGTAACAAAACAATTAAAGTTATAAGAATAACAATATTTTAATATTTTATTAAAATTTTGTATAGACATGTTAGTGTTTATGCCTAAATGAATCCGATAACAGTAGGCCCATGATCTGTATTGTTTCTTATTAATATGTTGTTTTATAAAATATTCATAAAATGAATGTGTTTCTTCATCATTTCTTCATCAAACAGTCTTTTTAAAACTTCATGGAGCATTTATAAAAAATTTGTGTTCCTAGTCAGTAGTGATATATTTATAATCAGTGGACAACAGAATCCAGGAATTCAAATTACATTAAGATACTACATGAAAATTGAAATTTTTATTATAATAAACCGTCTCAAGTCTTGAATGTAATTTGATGGCTGTGAAACCGTTGGAATCGGTATCTCTGGAAGTTCTAGCTGGTCCCCATCTTCATCTGAAGATGCACCATCATTTCTTTTGTTCATAACATCAGCCACGATCTCCGCATCTGTCTGTTCACCGCACACCGCCAAGTCTTCATCCATGTTTACAAACTCTTCGTAACGAATGCCTGTCTCATGTCCAACATCTTCCCAGTTATCCGCAGTGAGTACGATTTCTCTAGCAGCTTTATTCTCCTCTTCACCTTCAATGTGGCAGAAAGCACCTTTACAAAAGCAATTAGCAATTGTTTTTTGCGTAACTTGGTCCCAAGCACTGTTGCACATGCGGGCAGCTTGAAGGATGTTAATCTTGATAGTATTTTCCTGCTCATTTAAATAAGCACCTGATAGAATGTTTTGGACTACGAGCCGTCTGTAAAATTGCTTAAAATTTTTTATTACACCTTGGTCCATAGGTTGAACTACTGAAGTCATGTTTGGGGGGAAAAACACAACCTTTACATTTTCTATCACAGAATTAGAGTTGTGTGCTGTACAGTTGTCAATAAACAAGACGATTCTTCTGTTTTGATTCTGAAATTTCCTGTTGATTTTCAAAAGCCATCTTTCAAAAATTTCACCTGTCATCCAAGCTTTATTGTTTGATTCATATTCATCTGGTTTTGTTTTTACATTTTTGAAACAAAATTGGTTGGCTGACTTCCCTATCATTAGCAAAGGCAGTTTTTCCGAGCCATCCATATTTGCTCTGACTAAAAGTGTTATGCGCTCCTTGCTGTGTTTGCCGCCATACAACTTTCTCCTTTAAAAGCAAGTGTTTTGTCGGGGGTGCATTTGAAGAATAAGCCCGTCTCGTCTATGTTAAAAATGTCTTTAGCGTCTCTATCAGAAATCATTTGCAACAAATCGTCTTTCCATGAATTTGCAGCTTCAATGTCAACAGATCCACTTTCCCCACAAACAGTTTTGAAAGACATGCCATTCTTTTCTTTAAAACCATCGAGCCAACCAGTGCTGGCCTTAAAAACATTTTTCCCTAAGCTAGATGTGAATTCCTCAGCTTTGGCTCTGATGAGGGGCCCACTCACTGGAATTTTTTTGTCCCTTGCTTGCTTAAACCACTTCACTACACATTCATCCACGTCAGGATTTTCTGGTCCTCGCGCTCTTTTCCTATCTTTGTCGCTGGCTTTACACACACACACTATTCAAAATCTTCTCTTTATTTTTTAGATACGTTCAGTGGCGGCTCGTGAGTACATCTACAGGGGGTTCACAATTAATAATTTGCAGTTTTTGAGATACACTGTGTCAAACACTTGTGTGTTGCTTGCAATATTCATATAATTTAGGCGCTGCTATACCTTGATGTAATGTATTAATTTTGAAACGAAATGTTATTATAGATATTACTGTACTTTAACTATTTCACAACTTAATAATAAAGGATTACTTTATTGATCATACTTGTTATAATATGCTAATTGTTCTTTTTTACTAAAACAATTATTTTCATTTAATTTTAAAGTAGTAAAATAAACGCAAAACAGAAAGCTTGTTTTAAGTGTTAAATATTTAGATAGTTAGTCACAAGGCCTCATGCTCTCAATTATTGGATTAGATTATTAAACACACAGAAAAAGGAAAATAATCAAAGCTGCTGCATATGATGGTAAGGTCTAGTATTTACTTACACAAATTTACTTGGATGGTAGCTTAGACAAATATTTTCTTTAAGTACAGTTTTTGTAAACAAAGTCCATCCTTCTATCTTTTCTTGACACAAAAACATCAATAACTCTTTCATTGAAATTATGGATGTTAGAAATCATTTCCTTCTCGATTGCAAGCATGGCTAAAGCTGTAAGCCTCTCTTGACACATCGTAGACCGCAAAAATGTCTTTATCCGTTTTAGGGTTGAAAAACACCTTTCAGCTTCAGCAGTCGTTATTGGTATAACGCATGTTTCTGAAATCAGTTCTTTTGTAAATGATTTCAAACTCTGTCTTGAGGCGATTTTTTTTTCAAGAAATGAATACACATTTACTGTATCTTCAAGCAATTTCTCGGGGAATTTCTGTTCAAACTCTTCAAACTTTTGTGATTCAAAAAGAGATACAGCTGAGCAAGATGCTGTGAATGAAAATCTTGTTTTTATTTGCGTTGTAATAATGTCACAGGTTTCCTTGGCAGCCACTGTTCTACTTAAGTAAAAATCTTCTTCACGCCTCGATCGTTTAGGTGCATGTTCATTGTGCTTTTTAATATTTTGTCGATAAGCACTGTCAAGCTGCTGACGAACGTCAACCTTTCCCAGCAAATTAAAATCCAATGTAGCACTTATGTGTCCATGAGAACTTTCGTGTTTTTTAATTTTTTGATTAAATGAGCTAAGTCACAAACGCCGTTTTTCACCCAAGCAGGATCGCCCTTTTCACGGGAAAATAACAAACAAGGAAAACAAATTATTTTGTTTGTTTGTTCACAACCACAAAGCCAAGGAATTTTTTCGTATAGCTCTTCTTTAAATTCTTTTTTAAAAGTTCTAGATTTTGATGTCGATGTTTGACATATATTAAGGCTATTTTAACTTCTATGGGTAAATTGGTAAACGCTACTTCGTTTAAATTACTAACTGAGTACTTACAGGTACTTTCCATTATTGTACAGTAAATAAAAACAACAGTTCACTAGCTACACTATAATAGATAAACTGTAATTTCAACTAAAACTTTATCACTAAAAAATAATCGAAACTGCAAAACACAAATGTAACACGCGCGCGCGCCAAGGTAAGGAGCATCCACCGTCAACTACAGCCGTGGAACCTGAGCTGAGCTGTGTCAGAGGCAGCTCGTCGGTATTCTCCGTTAAGCCGCTTGTAAACATGTTTCCCCCCCTACCGCGAGCAAATGGACTCGCCCGTCTGTCGTATATCCCGTGTGTACAGCATCGAGAGCGGCGCATTCAGTCCCAGCCACTGGCGCGTCATTACACTTAACTTCACTTGGCGCGCTCTACGCTGTTTTTCATTGTCCGCTCTTTTAAACTTACTGAAGATAAGCCATTTTAGTACTGCGTCAATAAAGATGTATAATTTATATCGTATAATTATTTTTATAGGGGGTTCACGTGCTCTTGTGCTCTTATGGACGAGCCGCCACTGGATACGTTGACAGTGTATTTGGCGGTATCCCGAATTCCTTAGCAATTTCAGATTTCTTTTTTGTCCCTTCTCCACTTCCCGAATAACGGCAACTTTTTTGGCAAATGTCAATGATTTGTATTTGGTCCGTGTTGGTTTTGAAAGCCATGATGAACACACAACACAATAAAACTGCACAATAAGCGTCACTAAAACACACCAGTCTGTATATACAGTACTGTATAAAGAAAGGAACGGTCTCTCACTACAGGACACAGCTCGCACAGTAGAAACTCAAAAAGACTTAACACCATAACTGAAATTATGTCGAGCAATGAAAACTTGCGTCTACGTCCGAGCTATAGCGGCGTGACTGAGAAACGCATCTGGCATGGTCGGGCGGAGCACAGTACGAATATATTATATGGTAGGGCGGAGAGCGCTAGTGAGTGCGAATGTGTTTCATTGCCCGCCTGACTTAACTTCAGTAACAGCTGATCTGGTTTTTAAAATTCTTTCACCACCGTGTTCCTTGAAGTTTGAGGATGGTTTTAGGCATAAATTTTAACCGATAGTTTTAACAATTTTCAAAAACAGTCTTCAGACGGTTCCACGTCATGAAGTTTCTTTTTTAATTTTCATGTGGTGAAATTTTCGGCATGCGACAAACCTTCGTTTATGAGAGATAGCTATATGGTGTCAGCGAGTGAAAATTATAGAAAATTCCAAATTTTATTTTGGTTTTGTTTCAATAAAATCGGCTTTTTCGTTTTCGAGACATTGGCGGTTTTATAAGAAATTTAGTTGGTTAGCACATGCAGCGATAATGAAACATTATCAATAAAAATGATTAGTACAGTTTTGTGGTACGTATAATTTAAAAGAAACATGTTACAAATTTAACTGTAATGTTAAATGTGAAAAAAATTGTTAATTCGATTTACCTCTGTTCATTGCAGTAAATCAATCGCAATCTTCAGCCTTTCCTCTTCATTTTATGTTTACTTCACTAATTTTTACTATACTGCTAAGCCACTTACTAAACAATTATTATAGTGCGCGTGCGCGTGCGTTTGCGAGAGAGAGAGAGAGAGAGAGAGAGAGAGAGAGAGTGGTAGGAGGGAGAGAGGCGAGCGCGCGTTTGCTACACACCTGTACATATGCTAAAACTAAACTATAATATCAATACATCAAAACAATTATTTCTACTGGAATTTCAAAATCGATTTTTTGGATGATTACAATGTTTTTATAAACACTGTAAAAATACGGAACTGTATTGACTGCCGTAAAACACTCAAGATCCGTTTTTTACCTACAGAAATTTAGAAAGTTTACCTACGTTTGAATATCACTTATTTTGTGCTAATAATATAAAACAATTCTTACCTTTACAGCGCTTTCTTTCATTCAGTACTCAGCAGTGTACATCACTCAGTTAGGCTATAATAAGCACATTGTATAATAAGCGTGGTAAAATGTTCAGACATCTTCGTTAAAATTTGTACCATAATCAGCTAAGCTCCCCACCATGCCAGATGCGTTTCTCAGCCACACCGCTATAGCTCGGACGTAGACGCAAGTGCAATGAAACACATTCGCATTCTCTCGCGCTCTCCACCCCACCATGCATGCAGCTCGGTTATCGCCCCACCATTCCGCCAGATTACAGGCTCCGCAAAACCTATGGCTCATACACAGACGCCAAGTCGGTGTAACGTCTACCCTGATACTTTGCGTACGTTGCATCGCACAGCAAGGTTCCATGACCACGCGGTCGCATCATGTCGCCAAATATTTAACTTCTTAAATTAGTTTTATATCCTTTCTGAGTATCTTTCTCATCTTAATCCATAAATAAAAGTTAATTACTTTATGAATAAATTATTTGGGGAGACCCTGTCTCCCCTGACGCTTCGCCACTGGTTAAGACTAATCAAGATCTTCAAAGATTAGATAAGATTACCTTATCTTCAAAGTCGTTGAAAACGTGTGATAACATCCTGATATCTATCCCATATAAAAAAACAAGTAGTGGGTGTAATGTAATGTGTCGGGCGTTACCTCCGCGCACTTTTGTTACTTACTCTGTTGACTGGATCCTCTGCAGTGATGTAGTCCTGTAACACAACTTAATACTATGCTTTTTGTGGGCGCCACTTGGAAACGTTTGTTCCAAGAAAAGAATGTGATTGATAAAATTTTTAAATCTACGAAAAAATTTAAACAAGTCAGTTTAGCCTGGAAAAATCAGTTAAGTTTAATGATTCTTTAAAAACAAACAAATCGTCTGAAGGACTAACATTCATAGAAAAAAATTATAAAATTGCAGAGAACAAATTTTACAAGTTATTATTATTGACAATTTTTTATATATCCAATCAAGTATCGGCTAGCATATTTCAGATTTTGACTCAGTTGAAAAGCATGAGTTTAATACGTGAAAAATCTTTATTCTCAGGACGTGACTCCTTTGAACTACCAAGACGTATCAATTAGATGCCTTACAAGAAAAAACTAAGTGATTTGAAGGTGTATGTGTGGCGTGTGAAGTACAACTGCGTGATAAAATGTAACCAGGTAACAAATGACTTTAATTTTGGTAACTCACGTTCCAATGGTTATTTATTCTCGCACTGGACACTCCTTTCGGGTAGTTTCTCAATCTCGCCTCTTCGGGTGTACACTGAATCTATTTAAAGTCAAGTTTTGCGATCGTTTACTTTTTCCGCACTTTTTTAAAAACGTTTGGCAGTAGAATCTCGTTCAAACGCCGCCGCTACGAATCATCTGTTTAGCGTTAATTCAGAAATTATCCGCCGTAGCGCTGATTCCCATTCAGTGTCGAGAAGAAAGGCTTGTTGGGTATATGTTTGTTTACGTTAGGGGGAATTATTGTCACGTTAGTCAGTCAATGCGAACACAGCAGAATTCGTTCTCTATTTAAATTTTTGGTCCCTCCTGGGCCGCTTGACGTTCTGGCTGCGTGATTTCTATTAAAATTTGCCGTATCGCTGCTCTATTTCAGCGATACTTTTGGCGTAGATTCTCGTTGAGGTTAAGTCAGTCGGTATGTCTATGTACGGGAAAAAGCCTTTCTCCGTGTCTTGTCGATTTCTCGCCTCTTCGGTTTCGCCTTAGCTGTTTTTCTTTTTGGTCTTTCTTTTATACTAATTCAGGATGACTGTTTTCATCGACTTCCTGTATATTTGTGTAAAAATTCTTTCTAGATTGTTCGAGAATAAACGAAATGGAATGTCATAGAACAATTTTCACTTCCGTAGAAGCTTTTAGAACGAATTTCTTATTCTTCATACAAAGGATATTTCAAAAATTACTCTGGTATTTATCAAACAGTTTTACATTAGTACTCACAATTTGTATATTTAGATTCCCTGTTTTTAACTGAATCTAGCGATACTAAATATGATTGGTTTCTAATTAACTTAAGTCTAATAAACAATACAATATACAACCCTCACCTTGAGTTGTTGTCATTGAAAACTCAATTTTTATAACAAAAATTGTTGTGGAGTTACTAAGTTCCTTCCACAAGCTGAACATCTAATACTACTACCTTCCTACAACAAAATAAACAAATTTTAACATAAATAAAACACAAATAAATACAATTTTATATGGCCTCTGCTCATGGCCTAGATTCTTGTCAGTTTTCTAATACAATGATTAGTCTTTTTCTTTAATATATGTATTATTTCACTACTGTACACACAGAGTTTATTATTTTGTCTATCTTTTGTGATACCTGGTTACTCTGTACATATATTATATTTATCACAAGATGACATAGCATCATTGATTGGTCTAGAGATGTCCTTTTTTTTATGGCGTGACAAATCTCACTCTTATTATTTAAATTCTTTTAGAATTGACTTTACTTTCAACTGAGTTTGTTTCTTATTAAGGTATACTGATGTATTGTACCTTTCTATCTTATTTTTGTTAGCATTATGTAAGTATTTAGCCAGATATGATTATTTTTGTACTGGATGATTGGTTCCAGCCATACATGGTGTAAGTAAATATTTTGCTAACTTGACTATTACAATGTTAAAGTTAGTCAGGTATATTAGTATAGTTGCTTTATATCATATTACAGCTTTCTAATGCAATTTGGTTGCATTTTGGCAACATTAAGTCAATAAATTATACAATATTAGATGCCTATTACATGTTTTTAGTTAACACTGTTTTTGGCTATTTTGACTGCTTTTTATTCATTTGACAGCTTCCTTTATCTAAGATAAATTGTTCACTATTGTCTGCTTGACAATTACATATAGTTTTTATTTAAATCTGATAATAATTAATTTTTTCATGAAATCTTGGTGTATGGTCTCAAATCCAACACATTAATATTTTTTGTCATAACAAATATATCATTTTTATTTTAACTTAAACTCTTTCTAATAATGTATTTAAATCATTTAATACATTTATTTTATTTACATCACATAATATAATAATGGATCATGTCCATTTATTCACAAAAAATAGTTTTTAATACTCTATTCATAGTTATAAAACTTAATAATTATTGACTTCATTTTGGTTGATTCTGACATTATTTCTCTCTCTTGTAGTGTCTTATGGTTTTTTCACTCTTATTCACTTTAATAATATATATGGGGTTTGTCTTAGTCATAGTTTGGTCGTTTTTTCAAGTTGATAGAAATAATTATTATACAAAATTACACAATTTTTTGGGACTACTTGGGTTCGATACTGTTCACCTCACTTTCCTCTTATGCTAACTTACTATATAAATGATTTCCTTTATGGAACGTTCTGTGACGTTACACCCATTAAAGAAAACAGTAATAACACAATAAAAATACAGTTATTGAAACATTGTTTAGAAGATACTTTTTCACTGAATTGATTTTATTGTAGGCCTATTTCATATTTTAAACGTTAACTCAAATGCTGCGTAATAAACCTGTTGTATATTTAAAAAAAGAGTTACTATTAGCATACACAGCTGACAAAATAATAAAATAGACTTAAAATTAAGAGAGTAACAAAATTCGTCAACTTTTTTCAACAGTTACCCTGTTGTACTTAACACACGTGTACACGTAGTGTGAGTATTTCTATTTACTAAATCCTGAATAATGGCCGGAGTTAATGGTAAACTAACAAACTAACTACATTAAGACAGGAACTTAGTAGACGCTATCCGATTACAACGACATAAATGGGCAGGACAATGCACAAGAATAGAGGCTCATCTTGTCCCAGAAAATATTTACAGGCATTGCACAAATGCAATGCACAGAGAAGGGCATTGAAAATGCTTCAATAAATCTAAAATATATATATATATTTATGTTCATTCACCAATCAATGAATTCATTCTTCATTTACCAATGTACAGATTATAAGTTAAATGTAGTCGTATTCATAAGCGAAGTTTTATATGTGTACTACTTTATTGACAACAAAGAAGTAGTTTCTATGGAAACTCACCAGTTCCCATTTTCGATCACGCACCAGCGATCGACCGCAAATGTGCAACACGTCCTTATAAACATTTTCAATGTTAAAATATATATGCGAGTTAGTGAACAGCCCGTGGTGTTCATTCTGATACTTCTTTGGTTATCTATTTTCAGGCACTCTTTAAACATGTCTGAACCATTTCAAGAGTTTTACTTCTATTGTGTCCGTAATATCAATCCCAATGCCCATTTCTTCCCGAATGTCTGCGTTTCTTACTCTATCTAATCTGGTTTGTCCACCTAATGTGGGGGCAGAGGAGACCCTAGTAGATCAACGGCTGCACACAAGGGCTGAGTTAGATAGCCTGCTGTGACTGGGCAGGTAATGATCATGAGCCGAGGTGAAGACAACTCCCTAGAGGAAGAACAATCCAAAATCAAAGTTGCTGGTCCTCCAGATTGGGGGTTGATTACAGATCTGACAACCCTGTGTTGTAAAAACTCTACTGATGTAAAGAATTCAATTAATATAATCACTAAAATTAAAAATTTACAAAATCATAATTAGACCTATTGTAACATATGCATATGAAAGCTGGGTATTAATGCAAAGAAGACAGACAGTATCTAAGAATATTCAAATGAAAAATAATGAGGAAAGTTTTTGGACCAGGCCAAAATAATGACAGCTCATGGAGAATATGAAGGAATCATTAAATAAACAATCTAATAGACAGAACTGGTGTAGTAAGGTTTATAAATAGTAGGATAGCCTGGCTGGGACACACAATGAGGATGGAACAAACAGAATTCCCAGAAAAATTCTGGAATTGAGATCAGTAGGTAGGAGATCAAGAGGAAGGCCAAGGAAGAGATGGCTTAAGGATATTGAAGAGGATCTGAGGAATATGGGGATAAGAAGATGGACAAGACTATGTAATGAGATTGTTGAATGGAGAAAATCATTGAAGAGGCTAAAACCATACTGGGTTGTAACACCAGTACAAGAAGAAGAAGGAGAATTTTAATAATTTCTTGTAAGCCTATTTGAATTGTATATTTGAATAATTATGTAATTCTATTGCAAACATATTTTTTCCGGCCACTACAGAATAACTATTAAATCAGACAGCTATAATTAAGGAAGCTAATTATGGAGAATTTAAACCAGACCTCATGTGAAATTGGACAATTTTAAACTAGTGTATGTTTCATGTAATCCCTTATGGATCCCTTCCCTTATCCCTTATATAACAATGAAAGTGAGAATAATACAAAAACAATAATCAAACCATCCAACGCAACAAAAACATGCGGCATTCAACCATATGCTCCATAGACTAACAAAAATAGCATTAAGTAAACAGGATTATAATGAAGAACTCAACACAATCAAATATATAGCAATAAAAAACAGCTACAACCCTAATTTAATTAACAAACTACACAAACACATCATAAACAAAAATAACAAAACAATAAATACCAACAACACACAACAAAATAAATACATCACACTCATATACCATAACTCCAACACACACAAAATCGCCAACGTATTCAGGAAACACAAGTACAAAATAGCATACAGAACAAACAATACCATCAAAAAACACATCAATGATACAAACACGGACATAGACAAATACAACAAAACAGGTGTTTACAAATTAAACTTTAATGATTGTAATAGTTTCTATATAGGCCAGACGGGAAGATCTTTTTCATCACGTTACTCTGAACACATAAAAGCTCTATCCAGCAACAACATACATTCTGCGTTTGCCACACACATACACACAAAAAACCACAGCTACACCAACATAGATACTAATCTTGAGATATTACACTACTTACCTAAAAGTCGAAAACTTAACATAGCAGAACAATATGAAATATACAAACACTACACAACACAACCAAACAGCATACTTAACGACCAATTACACTATAAATCGCACACACCTTTGATACAATTATACATAAAACAAGCAATAATTCGGATCCCCGCGCCAATTCCCATCCACCACACAACACCCCCACTCAACCTACCAACTAAAACCGTTACAAGTTACTGGCAGTCTGTCTCACACCGCTGACAAAGGCGCACATCACACCGAAACGTGTACGGGAGGAAACAAAGTAAGTTTCACAAGTGAAAGTTTAATAATCTATATTAATTTAGTGCTGTGAAAAAAGAAGATGAACTATCAAAACAACAAAAACAGTAGCCTACTAGATATGGCAAGATAAACAAGGGGGACAGGAAACTAATTAAATGGACACACAACCATACTGGAATAGGTAATATCATTTACAGAATGATATAAAATTCAGTAATTTCACAATTTAGTTGTCACACAATAAATATTGGTAAGAGCTTTTTTTATAAAATGTGTGTTACTTATGTGAATTAGATTCAAAAATGTGTGAAATGAATTCTTTTGATTTTTCTGACATTCCCCTTCCACTTCACTTGTTTTAAAATTAACAAAACAAATGATGATAATATCCCATTAATATTAACACAATTCAGTATTAATTTTAGGTTAACAAATTCTGTTATTTTGAAAGTCAATTGTGTATAATATATCTTACTGAGTGATAGCATGTATATACTAAATGTGTAGGCCTATACCCAAATAATGCAGACAAAATAACAAAGTAAGATTAATTTCTGTGATATCAATGGTATTTATGTTAAATTTGTAAGTAACTCGTTTTGTATTTTTAGGTAGACAGCTGCCAAGTGACAGCATGAGTAAAGAAAACAGTAATTCTAGTTGCTGTAAAAGGAAGAAGAATGACAAAGAAAATATGGTCTGTTCTAGTGGTACAGCCTGTGGATCAAAAATTGAATCAGGTGATTAAAAATATTTTATTTTGTAGTTTCTCTACAGAAGTTATTAAAAATAAGATTTTCTCTGTTGTTTGGTACAAAACTTTAATAACGATAATACAGAGTAGTCAGGGCTTTGAGATACATAATAAATATTATACATAATAAAAATTTGTTAATACTGGACAGAAGTATAGTACTTTTTTTTAGTAGCAAAAGTAATTAGTATGTGTTGTGCTTACATACTTTACGAATATTTTGTATAAAAATAACAGTAATAATGCCAAAATGCAAATAGTTTGTACAATTACTTTTATGGAGGATTCAAAGAACAAAATCCAGAAGCGTATGATGGTTTACAACCCAGAAGTTAAAACGATTTGTAAAATAATTTTTGATTGCTTTAAAATTATTTTTTAATTACTTAGTAAAATAGTAACATTACCTGCAAATTAGATTTTATTTAATTTAAAAGTAAAAAGGATAGATCTAGGTTAACCAGAGTTTTGGCTCTTATAGTTTTATAATATTACATTATTAGACAACAAGCTAAATTGTTCCTCTATACCAATATATCTCGACTACAGGGCCCCAAACTGGTATTAATTATATTTCACTGACTGCTAAATGATCTGTATCAAATTAACTGGACAGTAATGTGGGAATTTCATAATCAAAGGTTGGCTAATCTGTACGCTCAGGCCTCGCGCTCGCTAGCGAACAGGCCTAAATACAGTGCTACGTACGTCCGTGGGCAGCAGACGTAATTGCGTTTGCTGCTTCGGCCTGTCATTTATTCATTTTTCTTTGTTGCGCGACAAATTTATGTAGGCTTTAGGCCCTACAGCATTCTCATGTAGTTTTGAGTGTTGCATACTTGCGCCTCAATTTACGATGTAACGTTTTTTACCTAAAGTGGTTTTCAAAATTTAAAATGCATACCAGACTTAGCTGACCTTGCAATTCAAACTTAAATTGTACCAGTAAATATCAATAAATGTATTAAATTACAGTCCACTCGCTCATCATTATTCTCAGCATCCTGGCAAAATCTATTTACAACATTAACTCCTAACATTTTTTTGGTCGCTCCGCGCCTGGATTCATCATTTTTTACCTTCTTTCAACTTATACCAGAACGGCTTTTCATCATTTTTCCCACTTCAATTTCTGGCCATCACGGGCGATTCAGTATGTTCGCTGATCCGACCGTGTCGGGAGTTATTCAGCATTTCTTTCGTCGCCATTGAGCCTCATGACAACACCATTACAAGACCATCCATGTGTTAACGCCTACACACCAGATTGAGCAATTCTAAGTTGAGAGCAGTCATCCATCCAGTCCGTGCGTGTCTGCCATCTATTCCACGGCCTCAACGTTCCAGGACATCTCACAGAAGGTACGACATCAACGACATCAGTAAAAGGTGCGTAAAATGGCGGAAGAAGGCCTAAGAGTGTTGGTTAGAAAGAGAGGCGGCTTAAAGTCTGCCATAGTGCGAATCAATTCCGCAATAATTAATTTTGACAAAAACAGTAACAATAAACATTTTTTAACTGTTAGATTGGAAAGTCTAAAGAGTTTAGCAACAAAATATGATGAGGTACAGTCTGAAATTGAATTAATTTCTAAGGACATAAACGCTGCCCAAGAGGACAGAATCGAGGTTGAAGAACTTTTATATTCAACCGAAGCTAACATGTTGCAATTAATAGAAACTTTCAACATTCAGACTGAATCTCAAGTATTAACCAGTAATATGCAATTAAAACCTATAAGTTTGCCCTGCTTCACAGGCAACATTCTAGAATGGCAGCACTTTTATTCAATATTTCTGGACTTGGTACATGCCAGATTTGATCTAACTTCAGTGCAAAAACTACATTACTTATATTCATCTCTCAAAAATGAGCCATTAGATCTAATTAAGGCCTTACCTATTTGTAATGAGAACTATTCAATAGCGTTAAGTTTGCTGTCCGCTAGATATGATAACAAATTCATATTAGCTAAATATTACATTCAAAATTTACTAGAAGTGAAGTCTACAATCAAAAACTCTGTACAGAGCTTAGCAGAATTTATAAATACAATAACGTCTTCTGTCAATTCGCTGGCAGCTATGCAATTGTCAGTGGATTCATTTGAACTCATTACTGTACAACTATTGTCAGCAAAACTTGACCATTCCACATTTAAATTATGGAAGGAGTCTATAGATCCCGAAAATCTTCCCAACTTTCAGAGCTTTACACAGTTTTTAAACGCACGTAGACAATTATTAGAAAATACATTACCAATAGACGCTGGACAGCAGCTTAACAAGCCAACTTTAAAATTTAATAATAAGTCTGAAAAACATAAATTACGAAACTCTGCTGGCAGCACTGCATTTAAAAGTTATCATTCAACTTCAAATAATTATTTATGCCCATGCTGCAAGGCCAGTCACCCAATTTATATGTGTGACAAATTTCGTAAATTAAGCATATCGGAACGAGGGCAATTTATATTAAAGCATAAATGCTGCACTAATTGTTTAAGACCAGATCATTTTTCACCTAATTGTAAGGTCAAACAATCATGTAAGATCTGTTCCAGACGACACCATACATTGCTGCACATAAATAATGTGTCAAAACAAGGTTCTGCCAGCAGTAGTAATTATTGTTCATTTAAGCTTCAATCAGCAAACAATGTTATTTTGTCTACAGCAGTTGTGTTCGTCATCGACGTGCTGGTAACAGACAGCTTGCACGAATTTTGTTAGACGCAGGGTCACAAGTATACTTTTGTACTGAATCATTTGCTAAAAAATTGCTACTTAACTTGACTGAATCTAATACACCAATTTCAGGTATTAATAATGCGACATGTTGCGCCACTAATTTGGCATCAATTCGTATTGTTTCTCGCTATCAAAGGTTCAGCTTTAACGCTCCGTGTGCGGTCTTATCTGCCTTGACTCATAAACTTCCAGCACAATCTTTCGAAATAAATCATTTTTATATCCCAGATAACATTTTCCTTGCTGACCCACATTTCAACGTATCAGCTGACACAGACATACTTTTAGGAGCGCAGTTTTATTTAGATTTGATTCTAGCTAACAAATATGTACGTGGTCCTAACTTTCCTATTATACAAGAAACAAAGTTAGGCTACATTCTAGCAGGCAATCTGCCCAAACATTGTCATTCTAAGGGTCCTGCTGTTTCGTTCTTGGCAAGAAACAACGATAGTCAAATTTTAGCGTCTCTTGAGAAATTTTGGGAGACCGAAACCATCCTTGATAATGCACCCCTTATTAACGATTCAGTTTGTGAGGAACATTTTGTTAAGTCCACTCATCACAATGATGAGGGTAGGTTCGTTGTCTCATTACCATTTGGGTCTGATAGTCCCCAGTTGGGTAAGTCCTATGCTACCGCTGAAGCGAGATTTTTAAGTTTAGAACGCAGGTTCAAGCGTGATTCTGAGCTTGCGCGTGAATACGCAAACTTTATTCAAGAATATAGGGATCTTGGCCACATGGCGCTGGTCGACGGTTGTTCTGTTAATTCCAGGGTTTCAAATACCTACTATTTGCCTCACCATGCCGTTTTTAAACATTCTAGTTCCACGACAAACTTCGCGTCGTTTTTGATGGCTCGGCCAAAACTACCAATGGTCTTTCTCTCAATGATATTTTGTTAGTAGGCCCAAATGTCCAACAAGATCTTTTCTCTATTCTTTTGCGATTTCGCATACACAACTATGTTCTGATCGCCGACATCGAGAAGATGTATCGACAAATTCTAGTGTCTGATAACGATTGTCATTACCAACGTATTCTGTGGCGTAATTCTCCGCTTGAACAGTTTAAACATTTGTTGCTGCGAACTGTAACATGCGGTACTGCTAGTGCTTCATTTTTGGCTACTCGCTGCCTTATTCAGATTGGTAGGGATCATGAAGCTTCTTTTCCTGACGCTGCTTCAGCTATAATTAATGATTTTTATGTCGATGATTTGTTAACCGGTTCAGACACCATTTCTAATCTGACCAAGTTGAAATCTGACTTGGGTACGTTGTTGAGTCAATATGGCTTTACTCTACATAAATGGGCATCAAATGAACCAAATGTGGTCACAGAGCATAATAATTTATCACTTCCATTAAACAAACAAGGCAATGTGCGTACATTGGGCATTCTTTGGAACAACTCTACAGATTCATTCTTGTTTGACATCAAGTCATTTCCAGTTGAGTCAAGCATCTCTAAGAGGAAAATCCTGTCAATTATAGCGGGTATCTACGACCCATTGGGACTCGTCGGTCCAATTGTTTTTCTTTATAAACAGTTTATGCAGCAACTGTGGCTGTGCAATCTTGGTTGGGATGAGCCAATTTCTGAGCAATTATATTTGTATTGGCGTTCATTATGTGATAAGTTGTATTTAATTGGTAAAATTATTGTCCCACGCTCTATTCGCAGCAAGTCCAAGGCAAAGATAGTTGAATTACATGGTTTTGCGGATGCCTCTGAAAAGGGCTATGGATGTTGTGTTTACGTTAGAGTCATTTATCAAGATTTAATGGCCTCTTGTCACCTTTTGTGATCCAAATCTCGCGTGGCTCCACTACGACAGGTGTCATTACCCCGCATTGAACTCTGTGCTTGCTTGTTGTTATCGCGACTTCTATTCAAGGTCACCCCTGCTCTTCATTCCTTTGTCAATCACCTGTACTCCGGCTCCATGGTATCTCTCTATTGGATTCATGCTCAGTGTTCTAGGTGGAAGACCTACGTCGCTAATCGTGTTGCTGAGATTCAACGTCTCACTGAAACCTACACATGGCATCATATCAATTCGCAACATAATCCTGCTGACATTATTTCTAGGGGATGTCACCCCGACGTTTTGCACGATTGTTCGCTTTGGTGGCATGGTCCCGCTTGTCTGTCTCAACCTTCTGAGCCCAATCCTTTTTCACCTTTCTCACCTTCTAACGTGTCGTTTCCTGAATGCTCTGCTGAGGAGAAACAAACCCCCAAACTTTCTCTAATTTCTACCCTACCTATTGATCTTTCAAAGGACTTTTCCTCATTGCACCGTCTGACTCGCGTGTACGCTTATTGCTTTCGATTCATCAAAAATACTAGACCCTCTAGGGCTGAGAAAATCTCGGGTGTTCTTACCCCCACCGAAATTCATTCTACTCTTAATTTCTTCAAAAAGCAATCCCAGTCCATCCACTTCGCTGCTGAGCTTAATTGCCTTCGTAATGGGGCTTCTGTCTCTATTAGGAGTAAGCTGTCTTCTCTGGACCCGTTTCTTGATGAGTTTGGCGTCATACGTGTCGGCGGACGCTTACAGCAGTCGCAACTACCCTATGACAATAAGCATCCTACTGTCTTGCATCCATCGGCTCACATCACTCGCCTTATAATCGAGTGCGAGCATATTCGTCTCCTCCACGCTGGTGCTCAACTTGTCCATCATTCACTTCGTCAACGCTGGTGGATCATTAACGCCAAGATAGTCATTCGTTCCATCATTCGTAGATGCGTCAAATGTCTCAGATTTAACACCAAATATCAAGTTCAAAGGCTTGGTATTTTGCCATCTCCTAGGGTTACTCCTTCGCTGCCGTTTCTATTCTGCGCAGTTGATTATGGTGGTCCCTTCATTATTCGTCATGGCGGGCAGAGATCTAGGAGTCTGACAAAATCATACATGTCTTTATTCATTTGCTTAGCCACCAGGGCCATTCATTTGGAATTGGTTTCCGACCTTACGGCCAATGCGTTTATAGCTGCCTTACGTTGCTTCATGGCCCATAGGGGCATACCTAGCCAGTTATATTCTGACAATGGCATGAACTTTAGGAAGGCCTGCAACGTTTTGCATGACCTTTACAATCTTTGGCATAAAAAGGATGCCACCTCATCAATCCAATCCTTTACGACTTCTCATGGTATTAAGTGGTCATTTATTCCTCCCTCGTCACATCATTTTGGTGATCTTTGGGAGAGCGGTATAAAAAGTTTAAAGTATCATTTGCGCCGCGTTGTCGGCAAGTCCGTACTCACTTTCGAGGAGTTTACTACGGTTCTGTCACAGGTAGAGGCCTGTCTAAACTCACGTCCATTATTTGCCGTTTCATCGGATGTAAACGATCCAGTGCCACTTACCCCTGGCCATTTTTTAATCTGTGCACCATTAACGGCAATACCCGATCCTGACTTATCTCACGTTCCCATCTCTCGTCTTGGACGTTGGCAACGTCTCCAGAAGTTTGTCCAAGCTATTTGGAAATCATGGTCTCGCGATTACCTACACCAACTGCAACAACGTCACAAATGGAAATTCGCAAAGGAAAACGTTTCCATTGGTGACCTGGTTTTGCTGATTGAGGATAACTTGCCTCCATTAGCATGGAAATTTGGGGTAATTACAGCCACATTTCCCGGACCAGACAATTTAATCAGAGTAGTTGACGTTCGTACGCCTGTTGGCACCTTTCGCAGACCAATTCACAAGTTATGTTTCTTGCCAGCGCGGGACGAGGCTTAGACACGAGGTCAATATAATTACTTAGCACAATGCTATATTTCACCTGGCCACTAGCTTTCATTGCTTAATTGTCTGACAATTTGGTCGACTTCAATTGTTGATATGTGTTATCACAAACATTTTTATGTTAATATCGCATTATTGCGTATCTCATACACTAAATTCGCATGTAGCTTGTAATTGTACAACCATGCACTATGTTATTATATTTATACTTATTACGTTGTCATGGTGGTATACTTTACTTATTCTTGTATTTATATGTATTGATAATTTTGTGAGACATATACTATGTCCTTTGCATACTTATATTTGATATTGGTAATGGGTTATGTGTCATGTCATTAGTGGTATTTGTTCTTATGTAATAAATTTTGTTATATAATATTCACATGGATTTGGAGCTATACAAACCATGTATGCATCTTTTCTGCACATTTTTTGTTAATATGTGTGCATTGCTATTTTATTACTCTATGAATTTATGTGTTACTTGCAATTGGTCAACACATGTACTACATTTTGTATAAACACATTTGCTGTACTTGTCACTTATGCTATTGTGCCTTGTATTCATGTATTTGTAATTATCCAAACATATTTCTATTGTATTTTATCACGTACTTTGTATCTATGTAAAACACATTATTCTACCCGCATTTACTGTCTATGATCATGCGCCACGCACATATTTTTATATTTTGTATTTGTATTTTGCGATCACGTATTGCACATATATTATTATTATTCATGCTTTTAATTATGACATACATGTCATTACACTTATGTACTTGCAACTATTCAACAATGTATAATCTGCTTTCACATGTCAATTTATTGTGCATTCCTGCAACTGCTAGGTATAGCATGCACCATTTAATTATTATATTACAGCGTTATGCTAAATCTATGTTTTTACATGCATAATTTTGTAATAATTTTTGTCTATTCATTTTATACTCAATACCATTATGTATAAGTCAACTGGCCATTATCTATAAGTCAACTTGGTTTAGGCTGTCAATCATGACTTGCATAAAATATTTGCAATTTGTATCGGGCCCATCATGAGATGAGTCACCGATTATTCATCATCAAACATTGTCAAACTATTCATTATTCATGTTTTATATTGTCTTATATTGTATACACTTTGCTAATTCATGCATTTATATTCATCTATAAATCAGTTTGTAAGCCAACTGTGGCCTGTTCAACTGTTATCATCATTATTGACGTTTTATCTCTGAGCAGTTTAATGTTATAACTGTTATCTAACATTTCAATCTCAATGTTCAATACAACTTACTGAGGTTGATATCTATTATTAAGAACGTACATTGTGTTTTCTTATAATAAATTATTAAAATGTATTAAAAAATCATTTGATTTTTTGCGGGCAGCTATGGACAGTAATGTGGGAATTTCATAATCAAAGGTTGGCTAATCTGTACGCTCAGGCCTCGCGCTCGCTAGCGAACAGGCCTAAACACAGTGCTACGTACGTCCATGGGCAGCAGACGTAATTGCGTTTGCTGCTTCGGCCTGTCATTTATTCATTTTTCTTTGTTGTCACGACAAATTTATGTAGGCTTTAGGCCCTACAGCATTCTCATGTAGTTTTGAGTGTTGCGTACTTGCGCCTCAATTTACGATGTAACATTTTTTACCTAACGTGGTTTTCAAAATTTAAAATGCGTACCAGACTTAGCTAACCTTGCAATTCAAACTTAAATTGTACCAGTAAATATCAATAAATGTATTAAATTACAGTTCACTCGCTCATCATTATTCTCAGCATCCTGGCAAAACCTATTTACAACATTAACTCCTAACATTAACTGTTTGACGCATTGTGAAGAGCATGGAGTAGACTGTAAGAAAGGGCACAACTGTAGTCAGCTATCTCTAACCAATGTTACCAGTCCACCACTGTTTTTTGAACTCTATACACTGGTTCTGGCTAATATCGTTTACCTATATTAGGAATAAATTTGTTGGGACTGGACTCTCATGTTATACACAAAAAGAAAAGTTTATAGTAGGCTGTGGTTACACAAATGTTGGGAACCATGTCCTATAGAATCCAGTGTTATTAAGCAGCCTTGATGCATCCTTGATAACTATCTGTTGCGGCCACTACTCACGAAGCAACTTTCTTAATTTCAGTAGTTGAATCGGTTGTTGTTAAAAGAACATATTTATTTGCATTTGACTAAATTTTCAGTAAAGCTCAATAAACTCTATAATACTTTATTACTTGATTATATTACACAATGCTTTGAAAATTGTACAACTGCCTCATCTCATTATTTGTATAAAAAAATACTAGTAAAAACTAGCAAAATCTCATTTTTTATTAGTAAAACATGTGATTTCATATGTTTTATATACCTTCAAATATCCTAATTCTAACAACAATCCTAACTTGCAGGTAGTGACTGTGGACTTTGAAATTGACACAAAACAACTGCATTTTTAATAATAGGAAACTGCTTATTTACAAAGATTTAAAGTTAATAGAAAGGAGTAGTACAAAACTATTTACAGAAAAATGTTAATATTTTTCTAATTTTAGCAAAAATCCAAGTATTTTTGTCTTCTCTTTTATTGCTACTGCTATTATTTTCTATAGACGACTTCAAAATGTCACTCAGCAGAAACATATGCAAATTGCCCTTAAGCTATTGCCTTGCTGAGTGTCTCTGGTGTTACAGCATTCCTTGTAGTCTACCACAGTATAAATGTCTATAAATTTACTGGCTAAGCGTGCTCCTGAGGGTTAGTGTTGTACCTCATATAAAATAAGAAATTAATTCCAAATATTTCCTTTGATCCCTTGGTTTATTGAAGGCAAGACTCTTTCTGTAAAATCAAGACAACTGGTTTTTAAAATTAATTCACTAATTTCTACTTCTACTGCTGTTAATAATAATTTTAGTTATTTCATGTACTTTCATGTACACGCCTTTTTTAAGTGTGTTTGATTACTGCAAAATTGCAATTGTATGGTAGAAAACTGAGTCCACATACAGAAAAAATTGCTCTATTTCCTTGAAATGTTGTCTATCTGTTAAGGATAGTAAGAAATTAGAAAAGCATTATTTTTATTCTTTGTAGAGCAGTTATCAGAAAATATTCAGAAAATCAGTTACCTCACACATTCAGGAGGAACTGATGAAAAATAATCATAAAAATAATAAATTTTATTTCAACATTTTTTAGCTTAAACTTCATGACAAATACAGAAGATGTTGGTTATTAATAAAATAAAATTACAGTCTCAAATAATATAATTCCTGGATTGATACTTTAGGAAAAACTAACACTCATCTTAAAATCCATTGATATTGCCAAAATATTAATATTTTTATTTTCTTTAGCATCTACAAGGAAGTGTAAAAGTTTTTGACATACTAATATAAATTACCAAGGCTGGAACAGTTTCACTTAAATGGGGAGATTTAATTTTAATTTTAAGGTCTTCCCTTTGACATCAACAGTTAACTTGTGGCTGGACAAAACATAAATAAAAAATGGGTCCTTGAGTTGATTTTATAATTTGTATTTGTGTTTATATTTTAGTAACTTGTACAAGACACTTTTATATCCAGATACTGTTAAGTGAAAACAGAATAAATTATTTAGTATTTCAATTTCAGTTTGCTAGTAAAAATTTATTTCCTTTTCCAGAATAATGACTTGTTTAATGGGGAAAATTGTTTGTGGCTTTAATGTCTGGATCAAAAGAAAACCATATGTTTTCCTCTTTTGCATCTGTGTACTATAGTCTCTGACTGTAAATTGATTGAAACATAAAATGTAGACAAAAAAGGTTGAATACACCTTAATCCAGTTTTCTGGGTTTTTCTTTGCATAGTCCTCATTACACTTTTGATGCCCTTTTAACACGAATCAAAAATTTGAAAACTTCCTAAATTCATACACATTCAATTCTTTAAAAGCTGTTATAATGTCAGTGCATCTACCTATGTATTATTAATTTCTGCCAAAACATGAAAATTGAAAAAATCTCAATTATGCCCTTTTAACATCAAGCAATTCACTTAGTGTCCAGTTACATATCACAGTAGAAATTATTATTCTAAACATACCACAGAACCTTGACTGTGCTTCAGAAAATTCATTTCTGAAAACTTTAAATAACTCTGGTATAATTTAGTTTATTACAGTCTCACACTTGGATGCTATAAGGCAATTATACCTGAAGGCGTGTTTTATAAAGCACTAAATTACTGAGAATTGACAATTCAGATTTTTAGCCTACAAGACAGTACTTCTTATTTCTTTTTTTATACTAGGGAGTTTGCATCTGGCATTTATAACTATTTTTTTTTTTTTTTTTAATTTAACTCATCTTAATTTATACTTGTAATTTTATTTGTTTAAAAAATAATCATTTTGCTCAATTAATGTTACAATTTTTATAAAGCTGTATATATATATATAAAATATTCAAATTATAACAGTAGTTACAGCTACAATTCACTGTAACTGAATTCAATTCACAGCTAAAGTGGTTCCATACCATAAGTAAGTGAGGAATTGCCTCACTAAAAGAGATGAGAATAACTAACATACTGGACAAGAAAAATAAAGTACAATTTTTCACTGATGTCTTTGTATCATGTTAATGCTTTTTTATATTTCCAGAAAAATGTACAGTAGACACTGTACAGGAAAAGATTATTTTCAGTACTGAGCCAGTAAATATGAAATGCCCAAAATGCAATGTTGATATCACCACAGAAGTCAAAATTCATGATAATAATCATCCATGTATGGATCTGTGCTGCACCTGTCTGTGTTTGGTAGGCCACTGTGTATGGTAAATAATTTTATAACAAAGCATTCATTTATTGTTACCATGATCTCTTCTAAATGACAGCAATGAGCCTCTATTAATGTGTATGTTTTTTAATATAAGATATTTGAGAGATTTTAAATTATGATGCTTATATAGGGTTCAGATATAGTAATCATTAGAACTGTCATTACAATTATACTACTTTATATTTAATGTTTTGATGTTATTCAATTTGTTTCTTCTGCAAGTAGTGTAATTTCGTATTTTCTTTTAAAACCTGACGCATGTTTCACTGAAAAATATGAAATTTTTTATATTTTATGTTGCAGGCATAAGTATGAGATAATATAAATCTCAAAACGTCACATAAAAACTGCATTTTTATTAGACCAAAATTTGATATCAACCAGAAACCATAATTAATACAGTCGATAAATATTATTCTTATATATATTTATGTGTGTAATGACTCCTAGTGAAGATTATGTAGTGAATATTTTTTAATCGTTTTTATTTAAAGGTGAACATATATGTCTGAAAGTATTGAAGGTAGTCATTGGATACAGACTTATGAATTGTCTACAACTTATGAACTGTCATTCCCATTAATGATATCTTCAGGTTGAATGTTCATTCTGCTGTTTTTATAATTGTATGATTTCTGCATAGTCTGGCATTTCCAAAGAATTGATAGTTGATAAAAACGTATTATTGTCCTTTAAGTGGACTTTAGTCAGTTGGTTGATAAAGAAGACACTTGATTGGAATTCACTTTTAAAAGGCTGGTCATTAAACCTGCAGTCATTCTAGAAACAAACAGCCATTTAAAAGTATATACAGTAGAACCCCGTTAGTCCGAACCCCGCTAGTCCGAAATTCCGGATAATCCGAACCACCTCCAGGAACCAAATAGGCAAGGAAAGCTATAAAAACAACTGCAGATTTCATGAAGTGACAAATGATTTCATTACATTTCTAATAAAATGGTTACATTTTGCAAAATCAGTAGAAAATAATACTAACCACTGTAATACGTATTAATCAGTAGGCCTACAATTACTGGAATAAAATTCTTAAACAAAATTACAAACTACAAAAACAGAATTCAATTATTGTACTGTACAGTACTTAGAGTACAATTTCTATACTTTATTAACAGAATTTCCAAATAAACACTTCAATATTAACACTTCACTTATTCACTGGTTGCACAAATCAGTTATTCTCTGCTGGCGTAAAGACGTGAATCTAGCAGCAGACGACGCAATATTCCACCAGCGCCTCATGAACATGATGTCCGCCGCTGTAGCGTTGGCATGCTGCTCCACATACTGCAGGGATATTTCCAGCGCCTTTGCTGCTTCTGAATGTGAAATGAGATGTTCTGAATCATCGGCTTCATCCATCACATCAGAATCTTCATCAAGTCTTGTCTGATCAGGGAAACGATTTCCGTATCTGTCAAAACTTGGTGGTCTTCCGTGTCAGCTGCCACCCACTTGTTCACATCTGTTTCGTCTGCTTCTTCACAAAAGGTGTGCTAACCGTTTTAAGTAACGACACTGTGGTGACCATCGCGTGTGTAACACAATCGGATCGTCACCCTCTTTCCAACGAAATACTTCTATACCGTAAAATGAACATCGAACCCTGTCCAGTTCATTTATGTAATGAAAGCCTGCGGCAACCATAACGGTCGGACTGATGAAATTCAGAGGCCATGATGTAAAGGTTTTCAGTCTCTCGTTTTCGACTTCAAAGTCAGGCGTCAAATCTAATCTGCACATGTCGACAGTGTTGACAACAATGAGTTGTTACACCGGCGTTCACAAAATGTATACGATAATATAGGCTTCACGTAATTCCTCCACAACGGAGATGATTTCGTTGCCGTGTCCGGTGTGACCGGCGCGTTTTGAACTTATCAGCAGGCTCAACTGTTCAACCAGTTTGTTGGGATCGTTCCAGTGTACGTAATCGATACCACGTCCGCTTTATCTTTTAGTGCACATGAACTATGTTTCCGCTTACCAACCATTTTTATACAATACGCACTTAAAAAACAACACTGAAAACGTATGCAAGTTGGAATGCACACACAACGTCTCAGACTGACAGGTGTGTCACTACTGAAAGCAAGGCCACGAGAAGAAACAAACAAGAGTGGCGGAAGTGGGATTACTAAGAAACTGGCATGAGTCATGGACGCCCTGGCGCGCCCGTGATAGTAAACAACAATACCGCACTAGAAAGCCACCGAACGTCAGTGTCAATACTGTTGACTTTATGGCCGGTTACACACACGGCGGATTTTTCCGTGGCGGACAATTGATCGTCGCCGGTCACAGAAATCTAGCGTTTACACACAGGGCGGTAAAATCTCCGTCGCCGTCGTACGAGTCAGGTGACTGTTGGCATCGAAGTTTATTTTGTTAGTTGCTATGGCAACCAGAATGTTTTAACATGATAATTTTTTAGGCTGGGGGTCATTCCACAAAAAGTTTACGCTTCCGCACGTTCGATTCCACACAAACAAAACAACTCTAAACGGTAGAAAAACCGCTGTGTGTGTAAACGTGCATTTGGTCGCATACGCCACTACTTGGACGGTGACGGTAAAACTATCGTCGACTCCAGTGGCAGTCGGCGGTTGCACAGCTACCGCCAACGGCAAATTGACCGCGCGTTTATTTTTCCGTTTAATGTGTAAGCTCTCATTTACTTCAGTGCGCTACTGTTGGAACGGCGGCGACGGTCAATTTTCCGCCGCGGAAAAATCCGCCGTGTGTGTAACCGGCGTAACTGTACTGTATCACAGTACTGTACTACGTAATATTTTATGAAATATTCAACTCTTATAAACCGTAAAATGCATTCGTTGAATAAAAAACAGGCATATATGAGTTACATATAAGTTAAAGACCATATTTAAATCAAATAAATAATTATAATTATTTAATAATAATTATTTCGGATAATCCGAATTTTTGCCAGTCCGAACCGGCCCCGGTCCCAATTAGTTCGGACTAGCGGGGTTCTACTGTATAGGTTTGTCCCATAAGGAAACCTCTATGTATTCCCATACATGAAAATTTGTTATGGGAATGAAGCAGGAGTTATAAACCTTGCTGAGTGTGTGTTGTGAAATGCTTTGTATTTTGTATTGATCTGAATACGTAAAAGGAATTCAAATCAGTACAAAACAATGCAGGCAAATTTTTTAAATATTAGACACAATTAAAAATAGCCACAAAATTTGATGACAATGCCACTAATAAAACATAGCACTCACACTAATGTTACAAAACAATAGTAAAAGCCATCTCATGCACACTTCACCAGATGATGAGTAAATAAGACTGTTGAAGGGCATACAGGCAAATGTCCAAAATATGTCTTGTGCATGTTACTAAGAATGCATTATACTACTTTTAAGTATCTAATGTAAATATCTTGAGACACTTTCATCTGCTTGCAGCATGAATTTTGGACTTAATTTTAACATTATCTCAGTGCCTTACAAAACCTATAATATATAAATAAATATTAAATTAAAATAAGAGAAAGAGAATTGGTAAGCATTTGGTCCTTTGGGAGTGGCATGTCCTGGTCCCAGGTTCAGGGTGTGCTATGAGTAAAGTTGATGTGACATTAATAAATAGGTTATAGGTCTACATATATGTAATAATTGTGAATATAGGTGATTCACTATATACATACCATACCTGTGTATAATGTTTAAAAATTAGCTTTAAATAATGAGATGTAGTTGATTCTTTATTAATAATCGAGCATTGATTCCATAAATCATTTTTTGAACAGTGTCTCACATTTAATTATTTTCATTATTATTTGTGTAGTAGCTCCTAGTGAAGATGATGTAGTGAATATTTCTTAATCGTTTTTATTTAAAGGTGAACATATACTGACATACCAGGTTTCCCAGTACTGGAAAACTGTGAACTCAGAGTTTATTAATTGAAATAGTAGAATTCTTGGATTTTGTTGTCCATGACGTGTTGTAACGGTACTTAAACTAACGCTATTGTCTGTAAAAGTATCGTCATCATTATTACCTCCACTATCAAAACCACTCACCTGGTTTAGGTCACTTTCTTTATTTTCTGGTAACTTACATCTATCTCTTTCCCACTTCTCGTTACTTTCGTCAATACGTTTAAACAATTCTTTAAAACTACTTTCACATTTTATTTTCTGTTCATTTACGTTACTACTCAATTCATTCAGTTTTGTATTTACATCACTACTTAATTTATCAAATTTTGTATTTTGTGCATCAAATTTTGTATTTCAGCATTACTGATTTTAACACTACACTTACCCGTAACTTCATTATGATTAACCCTTATATTTCCACTATTTTCACTTATTTCATCTGTACTTAAACTAACGCTATTGTCTGTAAAAGTATCGTCATCATTATTACCTCCACTATCAAAACCACTCACCTGGTTTAGGTCACTTTCTTTATTTTCTGGTAACTTACATCTATCTCTTTCCCACTTCTCATTACTTTCGTCAATACGTTTAAACAATTCGTTAAAACTATTTTCACATTTTATTTTCTGGTCATTTACGTTACTACTCAAGTCATTCAATTTTGTATTTACATCACTACTTAATTTATCAAATTTTGTATTTTGTGCATCAAATTTATTATTCAAATTATTTTCTACTTTTTTATTTTGTTCTTTCAACTCATTGAATTGTTTTAGTAAAAAACTCATTACATCATTATCCAATTTATTACTATGTTTTGTTGAGGTTGGGGTTGACTGCACGCTTGAATCGTCTACAATGATTCAGTTAAACTGGGGTCTTCGGACCGGTTCACCGGAGTCGAATGAACCCCCGGTTCTCCCACGCCCGCTGACTCGCTCATAACAACCTCAGTCTGTTTATTATCCATCTTTATTAATATGAATGGTTCAAGTACACAATTATGTGGACTGCCTATGCAGTTATAAGCATCTTAAAATTTGTAACCTTTAATTCCACATTTATTTTTAATTTACAAAAACACCCTCACTCCCTAATAATCCTTGTCTGCAACACAATTAGGTCTGGTTTGTGTAATAAAAAATTACACTCACCGTCCCTGTTCAGGCGCCATTGAAACAATTCAATTTAATTAATTTAATAATATAATCGAGTCCCTGTTCGGGCGCCATTGAAACAATTGAATTTCTTTCAAATGATAATATCTTACCTTCGGGTTTCACTCCTGGGTTCTACAGACGAACAAGTTGCAGAAGGATTACTTGGGTTTGAGTTACGAAGTAATTACGCTAACACAAATTTTTCGGATTCTAACAAATTAGCTTTCTTTTATTAAACTGAATTATTTCCTTTCACTTTACCTTCACACTACAATTTCAATAAAAAACAAGAATATATAGATATTTAATCACTCAATATAAACTACTATAAAAATGACTTAACAATAGCGTTATTTTGGTAACCAGCACTTTGCGCCACTCTCTCTCTCTCTCTCATACTCTTTTAACTCCCTTACTAGATCTCATTAATAAAATATTTTAACTTGGAAATATTAAATTGTATTTAAACTTTGATTCAAATGTTCTATTTTTTTATCAAGGAATTGTGTTCAGTACAGTTACCCATCCATCCTGTGTTCCTATCGTTGTTTCACCACCTTGTGTTCCCCACTTTCTTCATTAATACACTCCGAAACTAGTTTTTTACAGTTAAATTTTCTGGCAGCTGTTGCTTATTCGTTGCTCCATAGTTTACATTATTTTAATCGGCTGACTTTAGGTTTGCTCGCAAGCACTGATTGGGTTGACCGCGCAGTCAGAGTTACAGGTTAACTTATTGTTCTGACACTTAATTATTTTATTAGTTGACCACTACATGGTTCCCGCACTTTTAATAGTTATTGTACTGGATAGGCCGACGATGTTTTCGGCCTATCTTACATGTCCGAGGCCACCGTTTAACTTGTAAAACTATTCTCTGCTACTGTCTGATGCAAACTGGGGTGACAATGTGTTTTACTGTGATTCACAAAGAGACTGAGCTGGCAAGCTGTTGCGTAATACGTCTGGCTGGGCAGACTCCAGACATTAAACATAAAGGGCAAAACCACTTTATTATAACACCATCTGGCCGTACCAGATATACACAAAAAACTTATTTGACCGTTTGCCGACCCATTGTCGCCCAAATGTCCTAATGAGGATCTTTTATCCTCATGCACCACTTGTGAATTCTTTGCTTCACATTGAACCCCAGAAAAATTTGCCCCCTGTTCACCCTCTGCAATTAAATTATCTCTCCATTCTTTCTCTAATTCATCAACGCTAACTACTACTTTTAAATAACTTTCTACTTTCATCGTTACTATTACTATTACTCGATATATTACCATTATTTTTATTCAAAGAGCGAGATAGAGTGATAGGGTTGTTCAGATTAAGCAGAGATTATGAAGGGTTAGTAGGGGGAATAAATATTGAGAGAAATGATTATATTATTAGCAATGTTGAATTACCTTGTGCAGTACTAGACGATTATAATATCAATATTAATGATAAACATGTACCTGTTGGGAGAATTAGTGTACTTGTTGACATAACTCACCTGGGTGTAACAATAAATACTAATGGAGACTGGACTAAAAATAATAATGTAGACTTGGCTTATGATGAAATAATAATGGAGGGTAACCCTAGGGATTATTATTATGGTAAAATCGAAAAAACAGATTTATATGGTCATTATATAAAAAATAATAATATAATGAAGGTAAATAAAAACGAAATGTGTTATGTGGGCATCTGATTAATTTTCGATGACGGGGGTTAGATAAATCATGAATGAACATTTAATTATTGGAGTTAATGGTATAATTACTTGGCTTATTTAGGTAATGAGGTGTGGTAAACAATAAAATTATGACAAAAATTTGTAAATAAATGTGTTCGTGTTAAATGTATTGTGTCAAGTTTATATGGTTGGAATGTATATTATAGCTTATGTAAGACATGTTTGTAGTAAGGATGAATGGTATAATAATAATAATATTTTATTGTACTAACTAATTAACAGGAGGTACTAAGGAATTTTGTTTTGAATTGTGTAGTCAAATCAAAAGTGTTTTAAATAATGTGACTAAAGTTAAACTGTTTTGATTTGAGTTGAAATGAAGCTAATTAAAAAATGTGAATTTTATTAATGAAGTCAAATTAATTTTGATTTAAATTTTGCTTTGAATTGTAACAAATAGTAATTGATTACAATGTACAGACTAACATATTTATTTAAACTGAAATTTGAAGGAAGTGCTAGTGGTGATGTAATCAGGAATGTTGAGGCTGAGTCAGTGTTTATAAAACAAGTCTTGTATACAACTGTTGATATAAACAGGTATAAATAATCTCTATAGTAATGTCATTATGATTCATTTGTATTTTATATAATCCACTTGTACTTTTGACGGGGAATGATGTTTTGTTAAGGGAAGAGAGTACTAACATTTAATTTGTATGGAATGTATATGCATTAGTTGTAAGTATACAGTAAAGTTATATCACCATGTAAACATTGTATTTCCTATAGTCAAGCTATAGGTTTAGTTAAAATCAAGGTAAAATGTTTATGTAATTGTGTATGAATATAGAACAGCTGTCATTGTAGGCTAACCAAACTAAATAAAAACCAGTACTTTATAAAAAATTGAACCAGTACTTTGCCAATAATGAACCAGTATGACTAAGAGGAAACGAATCAGTGTGGGATATGGAGTAATGGAAGGCTATTTGTTGACATTTTAATTGAATGTTGCAGAGTCAAGTGATACTGTGGCAGGTGCCTATCTGATTTTATGGTGTTGGGATCTTGAGCAGAGAAGTTCAGTAAGGTCGGATGGGTGCAGACACAGCCACAGGACTAGGGGGGTAAGTAACCCATGATGTCAGTAAGGATTCAAGGGGGTTGCGGCGCCAGATCTTCACTGGTCCTCTTAGGTTTTAGGCAATGAGAGTTTTTATGCTGCGGCATAAAACCTCTCATTGGGGGGGGGGTATTGTAACGGTACAAAATTGTGTGCTAAGAAGATAATAATTTAACTCAAGTGTAATCCCAAAGTAGTCAGTATTCATCTTTGTGGAACCCCATAGTAACCAGCAACACATACAATGATATTGCAGACTGTTTATGTTAAATGTCTGGAGTCTGCCCAGCCAGACATATTACGCAACAGCTTTCCAGCTCAGTCTCTTTGTGAATCACAGTAAAACACATTGTCACCCCAGTTTGCATCAGACAGTAACAGAGAACAGTTTTACAAGTTAAACGGTGGCCTCGGACATGTAAGATAGGCCGAAAACATCGTCGGCCTATCCAGTACAATAACTATTAAAAGTGCGGCAACCATGTAGTGGTCAACTAATCAAATAATTAAGTGTCAGAACAATAAGTTAACCTGTAACTCTGACCGCGCGGTCAACCCAATCAGTGCTCGCGAGCAAACCTAAAGTCGGCCGACTGAAAGTAATGGTGCATTTATGTTAAAATAACGTAAACTATGGGGCAATGAATAAGCAACAGCTGCCGGAAAATTTAACTGTAAAAAACTAGTTTCGGAGTGTATTAATGAAGAAAGTGGGGAACACGAGGTGGTGAAACAACGATAGGAACACAGGATGGATGGGTAACTGTACTGAACACAATTCCTTGATAAAAAATAGAACATTTTAATCAAAGTTTAAATACAATTTAATATTTCCAAGTTAAAATATTTTATTAATGAGATCTCAGTAAGGGAGTTAAAAGAGTATGAGAGAGAGAGAGAGAGAGAGAGAGAGAGAGAGAGAGAGAGAGAGAGAGAGAGAGAGAGAGAGAGAGAGAGAGAGAGAGAGAGAGAGAGAGTGGCGCAAAGTGCTGGTTACCAAAATAACGCTATTGTTAAGTCATTTTTATAGTAGTTTATATTGAGTGATTAAATATCCATGTATTCTTGTTTTTTATTGAAATTGTAGTGTGAAGGTAAAGTGAAAGGAAATAATTCAGTTTAATGAAAGAAAGCTAATTTGTTAGAATCCGAAAAATTTGTGTTAGCGTAATTACTTCGTAACTCAAACCCAAGTAATCCTTCTGCAACGTGTTCGTCTGTAGAACCCAGGAGTGAAACCCGAAGGTAAGATATTATCATTTGAAAGAAATTCAATTGTTTCAGTGTCCGTTACTTAACTAAATATAATTCATTCACTACCGACTCGGAATACAAAGTTTGTTATAGGTAAAAACGTAAAAGTTTACCTTATAGCCTGAACCAGTTTTTGCTTTTAAAAAGCTTCTTCAGATGCTGCTGTTGGGAGCACTGTCCACCTTGTTCTTGGTGACGGTATCAACTTTTGAAGGATCGATGTTGTGTGTGTGGGGTGTGATATGTTCGAATAACGTGTGTGATTTGAATTGTGTCTGTTTGTTTAGGATGTCATTTTTATGTGTTTTCGTGTGTTTGTATATTTCCAATTGTTCTAGAGTGTCTAGTTTTCAGCCTTTTGTGTGTATCTGTAGAATGTCCATGTTATTGTCGATGTTTTTGTACGTGTGGTTTGCTTCAATGAGGTGGTTTGCAAAGCTGGATTCTGTAGTGGAGTGTAGTGCCTTTGTGTGTTCAGTGTATCTTTGTTTGAACTATCTTTGTCTTCAACGTCCTGTTTGGGCTATGTAAAATTTGTTGCAATCTGAGCAATCTTTAGTTTGTAAACACCAGGTAGATCAAATCTGTTTTGTGCTTTGTTTTCTGTTTTGTTTGTAGTTTTGTATGCGATTTTGTATCCTGCTTTTTGAATTTTTGGGCTATTTCTTCAGTTTGGTTATTGATGTATGTTAGTGTTATGAATTTGTTCTTTTCTGTCTTTATCTGTTGGTTATTTTGTGTTTTGTGTAGGAGTTCATTGACTATTGTTCTGTTGTAGGGGAAGGGTGGGTAAAGTGGCGAGTGCGGGCAAAGTGGCCATTTGAGTTTCTCTGCTGTATAGTGCTGCAGACACGCGGGAGCTGGCCGAAACAGTCGGAACGGATGCTGTCAGTGTTGTCTGTGACTTTGAAGCGGTAGGCTGTACTGTTCTACTTCTGAACTCATTTTTTCTTTTTTTCGCATGTCTGATTTAGGTAAGTGGTACAAATTTTTGATTATAGCTAAATAATAAGTAGTGTTATAATTATTTTCTCTAGTGCTGTTTGATCATCGTGAAATACGCTTTTAAATGATGTGTGTTTGAAAACGCTAAGTCATGTAGGTTAGATGCTAGACCACAATTTTTGTAATGGCGTCATTCCGGGTAAAGTGGCCACTAAACACACCGGGCAAAATGGCCAAATGGCCACTTTGCCCGGCAACAATTTTTTATTCACTGTACATAATAAAATGTTACGCAAACCATTTTTAGTAATTGATATTATAACATTATAATATGTAACAGTGAAATTGCATTTATATAAATGTGATTTCACGTTTATAGTCGGTTTAAAATATATATAGCCTACTCAGAGTTGAATGTGAGTTAAATTAGGCCTATAGGCCTAATAATATCCTTACAGCACAAAATCCTATTTCAACCATTTTTCATTGTTACAGGACACCAAGATGCCCTACAAACACATCAGAAAATCTACACAACAGTCGTGGGAAGCGGAGGCGATGCAACATGCTATAGAAGCTGTAAGAAGAGACAAGATGCCATTTGCTACTGCAGCGAAACAGTTTAATGTTCCAAGAAACACCCTCAAAAGGAGAATTCTGGAGAAAAATCGTGATGCGATTGAAGATAAGAAAATTCTAGGTAAATACAGAAGTGTTTACCGAGCTACCGGAAATGGAACTTTGTGAGCATATATTTGATATGGAACAACGATTCTATGGTATTACCCTAAATGACTTACGCTACTTGGCGTACTCTCTTGCAGAGAAAAACAATATTCCTCACCCATTTAACAAAGAGAAGGAGATGGCAGGCAAGGATTGGGTAGCTTGCTTTAGAAAAAGGCACCCTAACATAACTCTGAGAAAACCAGAGGCTACTTCCATGGCAAAAGCACAAGGTTTTAATAAAACTAATGTCAACACTTCTTTAACATTCTTAAAACAGTGCAAGACAACCACTTCCATCCTGCTCATAGGATATACAATGTCGATGAGACTGGCCTTCTGACCGTTCAACCTCGCAGCTCAAAAGTATTCTCTTTGAAAGGAAGAAGGCAGGTTGGTGCAATAAGTTCTGCAGAGAAAGGCTTACTCTCGACATTTGCAGTCTGCATGTCTGCTGCAGGCACTTTTATTCCTCCATTTGTTATATTCCCAAGACAAAAAATGAAGGCAGAGCTTAAAGATGGAGCTCCCCCTGGTTCTGAGTTTGCCTGCAATCCCAGTGGCTGGATGCAAACAGATATCTTTATGCAATGGTTTGGTCATTTTTTTAAAATATGCCAAGCCTTCAGCAGAAGATCCACCCCTTCTAATTTTGGATGGTCATGCCACCCACACTAATGTTTATTGAAAAGGCCAGGGAAAATCACATAACAGTGGTATGTTTGCCTCCCCACTGCAGCCATAAGCTGCAACCACTAGATGTGTCTTTTATGGCCCCCTTTACGGCTTATTACATTCAAGCTTGTGAGAAGTTCCTCTGGAACAACGCTGGAAGGATCACAGTTCACAAACACAGCTCCAAATTAGTAAACTTCTTGGAGAGGCATTTTTGCATGCAGCTGTTCCTGCTACAGCTATCAACGGGTTTCGCAAGTGCGGGATCTTTCCTTTGGACCCCGATGTGTTTTCTGATGCTGATTTTGTAGCTGCAGAAGTGTCTGACATTCCGATGAACCCTCAAAACAATGATCTCAATGTTACCGAAGCAAACTGTGAAAACGCGCTGGATGAACATGGAGATGGACCTATTTCAACAGAAGAGGAAGTAGTGGCTGGACCCAGTGGCGGAGCTTTGGCTGAAGAGGTGGCAGTGGCTGGATCCAGTGGTGTAGTGCAAAGTTCGTTTGCAGTAAGTCCAAAAGAAATTATTTCTCTACCAAAACAAACCTTTGTAAAGCAAAGAAAACAAAATAGGAAAAAAGGCAGAGCAGCTGTTATAACATCTAGTCCTTATAAAAATGAAGTACTGTAATTGCAGATAAGCAGAAAAAAGAAGAAGAGGAGGCCAAGAAGAGAAAGAGGATGGGGAAAAAATGCCTCCCACCTAATAAAAAACATAAGCCTAAAAGTCAGAAGAAAACTCAAACTAAAAAGGCATCTCAAACAAAAAAACAGCTTAGTTTTGAACCAGAAGAAGAAGAAGAGGATGATGATGAAGAATGTTTCTATTGTAATGAGGCCTACTCAAAATCGAAAGACAATGAAGGATGGATTAGATGCTTAAAATGTAAGAAGTGGGCACATGAAGAGTGCGCCAGATGTGAAGAAGAAGATGATGAGTTTGAGAGAGAATTTTGCAAATAGGCCCTACACCTAATCCTTTATTGATAGACTATTGATTACGAATTACTATTTACTTTATCTTGTAATGATTTAATGCTTAATATAATACTTAAAAAACATAATACTTATTCTTAATATGTGTTACTTTAGCTTGTATTGATTAAATACGCACTCTGAATCAATGAGATTTCTTCATTTACCTATGCGGCTAAAGTGGCCAGGGTCTGGCCACTTTACCCAACCTAGGCGGGCAAAGTGGCCACTTCGTAGATTTTTTTTAAAGTAACATGTATACATTTTAAAACAAAAAAATAAAAAAAAAATACAATAGCAACTGGAACTTAAGTTATTATAGTTACTATTGGTATATGTTTTTATAATTTTGCTGATTAAAAAGGTATCATAAAAATTCATCAAACCTTAGAGTGGCCACTTTACCCATCCTTCCCCTATCCTTTGGATTCTGCTAAATATTTTATCGTGTTTAGTTTGTCTTTGTAGTCTTTTTCATCTAGTGGGATGTTGTTAAGTCTATGTATCATAGTTCTGAAGGCAGCTAGTTTGTGTTGTATTGGGTGATTGGAGGAGTTGTGAATTAGTGTGTCAGTTTTCTGTATACATTGAATTTGTGCCTGTGTTCAGATTTTGTGATGGAGAGGTCTAAGAAGTTTATTCTATTGTTGTGTTCGTATTCGGCAGTGAAGGTTATGTTTTTGTGTATTTTGTTTATGTGCATTGGTAACTGTTCACATTGTCTTTTGTTTCCCTTGTATAGTATTAGAATGTCGTCAACATATCTGTGCCAATATAGTATTTTATGTGAGTGTCTGTCATTGTTTGTGAGGATTCTTGTTTTTTTCTAAGTGTTGGAGGAAGACTTCTACACATACACATAAAAGGCCAAAAACTAGACACTCTTGAACAATTGGAAATATACAAACACACGAAAACACATAAAAACGACATCCTAAACAAACAGACACAATTCAAATCACACGCATTATTCGAACATGTCACACCCCACACACACAACATCGATCCTTCAAAAGCCGATACCATCGCCAAAAACAAGACGGACAGTGCTCCCAACAGCAGCCTCTTAAGAAGCTTTTTAAAAGCAAAAACTGGTTCAGGCTATAAGGTAAACTTTTACGTTTTTACCCATAAAAAAACTTTGTGTTCTGAGTCGGTAGTGAATGAATTATATTTAGTGACAGAGGAATTTTGGTTTGATTTAGTGACTGAAATACTGGACTTTGAAAGCAGAGATGTAAGCCTCAATAGTGAAAGTGTCCTGAATAGTTTTTCATATTTAAATACACTTAGAGCTTTATCTTATGTACAATACCAATTCCAATTTATGATGTACTACAACAGATGCGAAGCAAAAGTGGCATTCAAGCTTCTTTATTCTTCAGATTTAAAATCTGCTGGAAACTTATTAATTGTATAATATAAATAACTAGAAATCTGTACTGAAGAAAGTAAACAAAATAAAAAGACCTGTAATATCAAAAGAGTAATTAACAGGAAATAAAAATCAACATATCATTAATCAATTTAAATTAAAATGAGTGATAAATCAATAACTGTAATTAAAATTAGTGATAAAAAACATAATGTTTAAAACTTTTCAAATGACTGCATTTTGAGAAAAACATTATAGGCCTACAGCTTTTGTAAAATATTCTTGCACGGTAAATTGTAACCAACCAATTTGTTCACCATAAGCTACGCACTGCTGCCAAGGTTTGGAAGATCCAGGCAAACTGGCGTTTGTGACATCACTTACGGAGCATTTACACTGACAAACAGGTGTGTGCTTTTAACAGTCACAGGATAGTACAATTAACATGCAATGAAAATCTTTGCTCGGTTGCAGTAGTTCTGCAATATTTCAGCAGGTGTACTGTATATGATTGTTCACCAGTAGCACATGCAGCATGCGATGGTTACTCTGGTGAAGCTGTATTTGAACCTGTGAAACACATGTGGAAAATTGAAAAATATAACTTGCTAATTAAGTATTCTACATAAGTAGAGTATAGGTTAAAGTAGATTTTGTTTATATAAATATTTGTCTATTCAAACATTATTTGACACCTTCCAACCTTTTGATCTTAGTTACCATTTTTCTCTGTTAAGACATGCTGTCCTGCTAATTCCATCTTTCCATATTCTTCCCTAAAATTATCTTCCCTACACTTTGATGCCTTTCTTCTTCATTGAGTCCATTTCCTCATTGTTTGATAATATGTTATAAGCCATTTGGTGAACATATCTATACCATATTGTGTAGTGATGTTCAATAGCCTGTCTTAGCAGTCTCTCTTTTTAATTTAAGGTAGCAAAATAGAAATACCATACATTTTTGCATACAACCCTAATAGACTGCATATATAAGAAAAAATTTCGATGAAAACTGAAACTTGAGACCTGAATAAATTTTTATCAGCCGTATTAAAACTGAGATATGTAATCAAACAACAGTTGTGCCTAACAACAATGACAGTTCAAGCCTAGAATTGGGGAGGTGCCACCCAGAACATAAGTGTTTTCTTAAAACATTTTCAAGTTAGCCAAAGTACTGTTGGTTGTTATTATGTGTGATTGTAAGTTGCTTTTTTATTTAATTAATATTATTACTCCCACCTAAGGTAGCCTTGCACATTTGAAGCTCTAGTATCACTGCTGTCAACAACTATCTTCAACATGTCTATTCGTTGAAAGTATTTGTACAGAAATGTATGTGCTGGTGTTTGTATGTTTCAGGCGCTGTCCATTACTCCTGGATGAAGATGGTGGTAGCTCTTTAAGCTCTTGTGATTCATATTGTTCCTCTGATGACAGTAAAGAATACAGACACATGTGCCCCCTTTGTAAACAACATATTGGAACATACGTAGAACGGAAAACATGCAAAACCTAATCAGTAGTCCTTATTAGTACTGGCTTGGTTTAACCGTTAACATCAATTATGAAAGCAACTTTATCAGTTGTAATTAATTTTTAGCTCCATTGATGTAATCATATTGCTGACATGTTTTTAATGTCATTTAAACAAGACCTACACTGACAGCAGAATGACAACATGTGTAATACATGTTGATGAAATGTTATTTTACTAATAGGATAATTTTATTTGCACAGACATGTAGTCCTACCTTTCTAATAACACACTGTTACATCAAAGTGCTCTGAATGTGAATCTTTTAACTATGAGAGTTATACCAGTTGATATGTATCAATGGAGTTTGTATGAATTCACATTAATGTCCCAGTAAACTACATATTTCCAGTTTTTATTCTTGGATTTCGTTGTCCATGACGTGACCGTTACTTAACTAAATACAACTATTATATTAATGACTCGGAACACAAAGTTTTTTATAAGTAAAAACATAAAGTTTTACCTTACAACCTGAACCGGTTTACACCTTTAAGCCCATCTATCAATTTAGATCTCATAACTTTATTTACAAAGTGTAGGATGAGCGTCTTGTGGCACATTCCTTTAAAAACTAATCACTTTGTTCTTGTGATCCCTGTCACTTGACACACTACACTAAATCAAATGGCTTAATTCTATTTAGCCTTTGGACAAGTTCAGTATTGTCGAAAAGTTGCAGCATCTCGACATTCTGGTGTTTATGTTTATTCTGTTCTCTCATGCTTCTTTGTGAATCGCTGAACATCTTCTTCGACTGAGGCAATCTTCAAATCCCTGTGGATGTCCTCATTATTATTAAACCATGGGGCTTTAATAATACACCTCAGTACTTTGATTTGAAATGTCTGGATAAGTTTTCTGTTACTTTTCTTCATGGATCCTTAGAGTTGTACACCATATGTCCAGACAGGTTTAAGAACTTGTTTATGTACCAATAACTTATTATGTTCAGACACCCAATGAGCCAGTACATTTTTATGATTTTTGGTCAAGTTCAGTTTCTCTTTTATGTGTTTCTTCCAGTGTACTGGTAACTTGGCATCTAATGTCATGTCTAAGAACTTTGCACTGTCTTCATGTGGTATTGCTTGTTGGTTGATAACCACAGGCAGGTAATTAATTTTCTTATTGGTGAAATTAACGTACATGGAATTTTAATCAAGTATCTTGGATAACTCCTTTCCTTCAACATATACCGTGTGTCTAAAAAATAACAAGATTGGCTGTAAAAAATTAATTATCATATTAACAATATCAACTAAAAAACAATTATCCCCTTCAAAGAAGTTCCCTTGGGAAGTGGCAACAAAGTTACGTTCATTGATTTCAACAGTACTGTCTTCATCTGTCAATCGTCTTTAGCTGGTCTGTTAAAATCTTGTATGTTTTCCACACTTTCAAAATAGTGCCCCCCCCCCACAGAGTTAACTTTTGATTATTTGAAACAGAAAATGATCATGTAGACTAAAATCAGGGAGTAAGAGGGATTGTGGTACTATAACATCTCCTTTTTTTTCAAATATTTGTTTATACGAAATGTGATTATATGTTGAGAGTTCTCGTTATGAAGACTTCAGGAGTCAACAATCTGGCCACAATCAAGTCATGCACCAAAATTTCATGAACAGTCTGATGATTTAAAGTTAGTTCACATCCAATCATTGTTATATCAAGTGAAAACCAAGCGTGATGAGATCACTCACATTCTCAGATTTGCACCATTTCATCCTGTGCTTGGTCGTCAGAACATGGACATCCTCCACAGTTCATGGCCATCCACAAGTGTTTTGTGCCACATTAACCTGAGCCCAAAAGGGGCTTCAATTCTGTAAATGTGTGTACTGTACTGTCTTGATGATTGCATAAATCAGCTCAATATTATTTAGCTCCACTTTTGTGATGTGAGACAAAAACTATGGGACAGTAAATCTGGTAAGGTTAAGAAGTTTAAAATCTTATGAGTATAAACAGATGTCATAGCTATCAGCCATTGAACGTTTGGTCTCACATTGTTGACATTTTTTAGGAAAAAAGTCAGTCTCTTCACTTTTTAGGCAAATTCCATGCACCACAATAGTTTTCTGTTTACCCAATCAAAAGCTTTTTCAAAATCAATGAAAGTTAAATGTTTCTTTATTGTAGTCTCTATGTTTTTAAATGATCTGCTTTATGAAAAACACATTGCCACTGCATGAACTGAAACTGTTTTATTCTTCAATAAGAACATTTTCTCTAGTTATTGTAAATTTGTTATTTATAGTTTTGTGTATATTTTGTAAACAGTGTCTGTCAAACAGATTCAAGCTGATTCCTTGGTAATTCTGTACACTAACTTTTTAACTCTTTTTTGTACTGTTAGAAATAAAAATCTTGAAGGATCAAGCAATAAGCTGCACAACTAAACTTTGAATTGTCTGACCTAACCAAGTCGGTTATGATATATGCCGAAGAACCTAAATCCTTAACAAGTAACAAGGTGATAGATATGCTAGACAGATTTGAAAAAAATGTGTTCAGGAGTATTATAAGCTTAAAATATATTGTTATTTTATACACAATTTTTTTACATTTTTACCTCACTGCCTGAACCAGTTTTTGCTTTTGCCTGAAGCGTTATTACAAGGTTCATCAGAGGCTCCTGCCAGGAGCTCTGGCCATCCTGTTTGTAGTGACAGCACTGTTGTTCAACAGACACATTGTTTTTTGTGTATGTGTGTGTGTGTGTTTGTGTAATGTGTTCAAATAAAATGTGTGATTTAAATGTTTGTTTAGGATATTGTTTTCATGCATTTGTACTTACTTCTTCCTACAGGCGTCCAGCTTCAACTGTAGCCGATAGCCCGATGTCCATGGTAGATCATAGAAGCGATAGCCCAGTACTTCTTATTGCTCATGATTTCTTGCCATCCCGACACTTGCATCCTTAAGATATCCCTTGCGGCAATCGGGTAATGACATTTTATAAGTATATGTTCAAGGTTCTCCTCTCCGTCTTCACACAATAAGCATTGTGGCGTATCTGTGAGATTGAACCTAAAGAGATATTCTTGGGTAACGATATGGCCGGTACGTGCCCTCGCAGCAAAAGCAGCTATCGGACGCGCTACTCCCTTGTAGATGTCTTCCTTGGCTGGCACAGGTTGTATTTGGTATAAGCTGCGACCTGTGGTTGCTGATTTCCAACTGTCCTCCCAAGAGCTCCTGAAGTGACGGTCACCCGAGCTTCTGCACTGCAGCAGGGAGAACTTCTTTAGGTTAGTTGGATACATTGTGCACGCTTCCCTCGCGATCCCATCTGCTATTTCATTTCCGGGGACTCCACAGTGGGATGGAACCCATTGAAGGGTGATCATTTTTCCTTCATTGTGTAGCTGGAGGAATAGTTTCCTTATTTCATTAATACGAAAGAAGTACGCACTCGTGCCAGATTTTGATAGCGCTTCTAATGATGATTTGGAGTCAGTCAAGATACAGATGAGCTTTTGCTCAATGGAAAGACAGCAGGTTAATGCCGCGTTTATAGCCAATAATTCGGCGTCCATACTGGACTGTGCATTAGCTGGAATATAGTACCGTTCGCCATTACTCTGGTTGAAATACCCTGCACCTGACTTCCCGCTTTCGATGTCCACCGATCCATCTGTGAAGATCCTCGTATGATTTTTATACTGCTCGTCAATCATCTCTAGTGTTTCTGCTCTAAGTATATCTGGATGACTCATTTTGCCGAATTTGTGTGGAAGATCCACGATCACTTTTATTCCCGGCCAGCTACGTGGCGGTTCATCGTACACAGGTGGAATTTGCTCCGGCACATTATGCGATAACGTTGTCGACAGTATGTTCGTTTGATAGTTGAACGAATTTTTAATGCTTATCCGATTGGCACACAAGTTGTATAATGGGTGAGTTATTGGTAATGTATTGACTTTCAAAAGTTTTGTCCACATTTGTCTTCTAATGTACATTTCGATCGGCTCAACACCTAAGTCAACTTGCATAGCAGCTATCGTGGTGGTTTTTGTACAACCCAGGCAAAGACGTAGTGCCGCTGATTGAATCGCCTGAATTTTGTTTATGTGGGTTTTTGCAGCTGAACCCCAAACTTCACAACAGTAAACAGCCTTCGACCTCACGAATGCAAGATAAAACATTTTCAGCGTTGAAGTGTCAGCGCCCCAGTTGCGACTGGCTACCGCTTTCAATGCGTTCAATCTTGGGGTACATGCCTTTATTATATATTCCACGTGTGCTGACCACCGAAGTTTTGGATCAAGAACCAACCCCAACAGTTTTGGATTTCTGTTATGCTGAAGTATTTCGTCTTGAAGGGTAAGGAGAGGCACATAGTTTGCGAGCTTATTACATCTGGTGAAAAATGCGCATTCAGTTTTCTGGGTTGAAATCTTTAAAGACCATTTTTGACACCACCTGCTTATAACATTGAGGGCTAGCTGAATGGATTCCGTTGCTTTCTCGTGGTTGGTATCCGTCGCCCAAATGGTTTTATCATCCGCAAAAGTAACACTGTGTACATCAGGTGGAAGTTCATTTGAGATATCTCGTAAGGCAATGTTGAAAAGCGATGGACAGATTATTCCGCCCTGTGGTATTCCATTCTCTATTCTGTGGCTCAAAGAGTTTGTGTCATTTACTACAGTTTCTATTTGGCGGTTTTCAAGAAATTTTACTATGAACTGCAATAATCTTCCCCTAATCCCAATTTTCATACACTGTAGGATGACTGTGGCATGTGGTATTTTGTCGAACGCGGCTTCAAAGTCAATCATGACCGCAACCGTGGACTTCTTGCATTCAAAGCCTTCGTAAACTTTATTTGTGAAGTATAGCAGGGCGTCCGTGGTACTTCGTTGAGGCCGAAATCCAAACTGATATTTGTCCAAAAGGTTTTGAGACTCCAACCTCCAAGTCAACCTTTTGTTGACTAGGCACTCCATTAATTTCCCAAAACAAGAAGTTAATGAGATGGGTCTGTAGGAGGCCAATTTCGATTCGTCCTTTCCAGGTTTTAATAAGGGAATAACTCTGGCCGTTTTCCATTTTTGAGGGATTTCGCATTTGTATATTTCTAGTTTTCAAGCCTTTCGTTTGTACACCTAGAATTTCCTCATTGTTGTTAATGTTTGTACGTGTGGTTTGGATCAATGAGATGGCTGCAAAGGTAGATTCAGTGGCGGAGTATAATGATTTTATGTGTTCAATGTACCTTTGTTTGAAGCTACGACCTATCTGGCCTATGTAGACTTTGTTACATCCTGAGCACTTTAATTTGTATATACTACGTAAATCAAATTTGTTTATCTGTTTGTATGTGTGTGTGTTTTTAAGATGTGTTATGGTTTGTTTGTACTTCTGTATGCAATCCTGTACCCTGATTTTTGTTTTCAATTTGCATGCTATTTTTCAGTGTGTTTATTGTAATATGTGAGTATTATGAATGTTGTTTTCTGCCTTTGTCTGTAGTTTGTTTTGGGTTTTGCATAGGAGTTTGTTAATTATTGTTCTACTGTAGCCATTGGCTTCATCTTAATATTTAGTAGTATTTAGTTAATCCTGAAAGTCTCTCTCTTCTAGTGGAATGCTGTATAGTCTGTGTATCATGGATCTAATAGCTGATAGTTTGTGTCGCACTGGGTGATTGGAGATGTTATGTATCAGTGTGTCAGTTGTAGTGGGTTTTCTGTATGTACGGTACTGAGTTTATGTCTGTGTTTCAATTTTGTAATAGTAAGGTCTAGGAAATTTATGCTATTGTTGTTTTAGTATTCAGCAATTAAGATTATGTTTTAGTGGATTTTGTTGATGTAAGAACATAACATAACACTTCCATTCACAGCTGTAAAACAGGATGGACAGCATTCCTATTAGCAGCCTCTGATGAATCTCATAATAAGCAAAACTGGTTTAGGCAATGAGGTAAAAATTAAAAAAAATGTTATCTAAAATAACTGTGTTACATGTCATAATAGTATGTTTTAGTTATTGATAGCACTTGGACACACTGTGGACAACAAAATACAAGAAATTAGCATATTACCTGCTACTGGCAACAATCACCCCATAGTGCTTATCCATAACTTACTACCATTGAAAAGCTTGAACAATAACACCTCCCTTTGGGTATTTAGCTATGCTATTGATGGTAGGTAGTTAAGACAGACTACCATGACTACAGGACAATAGTAGACGGACAGCAGTAGTAATGAAGAAATGCAGAGCAACTCCTTCCACATATTGGCACAAAAACAGAACAACTTTCCCAATTTCCTAGTTTTTCATTTAAACATACTGAAATTTTATTTAAAAAATTCCCGTACGATTAGGCTTCACACCACTCTTTCAAAATTGCCTGAAATACTATGGCATCTGTTAAATACTATTAAAATTCTGTTAAATAATCAAAGTATCAATTACTTTACATTTTGTCTAAAAGGTCCGTAAATGTAAACTGCAAAATGTAATTGTAATGTAGAAATTGAATTTAATCTGCACTTTTGTAAGCAGAGGTATATCTTGCGACAAACATTTCACTTAAAATATTTCAATTTTAATACTTTAAAATATTCCGGGTCTCTGTAATAATTTTCCAATACTCTCAAATGACATGTCATATCATTTGGATATTATATTTAATCTTGAAAGTTTACATGCCATAATGTGGTCACTGTAGCGTGTACATGTGTATTTTTAATTTTACGTATTGTATTAAATGCACAGTTGTATTGAATACAGAATATTATTGAGTCTGTATCTATGAATTCACAAATTTCATGCATTTCATTGAATGTTTCATGCATGCTACTTCTCCATTAAGCTCAAGGGAATTGTGCTTTGATTGTCAGTACTAAAACAGAGGTGTGTGTGTGTGTGTGCGCGCGCGCACGTTCATTCTTTATCTCCTACAAATATCTGGTATGAACTACATTAATCAGTAACCTTCATGAGAATATATTAGTGCATTAACTTACTAGCATTTACAAATTTATATTAGTGTGAAAATTAGTATATATTATGATGTTCTATGTGAAAGTTCCAACATCAGATCATTCATAGCATCAGTATGTGTGCAAATCTCACAAATGCAAACAAGCACGTGTATTTTGCTGTGTTTTAAATATCAAATATTTGTTGATACCATTGTATTGTGTCACAGACTGTATCTCAGTGACTCTCTATCCAGCCTGCGTTGAGATGCACTTAAATTACATCTGTCCAAGTAAGCAAGCTGAATTATAATTTATTACACCTGTTTATTTATTATAATATAAGAATGAATTACCAAAATATATATATATATATATATATATTTCTGTGATAAAGGTATTTTTGGGTTCTTTTGTCCATGATATGTTCAAGTATTAATTACTACCTAATGAACATTTCTGACTTTGAAACATTATGTTGTTCGATGTAAATATACAGTAGCATCCTTTGGTGCTACTGGATGTAGTATTCTAAATGATAACCTAAATGAACAAACAATTTTGCATAATGTACTTCTTGAACACATCGCATAAAGTTATAGGAACCAATTCAAACAACAGTGCCACATCCAGTACTGGATAGTTAGTGGATAGTAATAGATAGTACTCCTAATAGCAACCTCTGATGAAGTTAGTAAACAAGCAAATGCTGGCTCAGGCTCAGATAAATTTAATTTTAAAATACAGTGTTTAAAAGTCAGAAAAATGCATTATGTAGTAAGTGATAAGTATGTACTATATATACTTGTAATTCTTCTGTATTTTATATAATTGTATTATGAAATCTCTCTCTCTCTCTCTCTCTCTCTCTCTCACACACACACACACACACACACACACACACACACACACACACACACACACACACACACACACGTTCCAACAATAAAGTTTGTGAAGTCTGTTGGTCTGTTCACTATGGGATGCTTTGTAGCGATCGGGCACACAGTAAATCAGGCGTAGTATGAATCAGGAGGAAGTGGTAGAACATTTAGGCACAAATGATCCCAAGATCTCTGAACTTATTGCCAGAAACATGACAGATGTAGACATAGCATCATGACACATTTGCTAATGATCACATTTGTAAAAGGGTTTTTAGCAGTGAAAATTCATTTTGTTGTAACACTGACCCTTTTCTTCAATGAATCTGGCGACATGTGACCTCCTTCTTTATTTTTAAGATAAAAGAACACATTAAAATGACTCATTTTAATTGACCCAAGAGCAGTTTGGTGATAGCTCTTGAAGATGATTTTGTGAAACCAGTTCCAAAGCTTGTTTTGCGACATAAACAGGCTACAGACTATGACATACAGCTTCACTGAAGGCATCCATACTGATATATTCAGCAACAAGGTGTGTAGAAATTTTATTGTAGCAAGATTATTACTTTGTTATCAGAACTCGTATATATAAAAATATAATATAAAACACCAATACATTGAATTACTTATCTAAAAAAAATAATTGTTGTTTACTGTATGGTACTTAAAAATTTTCCAATAGTTTTTCAACACTGTTTTATATTATGTTCATTATAACACTCAAACTTGTATATAATGCCAATAGAAAAGGGTACGCCTTTTTATTTATAACAAAGGGAATACAGGTCAAAAAACTATAAACTTCCTAAAATATTTACATATATAAGCTTGTACAACCTTTATAATTTGAATAAAAATCTCTCTGTTATGAAACTATCAAATCAAATTTTATGTGTAGTATATTTATGTAACATTAATATCTGTATTAGTTTGTATACGCGTGCGTGCGTATGCACATACATATGGACATGCATGTGTGCACACACACACACACATACACACAAAAGACTATAGCATTAACTTTGCCACTCTTAGTCACTTATGGCTATTTCATTATCAGAAATGACCATTTTATTACATATTTCATAAATAGAGTTACTGGTGTTTCATGCAAGTAATATCACTCTGAATTCCAATTTAAGGTACTGTGTATTGAACAACTTTGATAAACAGTAATTGTGAATCATTTTCATAATTGAATTGAAGAGTCACAGATAAATGTTACGACGAATGAGTACTAATGTAACAGGCAATTAAAATACAGACATAAAACAAATATACATAAGTGTAAAACAAACATTATGGATAAATGCATGGATGTGAATATGAATGTGTATACAATTGAAACTTCTTTTGTTGTCATTAAAAATTGTGAAGATCAAATTTAAAGTTTACTTCCAAACAAATTAAGTTTTCATCAGCTTCCAAACAAATTTTGTCATTTATATAAAAGCAATTATATTTGAGGGAATACATAACTTTGTGTTTATTTTCTTAATGTATCCATTAATTTAACATAGAGTAAACTGCAATACAAGAATAAATACATAAAATATTTAAATTCTTATGTTAAATACATAAGAATAATTACTCTCATTTATTCTAAGAACAATTCATAATTTCCATTAACTTTTAATAAAGTATTAATATTATTAAATTTAAATTACTATAAGTTGGTCATTTGAATGAATTGCTTTTATCTACTTTTATTTTAAACATATCAATAATAATACAATGACACCATATTAATAATTATATACAGCAATAATTATAAAAGTTATAATATTGATATAGTTTAAAACTAACTAAATTTAATAAGTACAACACACTATAGTAAAAATAAATAATTTTTTAATACATATTACAGACAAATAAATAAAAAATGTAAAGCCATTTAATCTTTCGTCTGTAACATCGAAAGAATATTTTACTTATATATAGTTTTGTTTACATCGCTGAGTGAACAGCACAGTGTCCTGTAACATTTGTAGCAGCTGTTACAGGCCGTTCTATGACACAGCCAAGTTTACGGTCATATGACCCGAGGAAAGTGTTACAATGGGCGCAGTACAGGTTGACAACATTGCTGTCGCACATTAGGAATGGCAGCATGCAAAGTGGCCAACACCTGTAACAGTACAAACTGTTACCTTAGTAATCATCAGTTATAGTCAGTGTGATAAATAACTGAACTAAATGATTAAACATTCTGCTAAAGGTAGTTCAAAAACTACCATGTATGCTTTTTTTGAAATATCTACCGGCCTGTGTGGCTGTGGTCCAAGGTTTACATTCGAACTAAACATTTCAGCAGCACTGGCTGCCATCTTAAGTGGATATTCAAGTCTACCTAACGCAGGGTGTCAGTACTGTGGGCCTGACGTAACCTGTTAACGTCAGTACTGTGGGCCTGACATGACCTGTTAACGTCAGTACTGTGGGCCTGACGTACGACACCCCACGTTAGGTAGACTTGAATATCCACTGAAGATGGCAGCCAGTGGTGCTGCTGAAACGTTTGGTTTGAATGTAAACCTTGGACCATGACCAAACAGCCTGGTAGATATTTCAAATACAACTGACACTGGCCATGAAAGCCTTAGAACAATATTACCATGTATACTTCGTGTTATATATCTCTATGTGTTCATTCATAATTATGAAATCGTTGTTTATTTGTGTACAAGAAGAGTGTGTAAGTGCAAGTAGATTAAGTGTGTGACAAAATTGTCTGTTAGTATCATACGTTCGTATGATTCCTTCAATAACTCTGTACGTATGTTCTGAAAAAACAAGATATTTTTAAAGACAGGTGGGTCCTGTCTTTATGTTCTACTACAAGATACGATATTTTAAACACAAGTTCACTTTTGCATGAGCTCGTACAAGAGTTTTAATGGATATAAAAGATGCAAACAATTATTTTTAAATCTAAAATTTAATCATCTGAAACCATAACTAATTAAAATTAAATACAAAGTCAAATAAAAACATTCAAATTTTGTTTATATTTCTGGAAGGTTTTTAGTACAATAACACAAGTAAATAGACTATAAGGAAAACTATAGTACTTACTTGAAAATAAGACTCCTTTTTTTCTAGATTTTTGCTTTAAAAATTGAGAGGGTCTTATTATATTTGAATTGGGTCTCAGAACTGATTATAAAAGATAAGAAATAAAAATTAGGACAAGTAGTGTACTGGAAACTGAGTATTGGTTAAAACAAATATTAAAACAAACACAAACGCATGTATTAAAACAAATTCTATTTCAGCCCAAAATCTAATAGCATTCAGGAGTTCAGGTAAATAAAATAACTCTGAAGACAGGACATGCTTTTAAAAAACAAAATCACTCCAAAATATAAGCGGGATATATTTTTGCAAGAGAGTCTTGTTTTAAGTAAGTACTGTATTTTTTTAGATACAGGGCTATTTGACACAGAATGATTCTGATATCCAAATATATAACATTTAGAAGACTTGATCAGGTAACAAGCAATATTATGTAATTCCTTTTAATTAAATCATCTTAAAAATATCGGTATGGAGAACCATACATGACTTCCATATTCTAAGATTTATATTTAAAATCATTTTTGAAATGAAATATTACCATAGAAACTACTTCTTTCTACTTACTGCTTCAGCCTTAACCACAGTACTGTGGTCACTAACGTATACCACCTCACGTTATCGCACTCAATTTTCATTGATGATGGAAGTCGATGGCATTGCCGAAACGTCTGGTTTTGTAGAAAACATTGGACTACGGCCAAATATCCCAGGAAGGAATTTTAACAAAAACTACTTCTTTGTTGCCGATAACGTTGTACACATATATATAAAAATATGCATAAAATTAATGGCTTGTATAAGTTAATGATTGATCTCCATTAAGTAGTGTTCAAGTTTCCAAAGTTTTAATATTATGATGTCCGTAATTAAAACATCAGAGCAGGTTTAGTGTGTATGAGGGTACACCGTGGACAAAAATTTTCAACATTTCCTATTGAGCGTTGCTTAGAGTAAAGCGGCGAATCTACAGTGTACGTTTCACAGAACAAACACGCGGAAAAGAAGGAGCGCTCCGAAGTCACTCATGGACCCTCAGCATCTTGCAGAGGGTTCACTCCCTAAAGACCGAAAGTCTGTCTATGAATTGTTCCTCTGTAAACATGTGCAGTTACACTGCCCAGCGATCCACAGGAAGCAAATCGCTATCCACGCTGGACACTTTTTCGGCTTGCACGCGTTATGTTGGTATGGTTTTCGGCACTTTCCATTTAAAAAGCGTGCAAATGTAAGAAAATAAACATGAATGAGGCCAGAAATAACACGAATTGTGTGTGTGTGTGTGTGTGTGTGTGTGTGTGTGTGTGTGTGTGTGTGTGTGTGTGTGTGTGTGTGTGTGTGTGTGTGTGTGTGTGTGTGTGTGTGTGTGTGTGTGTGTGTGTGTGTGTGTGTGTGTGTGTGTGTGTGTGTGTGTGTGTGTGTGTGTGTGTGTGTGTGTGTGTGTGTGTGTGTGTGTGTGTGTGTGTGTGTTCCCTGCCTTTTTATTGCGATAGTCATAATAATAAAATGGAAACGTAAACACTACATAACTGAGATATGCTTGCCTGCCACGAACGATATATTTTCTCTCATACATGATTTACATTAAAATGAAAAAATTATAATTTTATTGCCTGGCAACAAAATTATTTTATTTTTAACAATTACCATTGTTTGAAAAAGTTTAAACGAATTTTCAAGTACTTTACTCTTGTTAAAACGTAAAAGGTTGCAGGTAAACTACCCTTTCCCCTTAACCGATCTTCACCAAAATCAAAATGCCTTGAGTTCTCTACAATTCAGTGACGTATGCAAAAAATTATTTGATTCTGTTTGAATTTGCGGCTGTTATCGTTTGCCATAGAAAATACCCTTGTTAAAACATAAAACGTTGCAGGTAAATTACCCCTTTCCCTTAACCGATCTTCACCAAAAACAATAGGTCTTGAGAACTCCATAATTCAGGGCTGTATGCGAAACATTATTTGATTATGTTTGAATTTGCGGCTGTTATCGTTTGCCAAAAAAAAATTACCCTTGATAAAAAAAAACCTTGCAGGTAAACTACCCTTTTCCCTCAACCGATCTTCACCAAAAACAATAGGTCGTGAGTACTCTACAAATCAGGGGTGTATGCAAACAATTATATGATTCTGTTTGAATTTGCGGCGGGAGCGCTCCGAAGTCACTCATGGACCCTCAGCATCTTGCAGAGGGTTCATTCCCTAAAGACGAAAAGTCTGTCTATGAATTGTTCCTCTGTAAACACGTGCAGTTACACTGCCCAGCGATCCACAGGAAGCAAATCGCTATCCACGCTGGACACTTTTTCGGCTTGCACGCGTTATGTTGGTATGGGTTTCGGCACTTTCCATTTAAAAAGCGTGCAAATGTAAGAAAATAAACATGAATGAGGCCAGAAATAACACGAATTTTATGTGTGTGTGTGTTTGTCTTCCCTGGCTTTTTATTGCGATAGTCATAATAATAAAATGGAAACGTAAACATTACATAACTGAGATATGCTTGCCTGCCACGAACGATATATTTTCTCTCATACATGATTTACATTAAAATGAAAAAATTATAATTTTATTGCCTGGCAACAAAATTATTTTATTTTAACAATTACCATTGTTTGAAAAAGTTTAAGGGCAGTCCGACCCACATATAAACTCAATGTTAACTTTATGCATGATATCTCAAAAACTATAAGAGGTAACAACTTAATTTTTTTTTTTTTTTTTTGAAGGTTGGCTCCTTATCTAGTTCCGTACGGAGGGTTTTCAAAATAAAATAAAAATAATATATTTTTTAAATTTTTTTAAAAAGTACTTACAATGTTAATGAAAAACAATTTATTACTAATTTTTTTCTCAGCTTGGGATGTAAATTTTGTAAACCCTTCCGTACGGAACTAGTAATTGTTGTCAAAAAGATACAAAACAAATTTGGTAATGATATCTCTATTAGTATTTGCTACAGCTTACATCAAAATTGTCAAAAAATATATTTTCAGAAAACGCAGAAAACAGTGAGGGCTGAACAAAAAGTAGGCATACTTACAAGAATAGTTATACTAGTAATGCCCAGAACTGTAGGATGGGTTGTCCTGGTCCTCCTCATCCTCATATAAGTCTTCTAACTTCCTTTTTTGCCAAACTTCTGGCCTGTCGGATTTTTTTTTCAAGGTCCAATGCAGCCTTTTCCGCCTTGCAAACACGAGCTATATCAAGTCTTTTCATAGCTTTCACCATGTAAGAGCCAGCTGGCAACGCTAAATGTTCCATAATTTTAATTTTAGTGACATAACCCTCATACGTACGCACGTATCTCATTGTAGGTTGAAACTGCCTTAAATGTTCCAAACTTCAAGGTTTCTATAGAAACAAATGTTTTTTTCGAGATACGTGCCAAAATCACATTATTCAGTGACTCATTTGGATTTTGAGATTTACCTGAGAGGCATTTTTCTAAGAGGCTAGTTTCAGAAAGGTCTCTGAAAATGGGTTTCATCTCTTAACATCACAGCTTCTGGCAGGTGGAAATGTTTTTGGTGGTCATAGTGTTCTTTTGTTCGGAGAGACTGGTTGAACTTGCACCAAGTGTCTTCATCCTTTGGGCACAGGTTGTGAGTAGGTTTGGCATTGGTTGATTGTACATGAAAATAAATGGCCCACACAGCTGTCCTCATATCTTGTACACTCTTTGTGTTTCTTCGAATGGCCAAGCCATAAAATATCTGCAATTTTTGAATTGCAGCATCTGTCAAACGATTTTTTCCACCCAGCTTTTTACCATCCGCTAACTCAACCCCTCTTTTTTTCTCTTTCAATTTACGAAGCCTTGTTCCCATTCTTTTCTGGATGTGTCCTACACATTCCAGCTTTTTTATGACTTCATCTGGGCCATATGGCATAGAATTACTAACTGTTAAAAAAGCACTGGTGTCACCGTCTCCCAAATACTCTGTATATTTCACATTATACAGCAAAGTCGACCTGTGAAAAATGTTTAGGGCACCATCGACTTCCATCCCTCCACTAGTTCCTACATAGTTAGCTTTGCAGGAATCTAAATGCACTTTATTGTTCTTATCAGGACACAGGCAATATTTACTCAAAACATGTACATCTAAAACTTTGCCTGTATCGACAAAAGTCACCGAAACTATGCCATTCAGTGAAACATGGCCTCTTCTTTGCCATGAGCCGTCTACTGCAACACAAAGTTTTCTACTACCTGGATCCTCAGTCTCATTGACAGCTTCTTCCACTGCTATTTTCATCTGTTGTTTACACAGGTCTCCACAAATACGGCCCAAGAAAGCCTCATGCTTTTTGAACTTCGACGGAGGAGCAGGTAGGTTCAATATTCCACAAAGTGACTGCGCTGGAGTTTCGCCTTTGCCAATGGTCCGTAAACCATATACTAACCTTAGATTTAAATCATAAAAAGTTTGGTCTTGCTTTAGGCCTATTTCATTATTGATTTC